>JANPWX010000215.1:3787690-3901460 GCA_024734555.1 Trochalopteron elliotii
GCGCACCGCTCCGCTCCTTTCCTCTCCTCTCCGCACCGCTGCCCTCCGCCGCTCTCCAACCTGCTGCTGTCCGCCCGCCCGGGCCGGCCACGGGGGCGAGTCGCAGCCGGGGGGGCCGGAGGGGCAGGAGTGCCAGCACCCCTCCTTCCAGGGCCGCCGCCGCTGGAGCCCTCACACCGCCACAGCTGGGAAGGGGTCGGGGAAGTCGCGAAGCCAAGGCGGTGTAAAAATGCCTTTTCTTAATTCTAGAGGATGGCCATGCAGGATTTCTCGCACATGACCAAAAAAAAAAAAAAAAAAAAAAAAGGAATAAGTGAAGCACAACGCAGACAATGAAGAAAGGGAGAGGGTAAGAGGGCAAGGGAGAAAGATAAGGTTTCCAAGAGAAATAAGAGACAAGCCAAATAGGACTTTTTTGGGAGAAGTAGGAGAGATTCCTAAAGGTGAAGAAGAAGAAAAAGAAGAATGCAATAGCAAAGCTGTAATGGCACAGCTCCGTGTTTCTCAATAGCTTCTTACCCAAATCTGACTATTCAGGAATGTGCTTCCCTGAGCTTCTGAGTTCCCAAATAAGTTCACAAGTCCTACGTCAAGTGTTCTTACTACTTCTTTAAAAATCAGTTTTAAGCACGCGTAAACTGGAAATGCAATTCACTACAGAGCTTTATGCTTTCATTTTAAACTACATAAGGAGAATGCAAATATAGGCAACTAATGTTAAGGCAAATAAACTGCTTCAAACACTTTCTGAAATGATTCAGAAAGTTTCTGTGCAGTTACCAAATATCTATGGCTATATGATAGTATCCTTTATAAAAAATATATCACTTTTTAGTTATAGCTTCAGCGCAAATCTTCTCAGTAAAACCAGAATAATTACTGGAAAAAATTATAAGCAGTTGATACCTCTCAGGATTAATGATTGAATTCTTGTTCCCATTGTACCTTTTCAGAATGTGTGTTTAACCTACATATGGTACAAAAGCATAACTTAAATCAATGCCAGCAAGTTTGCCCAAAGCTTATAAACATCAAGTGAAAAAAATTGAATGTTTTAAATATGTGAAAACAGTAAACTGTTTAACTCATAAAAACATCTGGAGCCAACATAGTTTGGAACATCCTTTATATTTTCATGTATGGGCTACTATTTACATTCACTTTGTGTTCCTTGGTTTTGCTGGTGGGTCGCTTTTGGTTTTTTACATTACCATTTATGGGGGAAGGAGATAATGTAAAATTGACCTGAATGAACCAATGTACAATTCCTCCTCTTCAGGACTTTTGTATTCTTTCTGATTTTTTATGTTGGAGACTGAAAGAACCACCTTGCTGAATATTTATCAGAATGTAAGTAGCATTCTTGTCAGTTCTTTCTGGTGTGTGGTTTGCATATTTGCAATATGCGTATTACCGTAAAATGAGATAGATAAGTCATACTTGGGGACCACCATTTGAGTGATACAAATTGTCATAACTTTGCTGAAGTCAACAAAAAGATGGCAATTTACACCATTTAAGAATATTTTCCTTACTGTCAAAGGGAAAGCTTACAAATATGAATTCAGTTTCTTCTAGCCAAAGTTTTTATTGTACTCAAGAGCCTACCAAAGCAAGAGGACAAAGTTTTATTCTACTGTAATTATGATCAGTTCGTATTTTTCCATGGCAATTTGGTCAATGCAGGCATCATTTAACCTTAGAGTCAATCCAGATTCACAACAGATGTATATTTATTTTCAGCCTTTTCTTTTTTCCCTAATTTTTGCCAGTTTAACTCCCACTGAAACAATATAATTCGTTTCTCTTGGTACCTGTGCTGCAATATAAACCCACAGATATAGGCAGTAATAAAGCCTGGGGATTATGCATCATTTCAGAGATGCTTGAATGCCTTAACTGAAAATGTTAGCACAGAAAATGAATAATTGTTCACTGACTAGTCAAAAATACTGAATCCCTGACTAGTTAAAATTGACAATAATCACACTTACCATTCTAAACATATGGTATACCAGTATCTTTACAGTATTTTGTCATAAAAACTTTTTTTTTCTGAGAAATTGCACTACCACAGTGTGTACCACATAATTTTAACATTGCATTTCTGTGGTGTACTTCTATTTCACTCTCTATAGCGCTTACATGTGCCATGGTTTAACACTTATCAGACACAATTTTTGCTCTAAATACAACTTCTCGATCTGTAAAAACTTTTAAGCCTGAATTCATATTTTCAGCTACTTCTCCCACATACATATGGCTTCTGTTCTTATTTTCATGATCTCCAAGCATTACAAATTTTAAAGTTATGCCAGCAATTTAGTATATTACAGAAAAGTTGTGCTGAGCCATGAGGCCCTCACTGAAAATGATTTACAAGTTTGCATTACATCATTAGAAGTTGTTTGAATTGCCAGCCCACTGCAACTGGTAAAATATCTTATGCGTCCTATTTAATTTAAATAAACTGATGAAATATTAAAATTCTGAATGCACTTGAGGTTTCACACCTGAACTATGATGCTTCAGGAATGCTTTTAGAATTTGGGAAACTATGCATTTCACATGCTATGGGAAACTTGCATTTCACATTAGACACTCAAAAGTCCCAGAAGTCATATTCAAAACTTTGGGGTGTGTGTGTGTTTTTAAATAGATAATTTATTTGCAAATTGAACCCTCTTGCACAATACTATCTGTCTCCCAATATGCATGTTGCATTGCAATTTAACATTTTTTTTTTAATTCTTTCTAGTATTATCTCCACTTAAGAATACTTGAACTAGAAAACAGCTATGACTAGTTTTGTAGGGCTTTAAGAATACATATCTTTCATTTCTATTTAGAAATATACTCAAAATGCATATGCAGGCAAGTCTATAGTGCCTGAAAAATATGTTTTCCATTTTGTTATCTCCAGATCTTCACAATTACACGCTACATTCAGTCCATTTTCCTCCTAAAATTACTAATCACAGAGGGAAAAAAAGGCTTGTATTTTACACTTTAATAATTTTATTGTTTGATACAATTCACATTGTGGATTTTGATCTGTACATGTATTTAAAAGACATTTCTCTGGAGTCCCCATTAAAAATGCAGGTACTGTTGTGCAATGAAGAAAGGTGAAGAGCATTTTTATCACTCTGTATTTTTAACAATGCCTGCTTCTAATTGTGCTGTAAAATTAATATTCTGCTGATTATTCTTCAAGTCTGAGTCACCCAGACTGGAAATACAGATGATTGAAAACTTTGTGCATCAGTAGATTTAGGCTATGACTTACATCCACTAACTGGGTAAATACACAGTATGCTTACAGTAAAAAGACCAAAATAGAGACAAAAACATACCACTGTGGGAAATACTTATTGTCTCCTGGCTGACATTTCCAAGCCCTTGCAGGACCAGCAGCAGGGGGCATATTTCTTAATTCTGCCTCCATCATTGGGAGAGTGATAAGTCACTAATTTTTGCCATCTCTTTTACACTTTAATAAGCATAATACTACTATAGTGTGTGTTTGTAATAGTTCCTAATTTTCTTTGCTCTGGAGGGAGAAAAAGACACTTAGGCATGGATCTATGCAGCAAGAATAAATAATTACAAAATCTCTAGGTTTTAATAGCTGTTAGGATTATGTTATTTACTTTGCAGGTGTGTTTGCTATGATTTGTAGTGTGATGAGCTCTAGCCTTGGAGCAGAAACCCCTCACTAGCTAGTATTCAGAACAGAAAGATATTCACTGCCCCGCAGAGCTCAGGGTCTATTCATTTTGCCAGTTTCACATGGGAGTAATCCTGTTTTTTTAAAGAGCCCTGTTTGTCTTCATGGTGATTTGCTTGACTAGAAACATTTTCAGGATTGCAGCATTAATTAATAATAGATTTAGGAAACAAAGACCTAAAAGTTGGTAATGCATAGCAGCATCATGCACCCCAAAATCTAGTATCAGATAATGCTAACAAAAGATTCTTGATAGGAGAAATTAAATACAAAATAACATTTGTTTGGAATTATTATTTTAGACTAAACTGGGGGCATATTTAGATGCAGATATTCTGTCTTGTGAAACAATGAGAAAAAAATTTTAAAAAATTTAAAAAGCAAGCTAGACTTCTCTAAAAATATATATGCCAAGAAGTGTTTGACTTGCAGATAAAGTCTCAAAGATTCAGGAAGCTATTGTAAGGCATCACTGGCACTGAAAAAACCTCATTAAATTCTTAAATTTCATGAAGAAGCATGCAGGTGACATAACTTGAGAATGACACCTTCCAAAGCCGTGTTTGCATAAACTAATTTTTTATTTTATTTCCCCAAAACAGAATGCAGCTCTGCTGATGAGCTGTGAATATATGATACTACTTGTTGAAATAAACCTTTAAAGATATTTGTCCTCGTCATGCTTTATTAAGCATCCTGCTTACATGTCCTCTGATACAATGTGATAGATCTCAGGTTGGTCCAATAAAGTATTCCAGTAAGGGACTATCTGAGGCACTTTCACACAACTGAGTTTACATATTGGACTCTGGTGCTCTGAATCACTTTAAGTAGCCACCTTCCTCTCTTCTTTGATGCAATTTCATGTATTTCATTTAAATTAGATGCCCATAATAAAAGTGTGAAGTCCATTTATTAGTGTACTTTATTTTTTTCAAATGAAAAATTTCTAGCACTGTGGGCTGAGTGAAGGTCAGCTGTTAAAAAAGAGGTGTATTATTTGGCATACTTTTCAGCTGACTGAGACACATGCAATGTACAGCACGTGGGGACAGTCTGGATTTGTGTAATTCCCTCATAGGTAATTTGTCCATGAACTTTAAGCATTTGTACATTTGAGCTGTAGAACGTATCACTTAGGGATTTAGATTTTATTTAATAATCCAAGTATATTTCAATACAAGATGGTAAACTAAAAATATTTTCCGTTTAACTGTTTCAAAAAAGCCATGTGCAAAAGAACACAACAAAACGAAATTAACTCATAACATATGCAACTCTTACTTGTGCAAGAGCGGTATATGCCCCTAAATCGAGACTGCAGCATCTGGAGGCATAGCATGTCTCTAATGGAAGAGAAAGGCACGAGACATGTCAGCTTCTTGGCTGTGCTATGCTAAAAATCGTGCTTTTTCCTTCTCGGTACCCAATGCAACTCCGATTAAAACTAATAAAACTTACAACTGTCCAGGTCAACTGCCTTTGAAGCATTTTGCTTTTTTTGTCTCACTAATTGTGGGCAATAGGTTTAAGCTGAAATAGATAATTATTATATGAAAGAAAAAGCCTCTTACATATACCTCTTTTCCTTGAAACACTGAAATTTGAATCAAAACTAATATCCCATGGTATGAATCATGTGTTCTTAGTGCATCCAAATCTACACATTCCCATTTGTAGAAACAAGTTTTGCTGTTACTAAAACGACTTGAAGTAGCTCTTTATTATTACTGCATTTTACCCCTAGTAGTATTAGAGATAATATATTCCTCATATATTCTTACTGTTGTGATCAGCATGGTAGAGACTCTGAAAACATTTTAAAGAAACAATTCACCCTTTAACTGTTTTACAACAAGAGCTGTCTTCATACTTGACTTTGAGGAAGTCTTTTCTTTTCCCCAACGACCTCACAGTCTTTTCTTTTCCCCAACGACCTCACAGGATCAACTTCATTGTTAGACTGTAATAGCAATTTTAAAAAGTGCAAGGAAACTTAGATACTATTCCTTGTGATTACAAAAAAAAGTATTCAAACAATCAACACTACTGAAAATTGTGTTTTGGAACAAGCCTGGTGGAGAAAATATTTTACTAATGCATTTTAAAATTTTTATTGCACTAAAATTTTTTATTGCACTAAAAACTGTTACAGAAGTTGAGATGTCTAATTTTAAATGTTCTTTATTTCTTATTTTTGTCAGTTAATTTCTGTTATATTCATAGCCAGCAAGGGGGAAGGTATGTCTGCCTATTGTAGTTTCTCCTGTTTGCAGAAAATACAAGTAGAAACTGCAAAAATCTGTTGTTACAAAGGTACTAAACTTGAAAATCCCATCATGAACAGCATGCTGGTTGTTTAAATACACATATGTGTATGCTGAAAGAGGGTGTTCAGCTGTGCAAAAGTACAAGCTTACCTCCAGGCTCAAACTCCTACTGTACAATTAAAACAAATTAGGTTAGTGCCCACTGTCTTTTAATAACAGGGAGAGTTCTTAGATGAATTATATTAAAATAGAAGCCTCACATTAAATCAGATGAAGGAGCAGAAAAAGGTCTTTGCACAGATTACCAGAGAAAGTTCTGACTTTGCTTCCTAGCAGAAAAAATGTTTGGGAATGTATCTAATCTTACACACCCTATAAAACTGTACAGTAGTCCCTAGTACAACAGTGAGCTACATGGAAGACAGAGTCACATCCCAGAGCAAAAGTCCAAGATTCCTGTGGTCCAAAACTGCCTGTTTAATTTCTAAATTATGAAGCTATGTATCCACTTTGGTAAGTTGGTAGATAGACTTCTCTTACACATGTACACTAATTTAATTACTTGTGACCCCCTGCAGCTTTGGTAATGAAGCTTTTTTAAAAACATACCTTTACTTGATGATGAGAATATTTGGATCTAAAAATAAGGCATATATTTAATTTCTAGTATGGAAGGCATGGCGTGTATCCAGAGGTCCTGGCAATAAGTTTATACTGTACAATTTGTAGTCAATCAGACTTTCCCAAATGAAGTTCCATAAATATGAACATACACTGGTCGTTTGTTTTCTTTTCTGCTTTTTTTTTTTTTTTTTTTTTTTAAGTTTCCTTCATTGGTATCATAATAGTATGACCCAAATATAAGGAAAAAATCATATCGTGTTAAACACAGGAATACGCTTTCACAGTCGTTTATTGTGCATAGCTAGTAAACATTTCCTGGCAAACAATTTAGAGAGTCCATAAATTCCACCCTAACGCTACTTCCGTAGCTAGATGCAGTGCACCATACACCAGGGTATTAGCTCAGTCTCTCTCATCCGGAATGGGTGGATTGGAATTGAAAACTCCCCACCCCCCCATTATAGCACCATATGTCTCGAAAGTCTATCCTCTCTGAGGGCAAACGGCTCCTCTCAGATCCGCCTGATGGATCACGACTGAAACTCTGCTGTCCCTCGCTATTTAATCCAACAGCATTTCTGAAGTAGCTATCAGGAGAGCACGACGAGCCAAGCATCCCTTTGGCATTAGTGGCAGCTCCCCACGCAGAGAATATCAAGGCTATGGAATAGCAGAGGGAAAATCTACCACACCATGCCAATTTGTATGGAAAATTTGATCCTCAAGCTAGAGGCAGGGAAAAGAAGAAAGCTTCTCATTTCAGCAAATTGAGCAGTGCTTATGACTCCCAGGTTCTTTATGTAGCTAGTTAACCCGCGTTAGTAGACCAGCTTTGCAGCATCTTCAGAGGAACAGAGTCTATAAGAATTTCAAACCATTTTCTCTAGATGTCTTATTGAAGTGTTTATAGATTGAGGGATTAGTAGGGGAACAGTTTATCCATAAAGATTTTTGGTGGATTAGATTTCTGCTCAATATTTTTCAGATCTCTTTCTGTGTGCACGTCAATTTATAACAGGAAAAAATTACCTTTAAATAACACTCAAATGTTTGAAAGGATTTGTGTGAGGTGATCATGTTAAGACAAAGTTCTTAACATTAACAAAGTTCATTATTTGAGAAGACTAAGCAGACGTATTTCCACCAGTTTATGTACTTTTTACAGGTATACATTAATATCACTCATGTTCCAGGTATTATTTCCAGATTATTTCGGATTGAAAACAAAGACGTAGCAAAAATCTGGACTCCTTCCAAGTTTCCAAAATCATCTCAAAAGCTCAAAGAAATTCAGTCACTCTGTCGAAGTCCTGCTTTGTGATTTTTAATGTTATAGGATATAGTGTTAAAATCTCTCCCCTGTACACATTGAATCAGAATCTGAGGAAGGATTGTATGATAACAAAGGGCAGAAAGGTTTTATTTCACTAGGCATGCAAATCTCTTTGGTTTTTGGCTCCTTGGTTTTAAAATCCTCTTTCGTTTATTCCAATTGAATAGAACCACTGTTAAAGAAATAGCCCTCTTCTTGGTCAACAGCTTCATCATATATCTTTGATAATCCATACAAACTCCTTTAGGGTGTTATTTTGTGAACAAACAAATATTTTGGAATAAAAAGTATGATGGGCTTTTGGAGCTTTAGAAACTAATTAAAATCACCAGGACTTCACGGCTCTAGAATTTTAGACTTCTTCATGTGTTCTTTGCCCAGTGCTCAACAGTAGACATTGCACAATCATCCCTCATTGTTGGGCTGCTCATCTTTACAACCTCCCTGCACTTCCTCATTTTAGCTCTGAGGCACCGAGTTCAGCCTCGAGTCCTTCAGGGGTACTCTGAAGAGAAGCAGTTTGTGGTCTGCAATTTGCTCAACTTATTGTCTGATGATAAAGCCCCTAATTCCTTTCCTGGACCAGGACCTCTGCCAGCTTCCTTTCATTGTGCATATGGGCAAACAGAGCTAGAAGAAAGATAACGCTGAGCTTGTTCAGCAGAACTCCAGCAATCATTTTCTCTTTTATGTTTTCAGTGAATCTTATTGCTGGCAAAAGCTGCCAGAAAAAGACAAGTCTGATCAGAAAGAGCCTGAGCAGAGAAAGTCCAGTTTCCCTCAAGGACTGTTCTTTACTGTTGGCAGGGTATATTAGCCCCCAGGCCCAGTCAGCCCTGGCCTCCCCCAAATTAGTGTGAACGTACCCTAACAACCCTGTTGGTGTGAATTCTTGTCTGATTGGTACAATACGCTGTTTCTCATATTTAACATTACACATTACACACTCATGCATGGTTGTATGGATTTTTTCTTGATTCTCCTCATGGTAAAGGATACCAATAACAAATTAAATTCATGTGTTTTATGTGCATTAAATGGTAGGAAATAAACCTGTGTAGAAAATGCAGCTAGTTCCTGTGTTTGCAGAGACTCTCAGGATTTATTGCATTGAAGCCAAATCTATTGTTAGTCCATTTAATACTGATTTTATTCTCCAAATATATTTGGTGTTTCCGAACTGACATATTGTGACTGAAAAAGTCAGTATTGTACATTCATAAGGTACTGGCAAAAAAATTGCTGAGAACAGGTAATATATTGTTTTCCTGCTGATAAAATACGTAAAACCTCACCAAATAAGTTTAGATGGTGACTGGTTGAATTATCAATAATATTTTAATAGGATTTCTGTAGAGATCCTTGCCCTTTTGTGTCAGGTGCTGTGCACTGAACAGGAGAGCTTTCCATCTAAAGAGGCAAGATAAAGGGCCAAAGAAATTAAATCAGGTATTTACAAGTCAGCTATACTTAAAATTGGAAATGTCTACTTTAGACATTCGCTTCAGTTAAGAATAGTGTGCTTGTGACACAAATAGAAATGCAGTATTTCTTTTTAAAAAAAAAATCTGCAGAATCACGTAGAAAGAATTAGGAGATGCATTGCCTGAAAACATTCTTATTTAATACCATTTTTAATAGGTTTCACTCTCTTTAACAATGGGATTAAATCAGGGTGAGGTAATTGAATATTATAGTCCAGTTAACGAACTTTAGCATGAGGCTAGTGGCAAGCTAAATCATTATAATATGGAACAACATTTTGTGAAGAAAACGACTGGAAGTCTAACAGTTTGAGCACTACTGACTTCAAAGAGCTTGGAATCTCAGACACGATTTCCAGAATTTTATTTGTTATAATTGTAGCTGCATTTTCAGTATGTTTTGTATTTCTGCTAAAAGCGTTGAAGTGAACAATCTGCATATGTTACTGTAAATAAACCAGGGCTGTGAGAGAACACTGTGACTCCAAGTTAACACTTTACTCCTAACAAGAAAACCCAAATGGCTTCTGTGCGTTAAATCTTTCGCACCTCTCAGTAATTGCATCAAAATTTTTAAAACCACACTTTATTTCGGAGCAATGATCCAAATTGTAGTTGGATCAGGCTGACATTTTATATCGCACTTTATATGCCTCATTTTAAAGATTCTCTTTGCTGTTAAAATTAAATAAAATTTTTTAAATCTGGGTTTCTTTCATACTGGTCATGAAGCATCTTAAGAAGGAAAAATGCTTATAAGGTATGGAATCATATTAACAAAAACTGGAAACCTCAGAGTGCCCATAACAAAATACTAGCTACAATAAACAAATAAAAAATGACAATTCCTCTAACTGCATCCAGAGGAGTTCTCTACAAGACCTCAGTCCAGTGACAGAACAAATAGAGAATAAAGATTTATTGCTTATGTGCACATAGCTAAAACCTGATTATATTTGTTATGAGAAAATTACTTTAAATTCAGTATTTATAATTGTTGAGGTGAGACAATTGACTTTTACAAATTTGGCAGTAACTATGAAACAGTTATTTGAAGAAAGTATTAAAGGAAATACTTGACTGACAACTTCAGTCTGCTAAACCTATCGTAAAGGATATGTCATAAAGAGTCACAATGAAGGAAAAATCTTCTACTCCATTGTTGAAAATAATAAAATGACATTGTATTTGAGTGCAGCTGCTAAAAAATGCCCTCAAAACCAAAAGGGAGGTGCAGAGGAAATGTAGCAATTGACATAAATTAGAAGCTGGGAATTATAAGGCATTTTAAAGTCAAATATTACAGAGAGAAAGCAGAGATAATGACAATATGAAGACAGTTTAAAACTTTATTCTGAACAAAAAACCCTAAAAAATGTTTTGCTCCATTACTAAGTGGAAATTACCAGGATTTTTTGTAAGAACAACAACAAAAAAAATTCTCAAATACTTTTTTCTATATTTTGGGGAAAAGTCAAATGATGTAGTCATATCAGATGAGTATGATGAAGCTCTGTTTCAGTAGTTGCACAGGAGAATGTTAAATAGCAGCTAATAAAACTAGACATTTTTAAAATCAGTAGACCTGAATAATTTTCGTGAAGGTATTTTAATACATTTGGCAAAGAAGTCTGCATGGTTAGTGAGGATTTTTAGTATGTCTTGGAGAACAAAATTTTTTGTGAATAGTTAAAAAGAATAAATGTGATGACCTAAATGTCTGTAAACATTTCAACCACACATTGATGTCAAGCAAAATAAGGTTTCTAGGAATATTAGTTCATTTTAATCAAAGCAGCAAGAACATAATTTTCTGGCAAATCATCTTGCCAAAGCTAACTTGATAACATTTAATAAGAGTATAAACTTGGTGATAAAGTTAATTTTAGTACTATTAAATACATAGAGGAATATTGGAAATTATTTTAGTTTTTAATCATATTATTTTGATAAAAATATTAAAATCAACATTGTACTTACTAAATAGAATCAAATCTCAAGCATGTAGCAAGTGGGGAAAAGTAATCAGTGGTGGTTATTTTAACAATGATCCACAGATGCATGATCCTATCTTTTTTATTTTTTCTGTGGTGACTCTTTTACCAGTTTTTTTCTGTGGTGACTCTTTTACCAGTTATATAAAAAATATATATTTAGAAAGTTTGTACTTGAAATTATTGGAAGATTAGTATATAAAGAGTGAGACAAGTCACTGTGAACTCAGATTGTTCAAGAAACTGGCCACATTTAAATGAATGGTAAATTTCGATCCAGAGAAATATAAAACACTGCATTAGTAACAAAGACTGTGCCACTGCTGCAAGGTAAAGACCCTGCCCACAGACTGAAGGCAGCCTGAAAAAGCCTGGAGAGCAGATAATCAGTGCCAAGAGCTGTGAGTACAAGAGGGTAGAGGTGAATCTGAAACAACCGAAGAGCACATCACCAGAGAAACGTACAGTATGGTTGTGTTACCTCTGTCCTTGGCACAGATGCCACCTATTCTGGAAACACTGTGTCCACAATTCAAGAGGGGCTGTTGAAAAATTGGAAAAGGTTCAGAGGAAAGCAACAAGAATGATGAAAGGAGTGGAAAATATTCCTTGTAGTGAAAGATGCAAGGAGCTCAATCTATTTAGGTTATCAGAGAGATGTTTAAAAGGTTACTTGATCACAGCTTATAAATAACTCTGTGAGAAACAGAGATTTGATAACACTAGAGTTTTCAGTCTGGTGACAAAGGTGTAACAGAACCCAGTGGTAAGAAGATGTAGTTGGAGACACACACTGGAAGGCTTAAATGAAGATGTATGATTTTTTTTTCTGTTGAAATCACACATGCACACACACAAAAGAGTAATTCAGAAAAGTTCTGGTGCCCATTTCACAAGGGGGGCAGACTGAGTAGATGACCACAATAGCCTTTTAGTTTTATAGCCCATGAATCTACAGCTTCAATTGCAGGCTTCTCTGCTTCATATTTTCTTATGCCATCACTGGGCAGATCCAACCAGTGCAAACTTAATTGGAACCAGGTGGAGCCTGCTTTTTGCAGCACAAGGGAACTTCCCCCTGAAGCTACATTGGATAAGACCAGGATTTGACTGGACCAAAGGAATCAACACAGTAAGAAGAGCATCTGTCTATCATATTGGCACTTATCCTTTCTAGTTATTGCAAAAAAATATTGATATTTGAGTGAGGGACACAGTCTTGGGAGGTGATTTATGGTAAATTTTATGACAAGTGATTTTAACACATATGCACACCTTATCAACTCCAAAGAAATAAACAGAAATAGAAGATTACACACGGTGCACTGCTTAAGCAAGGCAGAGTATGGCAAAGAGAGCTAACTAATTTTGCCTGGTATTTGTTCTTTTGGGAGCAGTGCAGGTCCGAAAACTTTCCTTCAACTGCAGAAGGTTTTGAATTAACTTTGTTGTTAGGAGAGACTGCAGGAGGAGGTGGAGCAACAAAGGAAAGAGAAATGCTAGCGGAAAAAACACACATAAACAACATACCATATGTAGGACGCTCACCATATGCCAGGCTCACTTTTTTCCTTTCTCTCTAATGTGGTCTAATAATTCCAGTCATCTAGAGGGTTATTCACACTGTCTACTTCAGGCATCTGATTTAGGTCCTTTGAATTGCAGCAGTTCCCCCCTCGCCTACAGCCCTCCGGCACCTCTGTCTCCCTGCCAGCTACACAGGGCAGTACAAACACCTAGGTTTAGTTCTTTAAGCTCTGCCTGAGTTAGATATCTAAGTTAGCCTAAAGCTGTTGTATAAATATCACTCTTTCCCATTAAATTTAAAAAGAAAGCAAGAAAAGGAAAAAATTATTGCTATGGAAAAAATTACTTGTTTAAAGTACAGGGATATAAAAGTGAAGGAAAGTTTACAAATTCAAGGCCGGCTCCTTAGCTGGTACGACTCATATACCAGCATTCAAATAAACAGGCTGACTCCCATTTGCCCTGGCAAAAGTGCAGCCTTCAAGCTGGTTTTGCAAACCTAGTCAGCCACCTGATTCTGTTGGGCAAAGAACATACGTTTTCATAAAATACAGAGAAGAAATTTTTACAATGTAAAACCATTTAAAAAAGCCAAAAACCCTCAAAGGGAAAAAAAACTAAAAAGCAAACGTTGTGTAGGAAATGGCTGCTCTTGCAGTCTGCAGAAAGCATTTCTCTTATAAAAGCAGAAAAAAGTGGTGAGATACCAGCATCAGATTCAACAATTGTAAATAATATACTTTTCTGAAAAAATATCTTACTACACTTCCTAGAGAAAATGTCATTTTATTTACAAAACCCCCAAACATTCTAAATTCTTTGCTGCCCGATATTAGCTTTACTGTTACTTCATTTTTATCGTGTGGTACTGCAGCAAGCTGAAGTAAGTGAAGCATGTGGCTCTCTGCTCCACGCAAAGCTAGACAGTTCACAACAGCAGAAAGGCAACTTTGCATAAATGTTGTTGAAAGACAGTGAAGAGAGAAGAGGAAATTCTGCATCCTTAATGCAAGTTTTTTAATGCTTATATATATCAAACTGCTCTGTATGCTCCTGGAACCTTTCTGTTAAAATGTCTCTAACTCTAGGGACACATTCTATGAGGCAGTTATGCACCATTTAAATGTGAAAAATGCACACTTTACTTGGAAAAAGATGTGTGATGTGAAGTGTTTTTAAAAATAATTGAATGATTTTGTGATTCATTAAATGCTTTTTCCTCAGCAAGCAAGTAATGGCTTTTCCACTAAGCACCCAAAAGGTGAAAAGTCAAACTGTTAGAAAGAGTAAAGCGTCCTTAGGAAGATGATCATTTACAGTGTTTTTTTGTTTTATTTAATATCTCTTTTTTATTCCAAGAGGAACAGAACAAAGAATGAGGGGGGGAAGGTGAATAACTACATGTAGGAAATTAAAAAGGTTGAATGATGGGGACAAAACTATAGGTGGCAATTGTCTATTCTTCAGTTTAAAAGAAAACAGAAAAATTGTGACACCTAAGGTTTACTGAATATGGCTTCACGTACATATTCCTGCTGAGACCAAGGGATCAGTTCTTCTGTGCGAGTGAAAAAAAAAGAGCTGTTTTCATATACCCAGTATATCTTTAAGCCAAAGTGTAAATCTTCAGTTTCTTCCCCTTCCTATTTTTTTTTCCTTTAAAAAATAATAAAAACCTAGAGAAACAATACACACCTTGAGTCCTGCAAAAAAGATCTCTGGCACAATCACAAGACGCCTGCTTAAGTAATACCCAAAAGGTAACTCCATGCATTCCACTAGCCAGAAATAATTCACAGCACGATGAATCCACAAGAAAGTCAAGAGCATATTATAACACTCTTAGGGGAGCTATAGCTGTAAGAGCAATGTGAGGCAATGCCTTAGCATGAACTATCACTTTATATATGTGCTGTATACATGAGTATGAATTATATTACAACATTTGACACGCTGTGGCTTTTGATCTACTGTGACTCGTGACCTCTGTCCTATTGTGACCTTTATGCCTAAACCTGTAGGGAATAATTCAAACAATAGAACATACATGATAGATAACCCTTAGATAGGAAAAAAGTGTATAACAATTATAAGCACTCATGGTCAGGGTAATAGCTAGCCAAAAAATGCCAAAGGTTAGGAAGATACTTCCCCCGGGAAATGATATTATGAATTTTCCTGCACCTTCCTCTGGGGCATCTGGAGCCAAAGATACCAGCCTAGATGGACCATTGGTTTGATTAGGTATGGCAGTTCTAGTATTTCTGTGAACATATGATAGTGGGGAAAAATACAGCTTTTATGGTTAATAGAAAGTTCTGCATAAGACAGGAAGGAGCCTTTGACCAGTGATAAAATCCTTGTGAGCTTTCAGCTGAAAAGCCAGTTGAACTTTGTGTAGATTCTGTTTCCACCCAAATCAACTGTGATTTCCTGTTAATTTCAGTAGGAGCAAAAGAAAAACTGCAAAGAAGCCTCACATAATGTCTTGTATGGGGGAGCACTCAGATGCCACAAGAAACTCTATTTTATTTTTAATTAAAAAAAAAAATCCTTGTAGATCTGGGGTCTCATGAGATTTTCCAGAAAGCAAGGGTTGCACTTATTTTCTTCTGCAGGAGGGAGAATTTGAAGACAATTTTTTACAGCTCATGTGTATCAGCCTCTGCTCTATTTTTTAACAGCTCCTATTAGTTTAGTCTGTCCCAGCATCTTCCAGCTGCAATCTTGGACTCCAAAGATTGCTCTCCTGATCTTCAGCTACCTGGCTCCACAGAGCAGTCCAGGGACCAGGCATTCAAACGCAATTAAATTGCTCTCCAAAAGAAAGCTGGAGAGCAAGAAATAGTGTTGGCATGTTGCAGAAAAGCAGGAAGACAAAGAATCAACTGACAGCCTGTGTAGCATGAGACTGGAGTCTTTGACTAAAATGTGGAATTATACTGCATCTTGGAAAAAAAGTATGGTCAAAAAGAGCAGACATGGAATGAAAGTAACCTTAAGGCCTTGGCATACAAAGTTTTCATCATTTCTCAGCATCTGGATATAGAGACATTGGTAAATTTTAACCACAAATTGTATTTTTAATATTATTGTCATAACCTTAAGACATGAATTTACTTTATTTTTATAAAACATTCAAGTTATTGCTTGCCTTTATCAGGTGTAAATGCGAATTTATTTAACTAAATTGATTTTAAACCAAACAAACAGAAAACAGTTTTTTAGGTACATTTTGAGTATTGGTAAAACCCCATTTATTTCAGTACAGCCCTCATTAATTAGTTTAAGCAAAACAACTCACTGAAACTGTATCCAGACTCCACAGATCAGGATTTATATTCGTTTGATAGGAATCTAGTTAAAAATCAGGGACATGCAGACTGGCAGAACAAGGTCCTGTCACCCCAGCTGGGCTGAACCTCAGCCCTGAGGGAGTTCTGCTCCTGCATCACTCTGTCCAAAGGGCTGAAACAGTGATCACTGCTCAACAGGTGACATCTGCAGCTGCCACCTGCCTCACTGCCCGCCCGCCTGGCTGTAGATGGGGAGGCACCTCTGGAGCAGTACAAAGAATTTACAGTGGGGAAAAAACATTGTGGGACAGAAAGATAATGTCTTAAACAAGGCCTAGAGATTTGCAAACTGCCCTCTATGGCAGAAAAGGCACACATGCACAAGCTATTAGTAGTATCTACTTCATATAGTGAAATATACGACCCAGAGCAACCAAGTCTCAGATGACACCTGCTACCTACACCTGCCCTCATATGTGGATATTCCTGATGTGCCATTCTTGATGTGCTGGGGGAGTGGTGTACAATGGTGTTTGAAAGGGAGACATTGCACATGACAAATTGGATGGACCAGTTTTGCTGTTGTCCTTTCCTGATAACCACTGCTACAGGGGCTAGATACAAAGCTTGCCAACTTTCTCTGTCTTAAAACTAATTAAAACAATATTACAGAAGCTAGACAAACTGTAAATAAAATTTTATTAATTTTACCCTGAAATATTTCTGTTTTCACAAGCAGAACTGGCTATTGTTGTGCTGGCTAAGTAATACAGCAGCATTAGTGGTAAAAAGATTCAGCATCCTGAACTGAGATTCACCTGTGTAACTTAAATCATTTGTAGCCTAAAGACAAAATGGAAACTTATAGTTGGAAGAAGCAGGTACTTCCAAGCACAGTTCATCTGCTTTATTGCAGATGCCTGCTTTGCATAAGACTGAGCCATTCTCTAAGCTCCTATGACTCAATCTCCAAAAAGCTCTCAGCAGCTGATGGAGAGGACAACAAGACACCAGTTCTCTCTGCTCTGTTAGAGGAGTCACCAGAGCCCCCAGAAAAGAAAACACTTCTTCCACTGTTACACTACAATAAACCAAATCTATAAATATGTGGATTGCCACTATGCCCTACTGATAATCCAGCTAAGGGACTAAAGTGTACTATTATCTATATATATATTTAAAAAACACATGGCTTGTAAAATAATAGGCTGTCAGCAGTACATGCCAATCTATTTAGCATGAATTGAGACAGAGATGCATTATAGAGAGAAAGCTGACACCAGCAGAGTTTCTATTTCCCCTATGACACTGAGCACGAACCTTGCCTCCAGACCCTTTGTCTTCACACTTCTCTGACACTGTTCCTTTCCCTCTGCTGCTTTTGTCTCTCTGCTTGTCAAACTGTTGCTCAGACACCTGCATTTTTTTATACATTTCCTACCCTGTGCTTTGGAACAGTGCAGTTTTGATCTCACAGATGTATGAACTGAGACACTGTATTGCATTTACAGGAAAAAAGTCAAATACATATTCAGATCAAAATAAAATATCATAAGCTGTTTCCTGAAAAGTATCTACTCTGTGCAAATAGAGATTTTATTTTTTTCAAGACAAAGCAGAAAATTCCCTCACACCTGAAAAACACAATTTATTCTATTTTAATCAGAATAATATTTTTAAATGCAAAGCAATGAACACAGCATTAAAGCAAAATAGCATGTTTTCATGGATATGTAAAGGAAAGCTAAAGAAACAAGAGGTGCGGTTCACAAAACTGAAGGTGGACTCACACTCTTATAAAGAATCAGGGCTGCAATTCATGCCATCTGAGAAGTGTGTTCAATTCCCTTTTCTTCATGTTAATAGGACATAAACCTGTATTAGCCCTGTTCAATGCCTCCTCTTAAAATTCTTTTGTACTGATGGACCACAAGGCAGATAAACTGATACCAAATACCTAGAAATAAGACACCTACGGATCTATGCAGGTCAATACATTGGTTCTGTAGAAAATGAGTAAAAGCTAAAATAAACAGTAAAGTTAGTGGATAAATAAACTGAAATGACAGAGGGGATTCCTTAAATATAAGGGAAAAGATAGAGCTTGTTTCTTTACAAAATCTTTCACTAAGCCTCTTAAAAAAACCCCTAAATAGCTTGTGATAAGAAACAAGGTCTTCAGATCTTCATTGGCTGAAGAGACAGGACAGTTAAATGGCCAATTCTAAACTAAAAGGAGGTCCCAGAACAAAGCAATATAACAAATGCCTATGGAATGATGAGTAGCATGACAAGGGTAAATAAGAGATGACATTTTCTCCTCCAGTTCAGGAACTAGTGAAAATCAAATAAAGGGAGTAGGTACCAGCTTCCAAATTACCTGAGAGTGGTAGTTCTTCATACAAATGGAACAACAGAACCTGATGAATGCTAGAAGTTTGCCAAGGTCACCAGCTAAACTCATGTCTATAACCAGTCTATAACTACTAAAACATGAGACAACATAGTGAATGAAAGAGTCCCTGAGCCACACTGTTGGAGTCTGAGCAGTTTTTTTTAAATACCAAATGTGTTCATTTGGTCTTTTTTCTTCCCTTTTTCTTGAATTTCTGTTACTTGGCTGTCCATTTGCAGTGGTGTGTTATTGACCTGCAGAATCTCTGCTAGGACCCAGTACTGTTTCTCTCAGGGCAGAAATGGTACTGGGTACTCAGGCAGAGTAAATTAATTAGTTCAAGCGCATCACAGGTGAACAATGATATGGTAGAGTAGGGATTAGCTAAATTTTCAAAGCATGGTGCTTATAAATCCAAAGTTGTAAATGTAATCCCTGTATAGGCTGTTCACTGAAGAGTTGGGCCTGATGATCCTTGTGGGTCCCACCTAACAGAATATTCTGTTATCTGTGTCACTTGTATGGCTGCTTTAAATCCAGAAGGAATGTGAGCTCATTTCCATAGTGCTGCACCTCCAGAGCTACTCTGACCCAGCTCAGATGGCTCAAAAGCATATTTCTTATTCTAGATGATGCTCATAAACTATTAAAAAAGAGTGTGTATGTACTGAGTCTAGTCCACACTGAGTCTAGCTGCCATTGCAGAGGAGAGAGCAGTGCTGTAAGACTGAAGGCCTTGAAAGGCTCAATTTCCAAATACTGACGCTGCACATAGCAAGGAATACCCCAGGGCTGTGTTCTAACCCAAGTAGGGACTGGCCCCAGCAGTACAGGACACTGGGAAAATCTTCCTAGGAAGAACCTCAATTTCAGGCTTTATTTCCATGACTCAGGGCTGGTCAGGATGAGTTTGGGCTATTTTCACTGGTATCCTATCAGTCTTGGGCATTACATGAGTCCTAATATGCATTCATGTGTTTTTGAATAATCTTGAATATTTCAGACCTTTTGATGTGAGATTATAGGAAGTTGGTGACTTGGACTTCTCATTTTTCCTGGTCCCATTTTCCTTTGAATGCTGATAATCCAAAAGTTGTTTCACCACTTTAGACGTAATTTTATATATGGGAGAAAGGGGCAAACTCTTTTCACATAGGTATTTCTAAGAGCAGTTGAGACAGGATTTTATTTTAATTTTTTTTTTTAAAGCAGTTCTGGTTGTCTGACCAGCATAGCTGATTCTAAGCTCAAATGTGGGGAAATAGCAGAGTGCCACAAGCACTACATTTTCTGCTATAAAAATGCTCCCAAAATGGAGGAAGTGGAAGTGATGAATTAAGTGAGAAGCTTTTGTTATGATTCTTTTAGGTTTTAAGGGTAAAAAATTGAGAATGGATCTCCTTAGAGAGGAAGGAGAGAGAATGGCACATCTAAAGGATGCAATCTATCATCCTGAACATTGGTAACTGACATTTCCTTAGGCAGCTGACGGCTAAATATGTCTAGGTTTTTCAACTTGTGCTGTTAGAAGAAAGAAGGAGCACTATGCCCTCATTTTTTAAAAGAATATCCACAGTTCAGTGAGCATAATCTGGTTCACAAGTTTCTGGTAGAGTTGTACTAGCATGCTTAGCTAGATAGCAGGTTCCTGTGTGGATATTTTGAGAGGAAAGCATTTTTTGTTTGTTTGTTTCATATATGTTTTTAATAGCTTTTTGTTAGAAGTCTGTGATGTATTAGAAAGCATCATGTGCACAGAGGAACTGCAGCCCTTCCTGTAAATTCAACAAACTGGTATATGCTGAAAGCAACCCCTGAATGATTTACCTTTTTCACAAAGAGAGGTGAAGAGAAAGAGAGGGGTGGGAAAACAACAGATTTTTTAAATTATATTAACACTCACTACCTGCAAAAGCATTTGTAGAGAGTTACCCAAATCTCCTGTGGGCATTTCAGCACAAGTCCAATACAGAAATATACCAGAAAGGAATGACTAGTTGATTGGGCTGCAGGCCAATCTCAGCTACAACTGTATGGTATCATAAAACACCTTGGCCCCTTCCACAAGAAGAAATAATCAAATCTCCATGATACTGTATTCCTGAGGAATGTGGTTTTTTCCAGATAAATTTCATTTTCTGAGTCACTGTTAATTTTCTTCAGCCCTGCATACAGTTCACATTCCTGTTAAGGCAACACCTTAAGAAAGTATTGAGATGGTCAGAAAGCAATAGGAAAAGAATGCTAGCAGCAATTACTTCCTATAAAAGACACCCACAGTTGCTTGGGTGTTTTAAAAATATGACAGGTTAGATTCAGCCAGAAGGCTCAGTGAGCCAACCAACACTCTCCTTGGTTTCCTCTCCAGAGCAGAGCCAGGAGATCCCCAGACATGTCCTGCCAGCAGCTCACACCACTGCCTCACTGTCCCCTTCCACACACTCTGTCCAACTGGGAATGAATATAGTGTCTTGTTACTGAGGTTATTGCTTTAAGACTCACCACAATTGACAGCTGAGTAAAAATCTCTTTCCATGACTTATTCTAAAAACACAAATTTATAAAAAACCACCCCAAACAACTATATATTGCTATATAAAGTTGTTGCAGAAATGATTTTAATTAAGCTATTAAGAATGGGCACAATATTATCTTCCATATGTTATTAGAATGCACAGCAGTAGTTCAATGCTTACAAAGATTTACATTTGTGTTGGAATATTATTCATGAATTGGGAATTTAAAATACCACTCAAACGTGCCTTCACACAGTTGGCCAAATAAAGCAAAGTTGTTCAACAAGGGACTTCTGTGTTAGAGACCTTGAAAATAATGGCTTAACAGTATGCTAACTTGTTGAAAAGAATCTCATCGGAGGTCTGTCCAGCTATGACATATTATGGATTTACTTTGGACTAAACCAGTGGGCTGAGGTGTGCCACCGAGATGAAGGAACACAACTTGAAAGATATATATGTCTGTTTTAAGTAGGAATGTTCATTCATTAGCTCGCTACTTCATTCACTATGCTGTGGGCAAACTGCTGCACCAATGAATGATTCAATACAGATGCCTTTAAAGCACCCCACAGCAGGAACAAGCAAGATACTTGCCATCGTGACTCTCCTGGTGAGACAAGGAAGAAATTTCTTCATGGTTGCACTGGGAGCCTTGGAATGGAAGAATGCAGGCTCTACTGCAAAAAGTAATCTTTAACCAAATGTAATCTATACATAAATATGCTCACAATCCTCCCTCACATCTTCAATGCTTCGAGTTTATTTTGGGGGAACAAGGGATAGAAGAGGTGAGTCGTTTTGAGGTGCAGGCTGAGAAAAACTGTCCAGAACAGCAGCTCCAGGGGCCATTGAAATAATATACAAGCTTTCATAGTGCAAAGTATGCTAAAGTGGGTCATACAGTTTATTTCCAGATGTTCTCACCCCCAGTGTTTTCTAATGATATAGATGAAATCCATAAAGACTTCCTGTATGAGGCTAGAACTGTATTAAAAATGAACAAAACCTGCGCAGAATAATTTATAAGGATGTAAAAACAGAGCAAGTAAACAAAAGACCAAAACCACATAGTCCCTGTATTTAGAACTGAAATTAGTAAATTTTCAGTATATAATAAAATAATTTATCAAAGCTCACAGAAAGCCTTTTTTTCCACCTGGAAAGCTTCCAAGCTCAAAAAGTATTCTAACTAGAAGAGGAAGTTTAACGAATACCAAACACTGGCAGAAGAAGCATAAGAGGAAACAGAGAAAAGACCAAGCAATATAAATGGTAAAACCTCTCAGGTAAAGTATTGTGAAATAACTGCCCACTTGAAAAAGCTTTCAATTTGTTATTGTTGAAGTCGTAAAGTGTCTGTAAAGAAGATTGTCAAGCAGACATTTTTGTAATCAGTCCAAGAAGCACATATGTGTTTTAATAAGTGGGTCTGAAATATAAACAGGGGCGTTTTCTCAAAATGAAGTAGAGCATAAAGCCATATATGGTTGTGGTGACTGGAGAGAAGCTGCCTGTTTCAGTAGAGATGAAGACAATGCATCAGATAACATTATAGACACATTTGAGCCAACACAGTTGCATTTTGGCCCATATGTATAGAGCACAAAATATAATGCACATTTGAATCTATGGGCCTTCTCAAAGTTTGCTAGATGACATTAGAGGATTTATGTTTCTTAAATGAATACATGTGCCATTGCTGCTGTGAGGCACTTTCTCATCACAGACCTAAATGCTTTCTGTTTGGGAAAAACAAACCCAAAAAACAAAATTAACCAAGCAAACAAAAAATCCAAAACCTAAACTTAAACTCACCAATCAACCGAACTAAGAAAAACATGTCTCAAAATCTTAATACCTGTAGTCTTTCTTTGCTCTGTTGTAGCTGTTAATATATCCATTTAGCAGTGGAGTAGACTGAAGTGCCTGTGGAGAACCTGTGTTAAGAAGGACAGAAGCCCATAAACACATATGTGATACATTTGTATAAGTTTATTCTGTCTGACTCATCTGTACTCCAGCACTTTTTAGAACAGCTGAGGAAAAACTCTCTGTGCCTCCTTGGTTCATACAACCATTTATAAAATTCCATAATTTTTGCAGTGTTCACTGTGTTTGATTTAATAACTTTAAACTTAATTCAAACTCACTCATCAGTACAAATTGCAAAACAAATTAGACAGTACTGTACATAGCAAAAATTACTTGAATTGTAGAGAGTAAGGAAGTTAAGGGCAGGCTGAGTATCAGAAATATGGACTTTTAGTTGTTAGCAAAGCATTAAAACCAGTGATGCCTTCTTCCATTATTTAACATAATTTTCCCATTCCATTGTGGTTTTGTTGTGATACTGGTATTTATAGTACATGAATGTTTCCTTTTTCACCCCCATGTATACCCTAGTTACCTTTTTCTGGATGATTTTATGCCCATGAGATACCTTTTGGCCTTCCAACTTAACCGACTATACAAACCAAAGACCAAGACACAGCAATTTCTGCACCAGCTGTACTATGTGTTCTGTGCTGGATGTCTTTCTGGGAGACATGTTACAGCTCAACTAAAGAACTGCAACAGATGGAAAATTCAGCACATTGCTATGTAAGAATTTGATCCAAACATTAGCTACTATCACTTGATATTTGAGTTCTGTTTCCAGCTCAGAATTGTCAAAATTAAATTACCAGTAGTGCCATCTGTAACATTAATTGGATTATGATCAAGTTACAACAACAACTAAAAAATTTAAAATTAATTTAAAATACCTTATTAAACTTCATTTGTAGCAAAATGGTCAAGAACATAATTTCCATGAATGGCCTTACATATTATGATGAAGTCTCCTTCTAGCCTATAGTGGACTGGGCTTCTTCAGGGTCTCAGGATGTAGCACATCTCCCAGACCTCATGTTTTTCTTGTAGTTTTCTTCTGAGCCCCTTCTAGTTTGTGAAGGTCCTTGACAAAGCAGAAATGCTACAGAGTATTTGGACAGAGTATTGCAGGAATGTTCTCACTAATGACATACACAGATGGAGTATCATCATCTCCATCAGTATGACAATGGTTAGACATAAAAGGATTGCATCTTACATTTTAATCATAGCTTTATTCTTGTAGGTTAAGTTCAAGTTAGTATTTAGGTCTTTTCTAGAGAACTCAGTTTCCAAATAATAATTGCAATGTGAATTCTTTTTCCTTTGGCCTGTTTTGACCACACAAAAATATTGTGTTTTAATGATTTTATTGCAATGAGCACTCCAGATGAGATGAGCTCATTATTCTTTCATCCTCATTAATTGTTCTCATCAAATGATTTTGTCACTTGAAAGTTTTTCTATCAATAATCTCACATTTTCCAGACTTTGCTAAAGATGCTGAATGGCATTGGAAAAAGAACAGATCTTTACAGGACTACACTAGAAATATTTTCCCCTCCATGACTATACCTCATCTATTCTTATTTTTTCACTACCTCCATTTTAGTCAGCCTTTTGTACAATTTTTAACAGATTTTTCATTTAAAGTATTGGCATTGAGTTTTCTGCAATTTCCTCAGCATTCTGTAATTTAAAAAATATTAGTACAATGAAATAAACAACCTAAGCTTGCATCAAACCTATTGTCTGATCCTGCCCATTTGAAAAAAAAATTGTTCAGTGTTATTTCTAGCTACTGATGGGATATAAAATACTTCTCATTATCTTTAAGGTAGAAATACATTTTCCTGCCTTTTCTGACAAAAGTGATATGAATGAGCAAATCTGCCTTTTGCACATTGTGATCTATGTTTTTACTATCCTTGCTGACAACAGGATATAAACCATTACTAAGATCTCACTTTTTCTTTATATACTTCGTGTATTGTTTCTTATTTCCCTCCACCCTCTACAGACTTTTCAAAGGTATTTTCATCTTCCTGTATCAATTGTCCGTATTTCCCCAGAGTCAGTTTTAAATTCATTGCTATTACTCTTGTTTTCAGTTGTGTGAATTTTTATTTCTGCCTTCATTTTCCCCTCAACCAATACAATATTTTTTAGGTTAAAGATGTCTGTTAAGAATTGCTAAGTAGTGTGTCTTTTCACACTGAATTTATCAAATCTGAATTATATTTCATATTTTCACGTTTAAATGTTTCCTGACACATAATTTTGCTCACAGTTTTTCTCAGCCTTGGGAAAACAGTTTTCTAAAAGGCAAAATATATACATTACTAGTAAAGTACTGCCAAGGCAGATATTGGCAAAGTACACAGATGTTTCTGATGGGAAAAAAATAACAAACTTGTTCTTTCTTTCCACAAAATACACATCAAAATAAATTTAATTCCAGAAATACTGTGGGTTTCTGGGGTTTCTTTTACTCAACAAATTAAATTAATAATGTTTGGCTTGATTTTCAAATAAACATTTAGCAGTTTAATTCATTGCTGGCACTGGTTTGTCCAAAGGAAAGCTATAGAGTGCTTTAGAAGTTAATCATAAATTCTAAATTTTTTAGCTTGCTCTAACTCATGGCTTCTAAGATCTGGGACAAGTCCCTTAGTCTCTCTGTGCCTCAATTTCCCATCAGGAAGACTGAAATCAGAGTTTTCTAATATGGACAGATATTACGTACATGTGCACAAAATTATGTGATGTCCAGGAAAGTATGCAGAAAAAAGCATATAAGTATCTCTGGTTAAAAAACAAAACCACCTAATGGATCCATCATAAGACAAAGTGCAGAATCATCCTAAAACTATCTAGTGTTCCTAGATAGCTCCTATATAGTGTTCCTATGCTACTCACATTTTGGAAAGTACAATTTGGAAAGGGCAATTGTGTCTCTGTTCCACTTCGGAAGTTCTGAACTTCTTAATTTTGAAATTAAATATTGCATACACATACATAAAGCCAATAGTACTAAGTATTTTTTTTTTATTTCCTTTCCTCCTGTATAAAAAAATCTCTAATTAGAAAAAATTGATTAGTACTTTCTATGTTTTTTTAAAGGTTGTATTAGTAGTATGGTAATTCATTTAGGCATCTTTAGATTTTTTGGCTTTTCAGTGAATGGCACAAAAAGCAAGCTCAGTGTGTGTTGCCTGAATCTTTAGCTGAAGCATGTGCCAAAGAGTTTGTATAGGTAGCAGGTGACAACCTTGCTAAATAGGCTGAAGAACAGAACTTGTTCTTTCGAAAGCAATAGTGAACTGGGATTAGATTCACTTAGAATTACTGGCCCAGTAATAGTTTATGTGCTTTGACAAAAATGACTAATCACTTGGGGCTGTGCTGATACTGTCTCTTGGAGATTTACCAGCGGAGAGAAAATAGAGATCTTTACAAAATCAGATCTTCATAGAATCACAGAAAAACAGTTACTGCAAATGTCAAACATGAAGGCTGCTACAAGCCTTCAATTTCTCAGTTTCGTAGCTGATCTGAAAAGCAATTTGGTCTGGACACATTTAATTAAAGAGCACATAGGACAATGATTAATTGTTTTGCTCAGGCCAGCAAAGATGTTTCCTCCACCGCTGCTTTAGAAGTGACTTGCTCACATTACATCTTACATCACGATCTCTAAATATTTTTTCCCTTACAAGGAGAGAACATTTATAGATATAGCTGATATACAAGCATTTCAGTTTTGAAATTAAAGGTTTTGTCTTATTTCCTACCAATTATCACTTATTTCAATTCAGATCAGAATATGTATAATTTACTTCTAAAGTACACAAGTTCAAACCCAAACATCTTAGACCTTTGCAGCTGATCCAGATTTTGAATGTTGAAGCTCTAGACTTTCCATTCCAGCTTGAGGTTTTGGGCAACAAGCTACTGAGAACTTCAGTTCACAGGTGGGTTTTGTGTATGTATGTGTGTGTGTACACCTAATTTTCACAGGTTAAATAAAAATTAACTTATAGAATCAGCAACTCGATTACAAATACCTACACTTACAGATTTTTCTTCTTGGCTAAAAACACCTTATTAATTTTAGTTCACTAAAACACAACCCAGCTGTAACTTGACCCATTTGGAGTAGCTGTACTTAAAATTGGCATTATGCTTTCTGTACTAAAGACTGATAACTTGATAGCTCCCCAGGGTCTGTTGGTTACAGTTTAAGTACAGAGTTTACATTACATGCTATTTTTCTGAAAATCCCAGCAGTGATACTACAACTGAGATATTGGTAATTGAAGATATAGTCAAAGATTGTTACAGTGTGGATGTCTTCAAACATACAGTATCATTCACTAACCTGCAATTTCATTCATTTTCAGGTCCCTTCAAATCTTATGAAAATGGAACTGTAAAACCAAATGAAAACAGCAGTCCAGAAGTATTCTCTGGGCCAAGACAAAACCAGCCTGAATTCTCTCACCCTTACTCACAGTGAGCAGTAGGCTACTCTGTAAATAGTTCTCATTGTTTAAATATGAATAAAGGTCACCCAATCTAGTGCTTAGGTATTACATAATAATTTTTAAATCTGCATTTCCTCAACATTTTAGAAAATACTCACAACTCACAGTTTCACAGTTGAGAAGCTGGTGCAGAGCTAGATCAAATGAGTTATCCTATACTCTTCAACAAGGTAAAGGAAGCCAAAAATAGAACATCATTTATTTTTTTGAATGGATTTCAATGGAACAGGGTAGCATTCTATTAGAATTTCTTTCTGTTTCTGCACCATTCCCAGAAAGCTCTATTTCTAAGAAAAAATGTCCACTGTATCTGTTTTTATTAGTCATTTCTTAGACCATCAGTGGATGCAGTCAATGATGCTCTCTGATCCCAAAAAAGTCTTATTCCAAATGCAGAAGAAAAGAATTTCCATAGGTAGCAAATCTATGAATCTGAATGATTTAAGGCTTTCATGCAGATTAATGGAGTGTTTTATTCAATTTCCCAGAATTTATGTGTTTGTTTTCTCATAATAAAGGAAGTTTCTAACTTCTGGTTGTGAAGATAGCCTTGACAATGTAAACCAACATACTTTCATCTTGTTGAGTCCTCATCCTCACCAGCTAAAACAATAGCATCAAGCAAGTTAACTTCCCCCATTCATCTTGCCAGGGTGTCAGCCTTGAAGCAAAACATGCACACTTAAGTACCAACACTGTTAACCAATTCACTGCTTATTATCAGATTAGAAATTGCTAGTCAGCACAATTAGACAGTGAGCAGACACTTGTGATGTTCTTGACATGCAATCACTTGAAAATGTTGAATACACCATTGATAGAAAAATAGAGAACAGTCTACTTATTTTAAAATGTATTTTTCTAAAATAAGTATCTGTGTAAAGCTGCACCCTTAAGTTTTGGAATGCTTTCTAAATACCTTCTGCATCTCTAAACCTTTCCCAAACAGTGAGTCGTAAGATTTCTTTTCTACTCCCTACCTCTAATTTTGGTGTTTTATGATCAATTGCTGCCTGACTGCCAGATTCCTCTGCCATGACAGCAACTTCACTTCATTTATTTCTTCAAGGTCTTTGAGAGAATATTAAGAAAGAAGCATTCTAAATTGGCCCAAAAAGACATAGATGCACATTTATCCTGAATTGATTGAAACTTGATTGAAGCAGAAATTACAAAAAAAACTATACTAACACCATCCTTACAGTATTGCAAGGATGAGAGAAGACAATGTGACCAGACAAAACCTGCCCTCTCTTCTAAAACATCCCAGATAAAAGTAATTTTCCAGTAATTTCTAGTTATTATATACCACATTTTCTGTCTAAAACACATTACTTACATTGCTTCTGCAATGTTTACTGTGTCCATTTAACAGAATAAGAAATAGACATTAGGCTAAAAATGTGATTCAGTGGCAGAGATGGGAAAGGATGCAAAGTCCCAAGACAGCTCTCAGTTTATTAAATCACTCTGCTCAGGTAGCATCTTAGGCAGACATTGCAAACCCTGTTAACAGCTGCTTGGAAAAAAGCTGATCTGCCCTTTGGCCCCCTTACCTTGGATGACTGAATTAAAGCATGAACCCAGAGCTACAGCATCAATCAGAGAGGCTGCATCCCAAGAACATTGCTTATGGTCTTTGCTACAGAACAGGACCAGGAGCAAATTGAGGTGATTAGTACACACAGCAAGTACCTGATTCCTGGAAGCTTCCCACTTGCCTTTTCTTTCTTACCTGCACTCTTTTACTCAATGTAACTATACTGGCAGCTTTTCTCAAAACTTTTTCTGCCTACATCTTCCTGTCTCCAACTCTGTCTTGAGGCCTCTTTCAGCTCAATATTTTTTACACTGGAAATGCAGATAAACACCTAATAACTTTTTAAAAACTCCATAGCATGAGAGGATGCATTCTTCGCATAATGAAAGCAAAACCACTTGGAGTGGATTTTTTTCAGAATAAAAATGAATTTTCTGACACAGTTCTGAGGGAACAGTCATGATGTTGTGTTTATTGACATTCATTTACTAGCCATCATGACAGCACTTAATTAAAGTTCCATGTGGCTTTAAATTATGGGAAGCTTATAAAAAACCTCTAAAATTTAAAAACTGTATTTAGTTTGCTTGGCAAACGTTTAGCTATTGCACAGAGATTCTTTTTAACTGTTCTATTTAGAAGGCATTTTTCACTTTCAAAGCCGTTAACAAAGGTTCTGCTAGTTGCCAGTTATTTTGCGAATGGATTTACATTTCCATACCTAGGGAAGTGTGCAGAAGCTGCAGTTGGAATGAGGAGCTTTAACAAAGGCAGAAGAAGAAGATACCAGAGTGGCAGTGATCCCAAGCCGCTCACACGCTGGTGTTCAGGACGGCACATGTGGGTGCCACATGAGCAGGTGAAGCTGTGCTTCTAGCGGTGTGGAAAGGCAGATAATAATTAAGCAATCAGATGTGCTAAGTGCATCATGCTGGGACATTGCTCCCTTTCAGATGGGTTGAGAGGTTTGAAACTGAAGACAGTAAGTGAGGAAGTGCCCAAGTTACAGCTGTAATCCTAAGGTTTTCCTCGTGATCCCTGAAGCACCACGGTGCCAGTCTCGTCCTGACACACTCCGGGAGCGTGCCAAACGCTTTTCAGCCTAAGGAGAGCATTTGACATCTTTGAGCTGCTAAGACTCAAGGATTTGGGCTCTGGATATATTCCGATGCTCCTCTCCTACACGCACGTAGTCACTGCAGCCCTCCCTAACCACCACCCCCTGCGGGATTTCCAGCTGCCCCCCGCTCCCGGCATGTTGCCGGGTCCCGGCGGGCCTGAACCGGGACCGGGACAGGGACCGAGCTCTGCCGCCTCCCGCCGGCCTGGAGCATCGCCGGCACAGCCCCTTGGCAGCGGCGGCGAGGGGAGCTCGGGCACGGCTCCGCTTCAGTCATTTTAGTTGTGGCTTCATACGGTGATAAGAAGGCTCATGATGAAGCCTAAGGAGATAAAACCTGCCCTTGCAGGGCTTTATGAACCGTGAACAGCACATCAGTACACGCTTCTGCATCCTGGCTTGCCCTTCCCTCACCATTTCTGCTGACAATCCTGGACATTGTTTTTTAATAATGTAAAAGTCTAATTATTATTATTATTATTATTATTATTATTATTATTATTATTATTATTATTATTATTATTATTACTGTTATCTTTATCTTTATCTTTATTATCTTTATTGTTATTATTCTATGGTTATCATTATAGTTGTTGTTATTTCTTTTGAGGTAGGGTCTATATGATCTGGAGAACACAGATTTAATCTTTGCACTCACTGTAAGTGAACTATTAACCTGAACTGCACGGAAATGTTACACCAAACAGCCANTTCTGCCACATTATTAAAAGTTCAGTTGCAACAGTATAGAAGACTCGGGTAGCAAAATGCCATGTTGACAACTTTCCAGTATGGGAAATTTTTTCCATAGTTTTTTTTTTTTTTTTCAACTTATTGCAAAACAGTTGCTTTCTGTAATATCACAGATTTATGCAGAGTTTACAATACAATCATTGCTCCTTGCTATTGAAAAAGATTTATTTAACCAGTTTTGGCCTTCATTCCAAAAGGCTGAATGCCAAAATCATTACAGTGTATCTGGTGTTTTGCTGTCAGAAAATATGATCTAGCATTAAGATACAATTCAGAGACTCTAAAAGCCAGAGAAAATGATTGTGGTAAATCAAAACCTCATAAATACTTTATAAAGTTGTTTTTAATCTCTGTCCTCATGTGTGACAAAAAAGTACCAGTTTACATGCAGCCAGAATACATGAATTTTGAGGCTTAATTTCCTATATAGTCTAAGTTTTAAAACGACATTAAAATCTATTCCGTATAGATGCAAAAAGTCAGGCAGTAGTTGTCACATTATATTTTCTGGTACTATTGCAGTTTAATAAGCCAAAAGACAGAAACCACTTCTCTAGACTTAACTCCAAATGACGTCTTTTCTTTTTTTTTTTTTTTTTAAAGACACTGAGAGGCTAAGAAACATATATATGGCTCTGAAGCTGCAGCCACAACTGTGCAAGCAGATACAGACAGGCAACGCTCTATGTGGTTAAAGAAAAGCACATGCCAGAGACTCGGGAGCAGCTGGCCCCAAATTTTGGCCTCAGCACACCATGTAAAATTGAACATATGTGTGGACTAGGTTTGACTCCCTTCAGATGCTTCTGAAACACAATAATATCTCACTGGGTAAGAAAGCTGCTCTGGCTTCCAAACTACCTATGCCAATAACCTTTTATTTCTCCACCAAAAAAAAAAAAAAAAAAAAAAAAAAAAAAAAAAAAAAGTGCAAAACAATTTTCCTGTGCAGCACGTCAGTGTGACAGATAACAGCGACTGCCAGAAACTTGGAGATGGCAGTATATCTGGGATGGATATTAAACTGAGTCTGTCTAGAGGCATGGGAAACTTGGGGGAGCAACAGGCAGAATAATAAACCCAAGCAAAGATCATGTCCAGATCTTACTTCGTAAAAATTACACTTATTTTTGCAGCACCAGAAATTTATCAATAATTTACCTTTTACGGTTGTAAATTGCATAACCTGTGGGCCAGAGAATCTGCTACCTCACATCATATTACATACAAATTCAGAAGCACTTAACCAATGCAATATGGAGGGGTGCTTTTTGCAAAGATGAAACCACAGAGGCCAGAAGGGAGCTCTGGTTTGGGAAAAGGGGATTGTCTTGGAGGTAGCACTCAGCCTGATCTGACTCACCTCTGAGCAGTTTAAACCGTGGCCATGTTCCAAAGAAGGACAGAACTTATTAAATCACTCTTATGAATTGCTGGTAGAGGAAACTGAAGGTAGTGAAATCCTGTCAAGCTCTGATATTCATGGTAAGTTGTAGAAGCAATATTAGTTTTGCCCAGATGAGTTTTTTGCTAGTGGGGAAGGAGACTGATCAATATTTTCTGAGGTGACCAGTGTTTTATAGGCCTAGCTCAAAGAAAACAGGTTTTCCAAAGAGAGATGTTGATCACTATCTGAATATTAGAGGATCTTAACAATGTTTCATGTTAAACACTCAAAACTTGATAACATTCAGTTTTCAATCAACTTGGAATAGTCTTGTCATCATATGGACCTGTCCCTAGTAAGAACAGAGACGGCACCTCACCAAGAGGAGGTCACCAAATGGAGCACCATGTAAAGTCTGTTTACTTATACCCTCCCTCAGAGTGTTTAATCCATCCTAACTCCTATTATGTCAATGTGCTTTTTGGATAAGTTCACCCCTCTGCCGATGGCTCTGATGATGACTCTGCTGACTCTGCAATGACAGCCTTCTTTTGTAAAACTTCCCAGAGGTAGTAAGGCTTAACAAAGCTAGAATCAAAATTCAAAATTCTAAAAGAGCTTTGTTTTGATTTGAATATTCCAGTTTAGCAGACTGCAGGTGTGATTATAAATTGATTACTCCTAATTTACTAGTATTATGGAATGGAAACTTCTTATTTGGACACTGCCTTTGACAGTCTTTAAATGCCCTCATATTTTGATAATAAAGCTGAAGTATAAAGGAAAACTCAGCACTGCAAATGGGAAAAGATGCAACATAGAAAAAACAACATTTATTTCAGTTAGATTCAGCTTCTAAGAAATATCAATAAAGCTTGGTACCAACATTTTTTTATTGAAACATCCTAGTCAGCATATTACTTAAAAGCACTTAAATACTTACAGTGAAAGCACAATGAGGTTTCATAGCAAAATAGTCAAAATACACAAATTCTAATATTGCTGCCTGGACAATGTTAATTCAGTCCTGCTACATATACATAAAAATAAAAATTACTGTCTTGCAAAAGTATTTCACTGGGGATATTCTTAGTAAGCATCTACTGATTCTGTTTTATCTGTTCAATTCAAGATGTGAAGTCATGTCACATTGTGGTACACAGAAAGAAATAATGTTGATTGTCCCAGATTTCACAGCAACATTAATTTTTATAGTGCTTCCATCAGCTACAAAGTACAATAACACCTGTATGTATTTAGGGGACATTCCCATCCACATTCTTACTCTGAATGAACAGAAATTCAGACACAGCTAGAGCTGACACACATAGGAATTATTTTTTAAATCTATCACAGCAAGTATTCTATAGCTTATAAAATCACAGTTCCCCATTCAGTTTAGTTGCAATTGTGTATTGAGACGTTCTGCATCTTGGTCCTCCACGAGCACCCAGAAAGCAATGGCACAGAGTTTCTGAATGCCTTCAGGAAGTGAGTTTTAACAGTCATCTGGAACCACCTCCCATGAAGCAGAGGTAGGAAGAGAGGCCAGATCATCATGATACCATGGGATTTCTGTGCAAGATGATCTTTCTATCTTCTGCAGTCCCAGACTCATTCAGCACTCCCAGCCTCTCCAACAAAGAATGACTCCCATCACTACAAAATCCTGATTTACCCCTTAATGAGCCCACCTTATATGCTGAAATTTTATCCTGCTAAAATAGCAGATGAACATAGAAGAAAAGCCTTTTATAATTAGAAATGCCAAAAGATTTCAGATTATCTCTTTGTGTTCCATAATAAATTCTGTAGTTAGGAAACTTTGAGTATGCCCCACTAATCTGGGGAAAAATAAAATCCCCCCCTCCCAAAAAGAAAGTTTTCTGAAGGTCTCTGAAAGGTCTTCTTGTCTTGATTTCAAATCTTAAAAATGTAGTTTTAAATATTGTATTCAATTCAAAATAAGAAACAAGATGACAAGAAATATCAAAATATTGAATCCCGGGTGATGGGGAAGCAAAATCTTGCAGCAGCATCAGAGCCTCTTTTCCTTCCCTAATATGAGGCTTTCTTTCCCTTAATGCCTCATTCCTTCATCTTGCTGCTTTGTCATGCTGCTCTGTTCCTTCGCCTGAGTTGTCTCCCTAAAGTACCTCTGGCATCCTACCAAGTCAAAGTGAAAGATAAACAGTATCTTACTCCTGAGCACAGTGTCTGGGGCAACTTTCTTCCTGGTGAGCAGAAACACAATATTATCCCTAAAAACACACCCCTCTCTTGTTTTCACCAAAAGAAGATCTTGGGTCAAGGCTGGATCTGTATTTACAACTGATATATTTTCAGAGGGAATATAGTGAAATCAGAGAGTTCAATTATTCAAGTTTAGTGTTGTTAGTGGTGTTTACACTAAGAATATTCTTATCATCCTTGTCACAACAGTTACTAAAATTGAAACCTTAGGAAAATAAATAAGGTTTTCTATTTTACTTTGCAGGAGTCTAAGTTAGTTTTGACCAACATTAATTTTTTGAACTTCAGCATTATACCATCCTGTAAGTCAAGTTCCAAGCAGCAAAGTTTTCATAACATCTGCAAAAGGTCAAAATATATTTTCATAAGCTGTATCTCTTTCAGAAAGTATGAGCAAAATTCATTAATTATCCTCTGTTTCCTCCTCTTTCATCTACTCCAGTCAGTGTGAAACCTTAGGATACATATTGACTTTCACATTATCAGAGTCTACAGTTATTCCTACTTGGTTGTGATTTCTTGCTGATGTCTTCAGAACATGTAATTTCCTCGTGACTTTCCCTTAAAATGTTATTTGACTTGAGAACTATTTTGTGTTTATGAAGAATCAACATCTAATTCAATGAACACACTCTGGACTGAGCATTTGTGATTGTGTGTGAAGTTTTACTACACTGTACCCTCTCTGACACAGCACGCTGACAGCAACTGGGCTCCAAGAGAAAAAGGCAAACGTGCCTTCCACATCCTCTGAGAAAAAAGATCTTATAGCTTATAGCTATGAATATGAAATGTATAGCTGTGAATATCTTACCCAATAGCCAATTCCAAGGATTTTTTTCTTCTAATGCTATGAAAGTTTCTAGGCTTTGAAAAATCTCTTTCCATGTTAAAACTCTAGGTGCTAAATTATAATTAAAACCATTATAATGTTCTCTACCTGCTTTCAAAGATCACAACAATATTATTCCTATTTTAGCTGTGAAGAAGGCTGTATCTATTATAGCCTTCTGAACTTATTACAATTTATTTCTGCTATATATGCTTTCACCCAGTTTTGGGTTTGAGACTCACTTTCATGATAGATGTCTGCGTTTGGTGAACAATACTATTTTTTATAAAGCATATTAGGGGGAACATGACAAAAATCTCTCTTAAATGAGATTTTTGTCATGCATTGCAATGGTAATTCAGCACTTTGGGAAGCAATAAGGAAAGTACACACACTACTGAGACAATACATGATAAAGAGTGCTCCACTTGCCACACTGCCCCTGGCTCAAGGTTTTCAGGCAGCACAGTTTATTACCTGCTCCCCTTCCTGCTCCACCAAAAATCTATGGTGTAGGCAGGGATCCTAGCCCAGAGAGGGTAATTAATGGGCACATGGGACATGATGATATCTGTCAATGAAATAATGCAAAACAGATTACATTTTAACATTTTATTTGTTCTATGGTGCAGAAGGAAATAATAAGATAAAGACCAAATTACAAATTTCCAGCTGAGAAAATTCCCAGTTTCTCTTGCAGTCATGCTTTTTTGAGTTTTGAATGTTTTACAAAAGCTTACAGGAAATGCTGATGAAGATAAAAATTCCATTTAGTTTTTAGCTATCAGTGAGTATTTCACAGTGGGGGTGGATAGATGCTGAATGAAAAGAGACTGGGAAAAGAGAAAAAGATATTTTCAATTAACTCTAATATTTTTCTGATTTCAGCTGGCGATATTTGAACCACTTTTGTACTCTTTTGCAACATGCTATAGGATTATTACAATGATTTGAAAAACTTAATTTTGATCAGATTCTTAATTTTTAAGCTCATAAAAAGAACCAGCAACATCCTCCCAAACATGATGCTCTCAATCCAGAAGAAAAATGAGTACTAACACAGTAGATGGTCTTCCCACTGAATTGCTATCAATGCCTGCACCATCTGGATTTTCCTTGGGGGCCTTGTATCCAAGAACTGACAAGACCCAACCTTACTTAATTTATGAGACACGATCATAGCCAGTGATGATGTGAGCGCAAGCGTGTATAGTAACATTTGTATGTTACCCTACACACTTGCAGTTGTATAAGGATTGCAAAAAAAGTCAATTGTATGAAGCTTACAAATATTGTATGAAACAACTGGTGCATAAGTAGGATTTTAGGGTCGTTATAACATCTTTATGGAGTTTTGTGTCACTGAACTTCTGTGGCCTATTCAGTCTACGTTCTATGTGACTGGGAAAAGTACCTATTAAAGAAAGCAAGATTTCATTATTTGTTGGAAATAATACAAAAGTTTTATTTACTACACATGGATTATGTTTTGAAGCTCTAGTATGTGCTCATGTTTTTTTTTCTCTCCCAGGACATCCAAAAGCAACAGTCAAGTTGCCTACCACAAATAAGATAAAGAATAAAGCAGACTTCATGCCGAATTAAACAATATTTTTGTGTCAAAACCCTTACCTTTTTACTAAATTTAATTTCATCCTGTTTAGAATTTAACAGAGAAGAAAATCATGCTAAAGGACTCTAAACAAGAAAATTATATTTTTTGAACCCTCAAACAATGGATATAGACGAACATAAATTACAAACAGAAGTATATATTTATAAAGAACTATAAAAGACAGCTGAGACCAGCAAGCTTTTCAAATTTCTGAACAGTACATCTGAGTCATCAGTATCACATATAACTCAGAAAGAAACTGATATATTTCATAATTAATAATTTCTTAACCAATAACCCAAACTAGAAAGGTTGTGGTAAACCTAGTCCAGAAGTTCATATCCAGGTTTAATATGAGCAGAGCTGAATTACAAGTCACTGTAGTCCTGACCTCCTACTAACTCACAAATTTTTCATATTACAAAAAGTTTTTGTTTCTACTCTTTATAGTTAGTAATTTGGCTACTTAAAGAAACATTTTTCTACTAACCTAGATATTTCTTACCAGTTTTATTTTTTCCCTTCTTTGTTATTTTCTCATTTTAATTATTTTTATTTCTTCTTCCCTCTTTTTTTTTTTTAATTAAAAGATCCACTCTGCAGACTTTCACAGTTCCCTAGAAAATGCAATAAAGAGACAAGATATAAAACTTTGTAGCCAATATCCAACCACAATGGGCACGTTTTCACTTAATTTCCTCTTAAAATCAGAAATATGTCTGGCCTGTCTAGACAAAGACATAGGATTAAGATTTCAGGCACCCAGTTTAGGAGCACTAGATCCCATAAAGAGAGGATAGAGGAAGGACAGGTTCTGAACTATCTGCAATTTCATGGTGAGAAGACTTCCCTACAAATGAACCCGGCTTCCAGCTGTGAGAACCTACTAATTCTGTGGTGTTAGAGATAATGTTGACGGCAACATAAGAACTGGGAATCTGCATGAGAAGCACTGCCATCTGCTCCTGGCCTCTTCTTGAGGGCAGCTGCCCAGACATGGGTTTAGGAAAGACAGGTCCTACCTTATGAACCTGATCTCCTCCTGTGACAACAAGACCCACCTAGTGGGTAAGGTGGGTCTGTGGATGTGTCTACCTGAATTTTAATAAAGCCCTTGTCACCATCTCCCACAGCATTCTCCTGGAGAATGTGGCTGCTCATGTTTGAGATGGGAACATTTTGCTGGGTAGAAAACTGGTAGGATGGCTGGTCCCAGACAATGGTGGTGAATGGAGGTACATTCAGCTGGCAGCTGATCACTAGTGGTGTTCCCCAGGACCCGTGTTGGGGCCAGCACTGTTTAATATCCTTATCAATGGTCTGGATGAGGGGACTGAGTGCCCACTCAGTCAGTCTCAAGACAACACCCACTGGGTAGGAATTTCAATCTGTTTGAGGGTGGGAAGGTTCTGCAGAGGGATTTGGATGGGTTTGATCAATGGGCTGAGGTCAACTGTATGAGGTACAACAAAGCCAGGGGCCAGGTACAGCACTTGGGTCACCATGACCCCAGGCAGTTCTACAGGCTGGGAGCAGACTGGCTGTAAAGCTGCCCAGTGAAAAAGGACCTGGGGTGCTGCTCAATTTGCACTCTTTAAAAGTTAATGGGATAAAAAGCAAAGCTCTTCTTCTCTGAGATATTTTCCTTAACTAAGAATTGATAATCAAATGTAAATTGTTTAACCATTTTGAAGTCAATATAAGCCCACAGCCAAAGACTGTACCAATTTAATCAGGAAGAGGTCTGAGCAGGAAGGCTGTTCTGTCATTCAGAGAAGAAAGCAATACATAAACGTGGTGTTCACCTTTTCACATGCACCCACACAACAGGGTAAGGAAAGAGAATTTTGAAAAATGCAGGGTTGTTTTAACAAGAGAGTCAAATGCAGTTCCCATTACTGAAAATACATCTGTGCATTATGGTTATCATATCTATGTTGCAGAGAGAGTTGCATTATGTAAATTCATATTCCTTCCTTTTGCTTCAGTCCCAGACTGATTCAGACATATGGTTTGCAGAATGCTTGCAACTGTCTCATTTTTGGCACTTCAAATACAGGAAGCAATATGTTATTTGTATATTCTGTTAGGGACTAATACAATACAAAGCCCACTGAAACAGCTCAACTTTGGATCATACCCTTCAATTCTCTCCTGACTAGTCTACACTGTTTCCTGAAAAGGCATCACAGAATTTTTTGCAAAGGTAGTTTGACAGCTGCTCTACTGGTTATTACTAGTCTTTTCCTGCATTGTTCTGCACTTACCCTGCAATTTTTTTCCATCGCCTCCGTGTTAGGCTCCAGACCTGATCTCAGTGTAGACAACAGTAATCTTTCCATTACTTCATTACAAACGGTTTAAATTGGAAACCAAGCCTGCTCTCCAGGGTGAGAAGTGAATTGCGTGACTTCCAGCTAGAGACACTCCACTCTTCATCAGGACACTTGGCTATCCCACCACACCCTAGTTTCTAAGTACTTGAAGGAAAGCTATGGATGTGCTGTGTCAGCGTGTTAGGCAGCAGTGCTTGTAAAGACAAGACATAAAATATGTTTCTCTGATTCAGTGTCAACAATGCTTGTATGTCATTTCCAGTTACATTTTGTTCTAATATGGCTTACATTATTGTCATTTAATCACAATTTTATTTTTGCTCTCCTTGAGCATCAGTCCCAGTGAAGTTGCCTTTCTTAAAATCTGATTGATCACAGAGAATAAAATGATACTGAATATTACACCTTAATCTTTTTAAGAAGTACACATGGTCATTAATTTACTCCATGTGAAAGGACACTTTTTCAGATCTGTCCCTCAAGATCTACAGTAAGGTCTTTTCTTCCAGGAAGAAAACAGGTTAATAAATAATCCAGAGTCTGAGGTTTATTGGCCTTTTTTGTCATTCACCTCCAGTGGGAATTATAGCAAGGAACAGTTGCCCCTGTTAACCTGCAAACATTTTTCACTCAGTTAGGTCATTGCCTCTGGCTCAAGGGTCCAATTTTCCTTTCATTCATTAAGCACATTGGGAAGCAGAGTTCCTAACCCTTTCCAGTCTAAATGTGGAACAATCACATCCCCTCACAATCAAGTGCCAATGTGCTGGGACCTTTACGTTTCACTGTGATCTCTCAGTGACGCAAGTTTTTAACAATTGAAGGATATTAAGTCAAAAAGTTGTTTTCTAATTGGAGGAGCTCAGGGGATTTCAAATAATGAACTCTTATAAACTGGAAGCTGGTACATGTGCCTTTCCAATTATTTTTGTTTCAAATCAGGCAAGAGGGCACTGCTAATCTCAGAAAGCAGATTTCAGAAGTTCTACCTAGAAATTGAGGCCATGAAGCATAACAGTTGAGCAGACATTAATGCTTTGGGGAGATGAAATTACAGAGCCTAATTTGTCATTTCACTGCATGGTGTAATAGCTAAGGGACAATGTAATTCCAGATTTTAAAGTGTGTTTTATATAGGTAATTCACTCTTACAAAGACAGGCTGAGAGGGCTGATGCTGCTCAGCCTTGAGAAGAGATTTCTCTGGGGAGATTTAGAGCAGCATTCCAGCACCTAAAGTGGCCAACAGAAGAGCTGGAGAGGGACTTTTTACAGTCCACTGATAGAGTGAGGCGTAATGCCTTTAAACTAAAAGAGAGTAGGTTTAGATATTAAGAAAAAATTCTTTACTGTGGGGATGGTGAGACACTGGTACATGTTGTCCAGAGAAGCTGCAGATGCCCCATTTCTGGAAGAGTTCAAGGCCAGGTTGGATGGAACTTTGAGCAATCTGATCTAGCGGAAGATGTCTCTGGCCATAGCAGGGGAGTGGAACTAGAGCATCTTTAACATCCCTTCCAACTCAAAATATTCTATGATGATTTTATGATTCCCTTTAGAGCTTTCATGAAGAAAGAAGGGAGAATGAGTGTTTCCTATTGATAAAAGACTTTGCTACAGAGAATCTTCGGATGGATGAATGGTGGTTGCAGTCTTGTAATTAAGAGCCAAACACTTGAGTTCTTTGTATACAGATGTTTCTATACACATCATTGGCTGTGCCAAAATATTATAAAAATGTCTCTCTGGAGTAAGTTAGCAGTAGTGTCTATACAGGGCCAGTTCTAAAAGGTAAGCAGAAAAATCACTAATCCTTTACAGCAGTATAATTGGAGATTTTGTGAAGTAGGATACTTTTAAATGGGAATGAATTAACAGGGAACCTCTGTACAACTGCTCAGAAGAGGCTTTGAGACATGGCAAAGCAGAAGACACCTGCTGAAGAAATGTAAAATATTTTGAATTTCATCTGATTTCTCCTGCTGAGTGGTCAGAGAAAAGAAGAGGAAGGACTTTTCGGGAGCTCTATGTAATGGTTTCAAGGCATAGTGGGGAGGAGTATACTGGAAAAGTGTAGTTAGGACATGAGATAAGCATGGTATGAACTATAATCCTGGCAATGGAGGATGAAGGGAAAGGGATGCAGGCTGAAGCCTGAGCAGAGGGAAATAATACACAAGGGTCTGGATGTGTGGGATGTATATAACAGCTCATCTGCAGATGGAGGAAGAGAAAGGCTGACAGTACCATTGGTATTTAGCAGGAAAAGAAAAAAAAAAGAGCTGATGGTTTGAGGCTGGCAAAAGAAAAGCTGCTGTGGGTTTTCATCTTGAAAATATTGAGCTTATTGTGGTCTGTATGAAGATTCCCAGAAAAGTTAGCAGGCATGTCAAGGGAAGTAGAATATTGTTCAGTGGGGAAAGATGGAAAGGGAAATTTGGGAATTACTGGCCAATTGTTAAGAAATTGGAAGTAAGTCAAATTTTCAGGGAGGTTCCTGAAGAGAGGGAAAATGAAAACTGGTGCTTTTCAAAAAAACACACTCATTCAGCTTCCTTGTTACTTGTACAACTGATGTGTCAAATGTCAACATTTTGTTATTTCTGAAAAGGAGAAGAGAAATATGTTTTGTTTGAACCTTCTGACAGCCTACATGCAGACAGAGTAAGTGAAGACTTCAGCTGGAAGGGTGTAGGGCAATTAGACACACATTTTGGGGTCTTTCCTGAATAAGTTACCCATGCGGGCAGGCTGTTCAGCACTTTTTACACTCTCAAAGGCTCAGAATTAGGCCGGAAACTGGTCTGCAATAAAGTTAGCCACAAAAGTTCAGAAGCAATTTTTATTTCTATTGGAATTTTTCAAAATTAAATTCTTAAAGTTTACATGCATAAATAGCTATAAGTATATATGCAGAGAGAGAAACTGAGAGAAGTCTATACCAGTATACTTACAGAGATAAAATCCCCATCTGTCAACATTGCGTCAGATACTGGTAGAGCAGGCTCCTGTTCAACAAAGTTTGCATTAGTCCAGCAGAAGTTCCCCTGGGTGAATCAGGAGCCAGAAAGAGTAGCTGGAGGATCCTCACTACCCACTTCCTGTCCCATAGGGTCCAGGGCAAGCAGACTTCCCTATGAGCTGGAGCTTCCCAAGGCTTTCAGACAGCTACTGACTCCAGAAAACTTAATTTTATTTTTAATTTTTTTTTTTAATGAAACATGAAAGTCTTCCATACTGGAATGAAAACAAAGCTGCTCAAATTTTGTATGTGTGTGGCAGATTTATGCTGGAGGAATTCAACTGTTTCTCAGATGGTGGTTGTTACAAAAGCATGGGACATCAGAGATTCAAATTCTTAAAAGAATAGTTCTTCATCCATACAACACACAAAAAAAGCTGAGTGGGGCCTACCTCTTTACCTCTTTTTTTTCCAACCTGGACCACAAAAATTTGTCTCTTATGTGTTGCCTCCCAAAAGAAACCAAACCAACCTGATATATTGCTAAAAGTTTCCATTTGAACAGAACACCATATTCTTTGGAAACTCCAGTGAAGTATAGTTTTTTTTGACTCCTGTACTCAAAAAATTTTTGAGGGCTTGAAGGATGCTATGAGGCCAATGAAATTTTCCAAGGTTTTTCCTCTAAGTATGGACTTCAAGCAAAGCAGTCTGAAGACATCTTTTTTTCAAAGGGAATGTCTAAATTTCATTTTGTGTGAAAGAAACTATATTTAGAAATATCAAAATACCCTGTGGAGCAGGATTGCTGCTTTCTGCCCAGTTCTGGTTACACACACAGGTGTTATTGGAAGCTCAAGGGTCTTGGCTAGAGGAGGATGAGCTGAATGACAGAGAAAGAATAATGTTATTGTCAGGTCTCATCACAAAACCTGTAATGCTGTTGCTACAGAGTACACACTTTCCATGTCAGCAGTTACTATAATTTTATTGGAAGTCTATTGTTATGTGGTGACGTTTCTAAAGGCCCAGCTTCTGGAAACTTGCAAAGACATGTGAATTTAAGTGCAACTTGCCTGTTTAAAATAGATTCAGGTTTGAATTGGCCACAGAGAAAAATTTAAAATCATGAATCAAAATACTCAACCATCACAGAGCAGGCAGAAAGACCCTTCTCTTCACTATATTCCTTTTAAGTTCATTAATTTTAAGAAGATTTCTGAATTTCTGGAGCCAAATTCATAACATTTGAGTGCTCAGGTTTGGCACAATTGATTTTTTTGCCTCCCACACAAGCTGATGCAAACAAGTCATTAAAAAGGGCTGAATTTGTCTAGTTATAAGGTTCTGCCAAACCTCTGTTTGCTGACAAGAAAAGCATTTTTGAATGTCACAAGAAACACTGAGAATCTTTTTGTCAGCTTTAAAAAAAATCTAAGTTGCACCCCTGTATTCCAGGCCACACAGACTGAAATAATTTCTGAAAGGGAGATTGCGCAGGAAAGAATCTCCTTATATGCATTTGTTAAAACTCTGAAATCCAAATGCAGTACTGATTCTTTACATTATAAGTCAATGTTACAAGACAAACTTTAATTCTGTGAGTGCATCTGATAATAACAGATTGTAATAGCCTGTTCAGGAAGAAACACTTGTAGGTTAACTTCTTGATCGCATTGAGAAATTATTTAAGAAACACTGCAAAAGCTGTTTACACTCTCCATGTACTATACACAAATATTTGTTTATGGAGCAACTGTGTGGTGCTTTGCCTTTGTCAGCAACTGGAAATTGTTACTAATAACAACATTTAGGGTTATAAATTCCATAACCCCTATCTGACTCCATGCTGTACTTTCCAAGAAATTGCAAAGTGAGAACTCTGGCCTGGGCTTCAAGGAAGAGTTATGCTGAGATGCACAAAAGTGTTCTGTGAGAAACTTCAGTACTTTCTGCACTCCACATTACCCCCATCCCCACAGCCATGCAGAGGACACTGAAGCCTTACACAAAGGTGTGTTTACAATGCTACTTAGTCAGAAGTTTGAGACTGTTTTTAAAACCAGACCTAACCTCTACCATGCACTACATTATCACAGAATCACAGAATCATTTACATTGGAAAAGACGTCCAAGACCATCAAGTCCAACCTTTGACTGATCACCATCTTGTCAGCTAGACCATGACACTAAATGTCACATCCAGTCAATTTTTGAACACCTCCAAAGATGGTGATTACACCACCTCCCTGTGAAGACATTTCCAATGTTTAAAATCCTTTCTACAAAAAAGTTCCTCCTCATGTCTAAGATAATTCTTGATGTCCAAATCATGATATCTCATCATTCTTGTCTTTCATTTGCTTCAAAATTCTCCCTTCACTAAGGACCCAAGCCCATGAGCTAATGAGCTGTGGGCACTACTGTCATATAAATATTCTTATTAGACACAAACTTTATCCTCAACTCGTATTTCAACGTTTGACCATCAGTTCACTGCACTGGAAAGTTTAATTTCAATTAACATGTCCCACAACAAAGAGCATAAAGTCTGAAGTAAGTACTTGAGACATTTTAGCAGTCAGTTTAAAGTATTTAGGGTGAGCCAAAATTGAGCAGAATCTGCAAAATTCCTTCCTTGTATTCCAGATAACAATATCAGACACTGACCAGATACTTGGGTACTAAGAGAAGAGCTTAGAGAATTAGTAACTTTTTAATCTTGTAAGATATCTGGTTTTACTATGTTACCTTGTCAGGTGAAAGGCCAGTGGCATCTTATACCACAGGATAGACGAATGAGCTCAGAAAAGTATTCTGGGTGTTCTGCTCTATGGCACGGTTTTCTCCTTCAATGCGCACAAATCCCAAATCCAAAAGTTATCCCAAAAAAATTAGTACAGCATTTGGCCCATTGTTAGCATACTATGCTTAGCAATCTCTAACACAATACCCAGTGGATTTTGAGAGTTCAGCTTTCTTCAAAACTATTTCTTTCCCTCATAAAAAAAGGACAAAAAAGAAGAAAACACAGAAGCATGGGAAAGTAAGTTAGGCAGGAAACAATTCTGTATTCACATTTGTTACCCAGAAGAAAAGTAGATTTTAAAAAAAATTATACATACTTTAAAAGCTGAACATTTTAGCTTAATTTTAATTAGTATTTATTCAGAGTCCTGTGGGAAAAGAATGAATGCCATATAACATATCTGATGCTGGAAAGCCCTTAATATCCTCAAATTCATGTTGATTAAAGTAGGAAACATGGGAACAGAAGGTCCTATTTTATATTTTTTATTTACAATCAGGCCACAGTTTGACAATAGTTAAGTAAAACATTAGGGATTTTATTTTATCATGTAAGAATTCCTAAGAGAAGGATCTTGTGAAGATTTATGTTTAAGGCTCTGTAAGAGATGAACCTCATCTGCTTTAACTGATCGTGTGTGTGGTCAGTATGCCTAAAGTCATCCCTCTTACAATAATTTTGTTGTAAGGTTTTCCTTGTTCCAATCTACCGGATCAATAAATGCAAATGCAGGGACTGTAGTAAATGAGTCTCAGTTAATCTTACCTGTCATTATAAAAGCAGTTTCAGAGTAATTCTGTCTTCAATAATATCACTTAAAAAATCAAGAAACAAAAGGCAGTTCATAGAGTTATAGTGCAAATTAACTCAATCCATCGATGTTCATTTTGTGCTTGTTATAATTCATGGGAACAAATAGTCCGACTTCTCATAAATCAATAAAAAAGCAAATGACATGTGGACTGATTATATATGAGAATAAAAGTAAAAAATCACTACTGCTAGATTAATCTATATTTCTTACTACTTTCCTATTAGTAGGTACATCAAGTCCTAGAACTTTAGAAAGTCATTCAATGACTTTCAATGACTTTCAAATTCAGTCTTTTTCTCACTACTGTCTAATTCCCCAAAAGATTTCTCTTTCTAGTGTCAGAAATCACATCTTCTGTCCACTGTCCTCAAAGAAAAGGTGAATAAATTCTTCACAGTAGTCCCTTCCTAAAAATTCCTTTGAGAAGAGAGGTTATCTCAATAGAAGGCATCATCCCCAGTTCTCTTCAACGTCTTCATTAACAACCAGGACACGGGACTTGAAGGAATACTAAGCTTGCTGACAGCACTGAATGTGGAGGAGCTGTCAACTCCCTGAAGAGCAGGAACAGGCTCCCCAGGGAAGTGGCCACAATGTTAAACATGCCTGAGTTCAAAAAGTGTCTGTACAACACTCCCAGGCACATGGTGTGATTCTTGGGGTGTCCTGCACAGCACCAGATGTTGGACTCAATGAACCTGGATGGGTGCCTTCCAACTTAGCATTTTCTATGAGTCTATGGTCTCTATGGGCAACCTTCCCATTATTAAAATTGCACTTGCAGCACCACATGTCACATTTCTCTTAAGAATGATTGCTGCCATCCCTCAATTTTTTTTTCTTTACCTTCTACCACATGGGAGGGTGTTGCTCAATGGTGGTTGTGTTTAGCAGAATCACTACCAGACACTGAAGCTCTGGCTTGAACTTCCAGAATTCAGTGTGGTCTATAAAGTCCAATGCTGAGAACGCACAAACCAATCTCCATTCTTTGTGCACAATCCAAAGTGTGCAAGGAGATTAAATACTGTGACTTCATCTAATACAGTGGAGAAAGAGTGCTATGCACACAGACTTCAAACACACTGTTACATTTTTTAGCAGTCTGCACTGTAGATTTTGTCTGGGAGAGGTTACAGTACAGATCCTACTGCACTGTTCATGAAAAGACTGCAACTAAATGAAATAACTTTCTTTATACCAGTATATATCTGAAAAGAAAGGAAGAACAGTTCCAGTAAGGACCTGTTTTATGAAATCATGGCAGTGCTAACAAGGCATTACTAAAACAGCTTGTTTGGTTCTATGAGAACTGGCAATTGTTGATGCTTTGTTGGAAACATTCTGGTTTTCTAGGATGCATTCATCAGTTGGAGGATGGAACTATAAAGCTCAAAATATTTCTTAAAACACTTTAGAAGTCTTAAAAATTAAAGTCACTTTCAGTAAAAAGGAAACTGATAAATATTTTCATTAAAACATACTTTGGCTTACAAAACAACATCATTATTAGCCTACAGATCCATTCTCCAAATCTTTACAATGGTTAAACAGTAGAGATCATGAGTTTTTGTGGTGGTTTTTTATTGCTCAAAATTAAGTTCTCCACCTAATTCTGGACAAGTGGGAGAAGATTTTTTTCAAATCCAATTTCCTTCAAATAGGAAAAAAACCAATTAGCAAAGAGTTCCAAACCTCTTTTTACATATGACTCATCAAATTCAGTATTTTGGCTCTCAGATGCGTTCTCTGTTTCAGAGAGGAGATGAGTTCTTCATTTAAATCTGCCTAAATTACTTGCAGTGAGCCTGCTGTGTGAGTAGCAAAATCAGCTTACCCTGTCCTGGACAGGATGCTTAATTAACTCCTAAGTTCCAAAAATTTTCTGCACTCACCTAGAATTCACAAAGACAAGCTCCCTAATGCCTATTTATATTACCTTGAAAGTTAATTAGGTTTTAAATTAAGACAAACTGTACACTTACCAGGTTTTTCAAGATCAGCTGCTTCAGGATTTCTCTCAAGACATCTTTTTTATTGCACTGATTCATATCATTCCAAAGGTCTGCATGTTTCCTTATCCTATTTCCCTTCCCAACAGCTGTTAGCTACCTTTGATCTGGGAACCTCATTTGATAGACTAGGGTGCAGTGTTCTGGCTCCTCTCTCCCAGTACCAGAGGGGTCAGCCATCCACATGTGCTCACTTTTTATATGCCCAGAGGTAGTCACACTCAGTCTCTCTTTGTGTTATCTTTCAGCTTTCCAATAATTGGTAAAGCATTTGGGTATTTTTAAAATCAGGGAACATTTTCCCCTTGATGTGCAGAATGTCCTGAAATTTCTAAATTGCTGTCACTGTCTCTACTTCACAGTAGGTATCCAATTCTCCTTGAACACAGGAGACGGAAATGTAAAGATGTGGGAAAAGAGCATAAGTGTAAAACTTCACTGTGACAATCTTACAAGACTGTCCTTTGGGAATCAATCAATCAATCAATCAATCAATACCAGCTGTGAAACACCAGAAGGACAGGTGCTTAGTTTCTGGGTTTTGGAGCCGACCTATCCTGATCACAGCTTCCCTTTTTTCTTTTCATTCTTTGTTAGGCTAAAACTGAAGTTACTGTTGTTCATTCCTATCCAGTTGCCTTTTGTACAATATATTTACTTCTTGTCTTTTGTGTTTGTATAAGAATCTTGTAGCACTCAAGTACACACACTGAAAAATAAAGATTAATCACATAAACTGAAAACTCGGAAGAAAAGAATCAACTGAGCTGAAAATGTTTAAAGTCCTGCAAGGGTTTAAAAGGTTATAAACTGAAAGGACAAAGGTTTTTGGAAGCAGACTTACAAGTAAACAACCTCACTGTGACCTCATGCTCATATAAGGAGTGAAGAGGAGGAGATGGACCCATTAGGCAGGAAGTTATAAGAAATCTGCTGAGCTAAAAAACAGCAGAGAAAATAATATATGAAGGTCTACAGTTGAATCTGAAGAGGGGGAATCTCCAAGGACTAACTGGAGAGAAGAAACTACATTACAACATTTTCCTGGCCTATGAGCCTAAGTTAGGAAGTAAGCAAAGTCCAGACCCAGTGCCAGATCACTGGGATTCACTGAAGCTTACTGTGTGCCAGAACATTCTCCAAACTGAACAAGAGGGAACAGAGACAACAGTGACCCTGTTTTTTTATAATCTTTCTTAACTAGGAGCTGTAAAGCAACAAAACCTAGGGACTGATCTGGAGATGATCCACATGAATCTGCTTAGCTGTCCACAGGAAGAAAACTCCCAGAACAATGCACAAGAGGGCTGAGACGAAAGGGATTTGGATGACTATCAAAACATAGAGAAAGAAGTTCATCTCTACTACCAGACACGATGCTCAAGTAATGTTTTAAAGGAATTTCTGCAAACCAACCTTATTATTCTTCTAGTGTGAGAAAAGAGGCCAAGTTACCTATCAAGTGAAGAGACAATACCAGTTCAAAGAGCATCTGACCTTACTATAGCATGACACCAGAAGCAATGACTATAAAGAGAAGTTGCTGGAATGGCAATCTGTACTTATTTATATTCAACTTAACTGGAAAGGGGGCCAACAAAATGCTAAGGAAATGTGGTTAACTGACAAAACACTGTGCTACAGTCAAAAGGAAGTATGAAAACCAGGTTAGGAAAGAATAGGAGCTGGAAGCAAGTAAAAAGCCTACATGGAAAAAAAAAATGTTGCAAGTATCCAAAAGAGTTTATTTTAGAGAAAAAGCAAGCAGCCAGGATCTGGAGATCCAGTAACAACTCCAGTTATTATTTTAGGATATAAAGAGTCTGAAGATGTATGAACTCGTAAATAATTAATATAATTAAATAAACTTAGCATCCTCCTTAGTGTAGCAGATTGTTTTCATGTGGTTATCCAGGCTTATAAAGGGCACTGTACCAGGTTCTTCCTGGAGTAATGCATGGGTTAAGGTATCCATTCTGTCACCATTTCAGACAACTATACAGCAGGCATTATACTAGAGAGGGCTCATCTAAAATACATTCAGTGCCATATATGTTGGTTATTTCCAAGTTCCATCTTCATATAATTTAATTTGTTGGTAAAGAAGAAAAGGAACTGATAAAGGACATTGTGGGATCACAGGAGCATTTCACACCACATACCTTAGTCTACTGACTTAGGATCCTCGCTACCCCCCCCCAACATTTCTACAGTGAGTAGAGAAGGACAGGCAGTTGGCAGGCAGTTTTTCAGAAAAGGTCCCAAGATGTTTCTGTATCCTCCACTGAGTACTTGTAAGGAGTTTGGAAAGGTTCGTCTTCCAGGCTGGGTGCTTCAGCTGAGTGTCCAAAGTCAGACTGTGCCTAACCCCAAACTATCCCTTATCCCAGTGCCTCAGAGATTAAGGTAAAATAAGACTTCAGGGGTCAACTCTCTATATAAATGAATTCCTTAACTCTAGTCTGTAATATTTGTAACATTGTTTTCAGGAAGGTTTCTATACATAGGGACTACATAAGGTCAGCATTTATGTCCTGCAAATGAGTCCCTTAAAAATTCTCCCGTGCTCTTGAATTGGTTTATAGAAATATTTGTTCCACATGAACATTTGCCTCACCACACTTGTCCCAGCTTGTTATATATTTCTTTGTTCAAAAACTTGGCTTCTCATTCCACACCAATCAATAATATAAAATTTAAAGGATACAGGGTGCACGATGCATAATTGCTTCCCATTCTTGAACTGCCAGGTTTCTCCCCCCACCACATAGTCATGGCACTCATGATAAAGATAAAGAGAGAAATCATCTTCCTGGAACATTGTACATGTCACTGAAGCAAGTCAAGTGAGCCAGAAGGACGAGGATGAGATAAGAGTGGAAATAATAATCTAGAGATGAGGCATGTAGAAGCTGAACGATGAACTTCCATAGGAGCAAGCTCAGTGAAGTTTTTTGGGGTGTGAGTGGATGAGGAGGTAGGTACAGCATATAAAGGCAGTAATGTGTGTGTGTACACATACACATGTGTTTGTTTATTGTAGATGAAGGAACAGAGTGAATTCAAAACTCTATAACTCAAAATAAAATGAGCTGAATTCATAACACGTATTTGTGTGGCAGCCTTTACTGCACATGTCACATCTGGAATAATCTGGGGTCCAGATGGCTGGATAATAAGAGCTCACTGGCCTGTCCTGGAGAAGGTTCCTAAGTCTCTTCCCACACATGTTGACTCAGGGAGCTGCAGCTGCTGTGCCAGTAGGCACACCACAGTGCAGGCTAGATCCATGTACATTTGGAACAAGTGCGACCTCTGTAAAATCTAGGGTGGCTAAGCCTGGAATAACACAGACTGGAGTAATCTCTGTGACAGTGACATTATGAGTGGGGACCCTTCTAAAGGAAGTATTTCACTGTTAGACTACAACAATTCATGAGAAGCCTACAATCTGAATTTCAATTGTTTTTCCTCTGTGAATTACCAATAGCTGACTGCTCAGCAGTCAAAACTACGGGGAACAGTCATCAAAACAGCGTATCACTACTTGGGTACTTTAACCCCATTCATTCTTTTTTAAAAGTGCTGTCAGGCTGTTGGCTCTGCTACAAAAATAGTTTGAGCTAAGGAAAGACATGTGAACTCAAGCCTAAAGCAGCATTTAAAGGGAAACAGACTATACAAAGTATTAAGGCCTGTGGTGGTGAAGGAGACACATACACACAAATGCTGAGTCTATTGGCTGGTCACAGAGAAGGGATTTTCTGTAGGCAAAATAAACCCCAGCCCTGTTATTAATGTTATTAATTTTTTCTGGATCATTCTTTGTGCCAGCTCCACCTATCATTCACACTTCACGGATAGTTCAATTAAAAACACTAACAACTGCCAGCTTTATAATGTTAAAAGAAAACAGTTGTTATTAAAATAGAAAATAGCAGCAACCCATATCATCAGACCACCATAACATTGCACAGCTTGGCACAAGTCTTGAAGTCTCTGCTCTACTGAGGCTCTGTCCAGACCACACACAGTCTGAAATAGGATATAAATCATTAAAAAAAAATGAAAATAAGATGCTATGTCTTAATCGGAATTTGTAATATAATCATCTGCTTTGACTAATCTGTAGGTGGCAGAGATGATAAAAGTTTCCACCCTAGGGGAAAGTCTGATATTCTGATACTTATTTTTATAATTAACTGAGACAAAACTTTAAAAAGTCTCCTTTTCCTTTTTTAGCATTTTAGCTGAATTATTTTAATATCCTTGAATCAATGTATTTTATCTGATCTGTCAAATCCAAACTGAAATAAAAGGGTCTATTCTCTCTGCTAGCATGTATCTCCAGGGACTAACTGCCATGCAGTATGGAAAACATAGCCCATATGCACAGCATCTTTTATATAAGGAAGAAAAGCATGAAAGATGCAAAGCAACAAATTTTATATGTCATTTCTAATCTTATGCTGAAACAGAAATTAAACGCTGGCAGACCTGAAATATTTCCATCTCCTGTGAAATCTTCAGAAAAGAGGAAGAGAAAAAAAAGAGGATCCTTTCTTATTAAAATTTCTCTTTTGAGAAAGCCACATTTACTGACACAGAAAATGCTGTTCAAGTTTAATCATCTCACACGTTAAAATTACTGTCAACAGTGTATGAATGTAAAGAAAAGCCACTTCCAAATGTATATACATATACTTTACAAAAAAATTTTAAAAAACTAGTAGAAAACACCTATTCTGGTATTTTTGACATTTCACATGCAACCATTAAAAAATCCTCAAATCAAGACTGTTTTCTCAACTGTACTAGAGTTCTCTTATGCTTGTAGGTTACTATACAATCTTTAATTACACAAAATGCATACTATTTTTTTCAGACTCCCCCACCTCTTACCTCCCCTCCCCTCTCCCCCCCCATTTCATCCACTGAGCAGAGTGAAAGGTGATGCAGAAATGAATCAGTGTTCTGCTCTGAATGAGCCCATTGTCCCTCAGTCCCTCGCCTCGCCTGGCTCGCTGCACGACTTAGAAAGTGTCCAGTAAATGAGGCAAAGGGCTGCAGGAAGAGGATTGTTCATCCTGTGTTCACTGTGTCTCCCCAAAGTGCTGTCTACAATCATGCCATTAAACATTCTGCTTGCGGTTCTCGTGTGGAGGGAGACCCAAGCTGATATTATCTATAAAAACATAATGATAATTTTCTGTACTTTTGAATAGGGAAATTTGCTATGTTCTTTTATGTACAGATCTGTAGGACTTGTGCACTTGGTATGAGACTTCAGATGGGCCAAGCTTTCTGCAGCAAAGGAGAGCATTCACTGACAAATTTAATTCACAGACACTTTAATACACATACACAAACATACACAAAAATAGAGGGAGGATTTGAAATACTCCTTTAATACTTCAACAGATGTTACTCAGCCATTAAAGAAAGCAAAATCAAGTTTATACCACTGCTGCTGAAGGGTTTTATTTCAGTATCAGAAAGCTTGTTATGCTGTGTCAAGCTGATGCTGCTGAAGACTACTGAAGTGCTGATATGTGAACCTAATTTGGAGGATTTGCAAGCTGTGGAACTAGTAAGATCACAGATAACAAGGGGATGGATCTATTACACACTTTCTCTGGTTTCACCATGACATAATGCTCCAAAAATCAGAAAGTAAAATACAGAGTTGGCCCCAGTCCAAGCATCCCAATATGTTAACTGCAAAGTTGGATTTGTGCATGCAGCACAATTAATTTCTTTTTAAAAAACAATTTAATTTTTTTTTTAAAAAATAACATAAACAGTAGTGAAGGCTAGAAATCCTTGTTAAACACACAAAGCAGTCTTCTTCCTTGGGTTAGACTGTGGTGGAAACTCAGGAGGGATATAGTGTTGTCTCTTTCCTTTTCCCCTCCAGTGAGCGTCACTTAGCACACCGTGAACCCTGGGTCACACACAATCATATGGTTAGCAGAGCTCCATTCCTCCTTCCTCTCTCCACATCACAACTTAGCTTAGCCCCTGCCTCCTGCTGCAACATACCTCTGCCCTGAAGAGAACAGGCAATCTCAACAATCAAGCAGAATATTCTGGCTCAAACTCCATAATGGCTTTGGCTCCTTTAGTAAAACTGTCAAAAACTAATGGAAACGTGTTGCATTTACTGTAATGGTTTTTGTGTTGTAAACACCTGGTCTTGATGGTTCAGATATTTTGTATAGGCTGTAGAATGATTATTTAGATCACTGCTGGCTTTGAACTTTGAACATGTTACTACCAGACTACTCAAGCATCTATATTAGAAGCTGTGTGAGAAAGGACAGTTCATAGCAAAAAAAAAAAAACAAAAACAAAAAAACCCTGAAAATTTTTGCATGTCTTGTTTGAACGAAACAGACATCTCTTACAGTTTTGAGAGAAGACAGCAAGAGACTGTCATCAGAATAATCAGTGTCCCCAGATGATGAAAAAGAACCAGACTCAAATCACCATTCTGAATCGATGCTACAGAGATTTTTCTTCCTAAAATGAGGGTAAGTATCCCAACCATTTAGCCGTCATCACATCCAGTGTTTTTGCGCTGGTTTTCTGTAACTAGAAATTCCATCTTGAACCTGCAAAGCCTCCCTTGAGAAAAAAATTGATTGAAACTAACATGCTTCCCTGTAAAGTTTGATTTGGTTTTTGCACTTTCCAATAAAAATAATCATACAAAAGTATGACTTGCATTATAATTTATATCTCATTTATTATCTTGGCACCTGAATTACAAACAAACTTACTTATGAGCCAAAGGATCTCTGAACAAAATTACCCATTTCCTGAGAAGCCAAGCTCCTGAGTTTTGTCTGATTTTTAGTCTTGAATCTGATGTCTTGGACCAAAGATTTGAAAAATAAGACATTTGGCTTCTCTTTCCAGTTCTGCCACTGAGTTTCTGATGCAACTTGGATACGTCACTTAATATCGCTGTCCCACATTTTCTTGATCTACTAAGTAGACACAGCAGTATGCAATCTGAGTGTGTTACAAAGCTAAATTAAAGGCCTCAAACAAAAGGTTCTAAGTGTCATTTCCCTTTTTTTTTTTTTTGCTAGTTATAAGATCAAAGAGTGAGAGAGGGTGTATTGTGTTTATAAGCAGTGAGCATCCAATACGTTTTATAGTCTATGCCAATGTTGCTGTAATGCCCTTTTAAACCTACTGTCCCCAACTAGAAAAAATAAGAATTAAAACATCATATAAACGAACAGTAGCGCAAAAGACATGCCAAGATGCAAAGGACAGTTATGCATATTCATATCCCATTAACTTCGGTGTAACTGCACAGCAGGCCTTCCAGCCCCCAACATTTTCTGATGATTAACACCACACAAGTTTTCAGTGTTTGATGTATACTCCCTGTTATAGATCGAAATCACTTTGCTTTACTCCATTTTTATGTTTCTTAGATTCATTAATTCCCTCCCAAAACTTACATCAAAATGGCAGTCTTAAGTTCCAAATCTAACTTTTAACCAAATGTAATTGCTTGTGCCATGTTACGTTGATGCTGCAATTGTGTATCAGATCTTGTAGCTTCAGACACAGATGGATAACAAGGAACACTATTACTGAATCTGCATGGAGTTATGCAGCTGAAAATCGTTCCAATACACACTTCCATCTCTGATTTAAATGTTTGCCTTATGCCTTTAAAGTGCATGTCAACAGAAGTGGGATCATGCGCTTATTTGCATTGTCATCAGACCGCTATCATGTCAGAAATATTCCAGTGAAATTACTGCACAAAATAACCTTAAATGTATTACTCAGCACATAATTTCTGTCTTATAGGGCACTGCTACCTGTTCTAAAAGCTTACATGTTTGTTTACTTTTGTAGATACAGTGTATTGGACAATTGAATAAATCTTTAACTGGAGAAGTCTTCTACAGTTTAGTTTCTTGTTAGTTTTCTATTACCCTTGCAATTTACTTGCAATACAGATGCCCAATCCACATATGATATTTCCAAATTTTTCATGTAACCTATAAATCTATGGTTTTTATCCAATCCTGTTGATCAGTTTGGTCCTGGCTAACGTGGATAATAATTTCATGATTATCCACAGGTTCTGGGCTAATTACTGTGAGTTTACAATCTGTTCAACACTTTTCACTCATGCTGTTTTTCCAAAGTTTATCTGATTTTTTTTGAAATGCAACCTTCTAGGTTTTTTTTGTCACAAGTGCAAACATTTCTGTATTTACACAAAAGAACCTCAAATGTATCTTCAATTCAATGTGAATTTGCTTTGACAACCAGGAAGTTTTTTCCATTGTGCCCCTGTGTTTCCATTTCTCACAAAAACACTGGCTTGATCTTAACCTCTCTGTTGGACCAACACAATCTACAATACCAAATAGGCCTTGACTTTTTATGATGTCAAATAAGAGAGACAAATATTCTTCCAGCTGAACTCATGATGATAATAACACACACCTCTCCCTATATTACAGTTCAAAATACCATGAGCTATCAATAAATGTAAAATGATAAATAAGAATCCAGACTCCAAACCTTTATCTCCTGTCCAAACCAGGAAAAAAAGAAATACTGAAGTCACTACTGACTCACGAAATACTTGTTACCTGAAAACAACCTATTTCTTCAGGAATGAGATTTTTCACTATGGCCTATATATCATTGGTGTTTGGAACCATGTTAAGAATCTAAATAGCCCAGACTAAAAAAATTGAATATAGATGATTGGAACAGGCTCAGAAGGAAGACAAAAATTCCTTCATTTTCTCAAACATCAAAGCAGTGTCTCAAAGATGCTACTGTTCAGTCTAAATCTAAATATGCAATAAAAATTCTGTTGTAGTTGGAGCATCAGCTTCAGGTAAATTTCAGGCACAGAATATGAAGTCACCATGGGGAAACTCGTTATCACAAATCCTACATCAGTCTCAGAACTTGCTCTTCCAATGTCCATGTCTCAGGGCATTTATAAAATTGCTTCAAGTTCTGGAGTGAAAACTGCGTTTAAAAGCTGTCGGAACAGCACAGCACTCTACAGTAACAAAAGTGTTTATCTGGGCAAAAGACATGATTTTCTCACAGACCTTTCAAAGCTGTGAAATGGGCCCACTCACCGAGTAATAAACTTTAGAAATCCCACCACCTTTTGCTCCAAGGTCAAAGAACATTTCTTTTAGACGGACTTGTAAAAGCATAACTGTATCTATAAACACAAAAGAACAAACCAAAAGAAGCTCTACTAAAACAAATCTAAACATAGATTCCCTATGGGAATGAGATCTGAAAAAAACCCCCTCATGCTATTCCTCATAGATTCATTGAGGGTCTTCAGATACTGAATTAAGAAATATGATAAAAGAATTGCATCTGAAAGGATACACATACAGAGGTATTCCTACAAGAAAATCATCTCAAGGTGAAATATCCATAGACCAGAAATGTCCACCATTTAACCCTATTTACTGTTTGACCTCTCACCCCTAGGTCAAAGTTCTGAACAGTTACAGATTTAAAAGTTTCCAAACAAAACAATTCAATATTATGCGTAGAAATACCTTTTCAAATACTCTTACATACTTTTATATGTCATTTCACTGAGCAAATTATATGCCCAAGATTGCAGCTATGACCCAACCTTCAGAGCTTTTTTTATCTAAAGAAGCATTGTGTGACTTTTTCTACTGCGCCTGAAATATTTAGGGACCAGATATACCTTTTATTGCAAAAACCTTACGTATAAAATAGGAGACATCTAGTAAGCAAAATTATGATGTCATTTTTATCTAAAGATTCATATCAACTCTCACTAACACCATAAGTCCATCTACTTCATTTGAATTTATGCCTTTGATTTGCTCTGATAGTGTTTTAAATCCCCTGTCATTTTTTGTTTTCTGCCACATGTCTACCACATGTATTGTAAAAAAAATAAAGGTTATTTTGTTACCACCCACCTATAAAGATTATGCGGGTACCAAAATGTGTTGAAAATTCTTCTTGGGAATTTACTCTAAACATAATATAATCAAACTGTGAAAAGCCAGTCCACAATACACAATAAGAATCTTAAAAGCTGCCAAACGGAAGACAACCACTTGACCAAACAAGCACATTATTTATTACCTACCCTGGAATGAGAATCAGGTCTCCAGAGGTGAAGGGCTAGGACACTAAGCCTTAATTCTAAGACTGGAAAAATTATTTGCCTCTCCACATTGTCCGCTGAATTTAATCCATTCTCTGTTTCTTGGTTATCCAAAATTCAACACACAGTTTAGCTGTACCAAGGGTCTAAAAACTTTTGGCTTCAGCTGGAAAAATTCTACTTTATGTCACTCTTGTGGGCATTGTCATGACTCGAGATAGTGGATATCCCTGTTCTACAGTGTTCTTGCAGCAATCCAAGTTTGGATGACACAAAATCAACACTACCCCAATGTCAGATTTCCTCTTCATTCCTTCCCTGGAAAATTCATACAAACACGGAATTCAATACTCGATATAAATACAAATACGTGTATAAATTTTGAGATTTTTTCTTAAAGGTGTTTATTGCTTATTGTAAATGCATTCAGAATATGCTACTAAAATGCATGATTTCTCTGAGTATGCCACTAAAGAAATCTTTTTCTGGTTATGTCTTGCGGCGCAGGCTCAAAAGTGTGCAAAATCACAAACAGAGCAAATTCTTTAAATAACAAATGTGTATATTTTTTGTTTATATGTAGGTCTTCAAGTCAAAAAATAATCTTCTTGCTTTTGTGAGATAAATCTGATGACACAGTCTTGAAATATAATTTTTATTCTATGTCACTTTTATCTCCTTTGTAACATTCTCTAACGTGACTGCCAGAATGCTGTTCTAATTTGGGGGATAATTTTCTATATGAGAACTGACAGAATGAAAATAAATTCAAAGTTCCAGGAAATAATGAGTTCCCGATTATGTGTCTGATTGCTGTCAGCTCAAGGAATGTACAGACTTCAGAAATGGAAGAGACCACTTTTTCTTTCACCAAACTGGGAGTCCTGTGTTGATTGCAGAGGGAGAAGGCTTTCAAGCATCTTTAAATACTCCCTAGTTCTACATGAGAGTTATTTTGAGGTCATGTTCACGTTTCCAGACCGAATACAATTCTCTGGTAGAGACATCTGAGTCTTATCTGCCTATTTCTGGCTCTGTTTGAGAATGTTTATATTATTCAATGTGGGAGACTTGAACTCATGACAAGGAACATGATAAATTTTCTTAATCAAACTGGGTATCAAGAGGTGGTCTGTCATCATTTCCCTTTTGTTGCACTGTGAAAGAAAGCAAATAAGGAGCATCCAGTGTGATCCCCACTTCTGTTTCAAGTCTCCCCACCAAGTCATTAAACATTCTCTGGCCTTTGTCAACAGCCTGGTAAACATCCAGAGAAAGAATCAGAATAAAATAGTTTATTTAACATTCCTCTCCTCCAACTGCTGATTAGGATAAATAGTTTGGATAAAAAGCCTATCTGTTCCAAAAATCACAAAAAGAAAGGATTCAGCTATCAGCAAAGTTTAGATTTGGTTTCAAATATTTTTAAACAGCAAAAGAGTTTTTTGTGCTCTTTGATATTTTCTCCATCCTCAGCACATCATGTTAGCACCGTGTCAAAGCAAAACATCAACATCAAATGATCACTGGGTAAACTCCAGTGAACTGGAGTGAAAGGCTGGAGGCTGAAATTCCAGGCACAATATAAAATTTGGAGAAATGCCAGAACAGAGTTCTTTTTAAACTGCCTAAAAGGCTGAGGAATTGATATCCAGCAAATCCCTTCATTGACCTAATAGTTTGGAAATTACTAATTCTGGTCAGACTGATGAGTCCTTTGAGCCAGGATCATTTCCTCTGACAGGGAAAAGTGTCAAATGTTTCGAAGAAAAACAGAATCTTCTTCCTCTGACCACCATTGTGCTCATCCATAATGAAAACAAAGTGACACTATGCCTAACGAAAAGCATGTACCTAGCATGCAGAAACTTGCGGTCAGCTCAGGAAGTGAAACAGAAGAATTCAGGGCTGCTTTTTATTTTTATCCTGGACAAAGCAATTCCATAATCCTAACCTACTTGCCTTAAAATACTGGGGGGCAGGATGCTCTCCAGTAATTAATTATGTGCTCTGAAAATGTGGAGGTTTTTTATTTATAGTAATCTTGTTGCCATTTAAGTTTGCCAACTGTCCCATTGCTCTTGTGTTATACTACAGTAAACAGAAACAGCCAAATGATCTTAGCAGCATTCAGAACTCTCTGTCAGATGCTGAGCCAGCACTGATTAGAATAGCTCTAATTGCGCTCAACCATCATTTAAAATATTGAACGACTACAAAAACCTTAAATGCCCATTCCCGGTGTTTGCATTCTGTAAGAAACAGTCAATCAACAGTTATTTTTTATTGTACGTCTGATATGTTTAATATCCTTTAAACATTGGGTCAGATCATCAGCTAACATAAATCAGTAAAGCTGAATTTACTGGATCAGTTTACACAACTAAGAATTTTGCCTGTGGCTTTCCCACAGTAATAAAGTTAGACCACATACCCACTTTGGCTGAAATATCTGAGAACATCCAAAGGATCTGCATGCTTAGCTCCCTTTAAGAGGAATTGGGGATAATCTTATAATTTAATCTGATGGGTAATTTCTATTTGCAAAGCACAGATCCCCATGGTGCACACACACCCCAGAATGATAGAAAGCAAAAAATACCACAAATGGACTCCACAAAGGAATGCTTTATATTTATATTTATACTATTTTATGGAGAAACTGAAACCACAGAATATGTTTACACTTCTCAAGTGAAAACTACTGCTGGAAAAAAAAATGAGCTCACTTCTAATTCTGAAAAATACATGTCATTAAATTTCTCTTGAGAAGAAGTTATACAATATTGGCACATTAAACAAAACATGGCTTTAGAGTTCATGCTTAATATAATAGTAAAACAGGAATAATAGAATAACTTATGAGTCAAGACACCATTAAAATTAGGTCAATTTTCATTTTTACTATTGTCTATGAAAGAAAAATTAACTTTTTTCAAAACCACATCTAGGAGGTGGCTACATACTTTTACCACAGAAGAAGGGAGTTTATCCCAAAATTCACCTCTGAAAATAATGCTCCCGCAGTGACTCTGAAAGTGTAGTGCAAATTATTGAATATCCCACACCATAGGAATTGGGGCATTTTGAATTCTTATTTTTTTCAATAGTGCCCAAAATATTCAGTATTTTCTATGAAGCTACAATTGGTTTCTCTCATTCTTAGAGTTTGGGAGAGCTGGTTGAAAAGGTGATCAGAGCATATGGAGCAAATGCTGGAACCAGAATGGGAAACAGAGATCCTGTCTCCTGAACACTGATGTTTGGAAGACAACCATCCTCACAGCATCAGGGAGTGCCAAGGAGTATTCCACCAGCATGGAGGAAGCAACACCTGTTGGATACTTCATGCATGCAATTCAAAGTGGGGCCTGTGAAATACATGTGTAATGACAGTGTATGATTTCTGAAAAAGACTGAAAACAGAAACATTATTCAAGAAATATGAAGTCTGTAACAGTCTCATTTCACCCTCCCATACTTCAGCTTTTGATTTCATAAACTGCTGCAAGACTGCTCTAAGATAGCTCAGTCACAAGAGCCCAGCATATCACAGGAGGCTGGTCTGGGCTGGCAAAAGAAAAGTGAGGGAACTCTAGCTCATCATCATAGCTCATCCTGGCAAGCTGAGGAAATAAAAACTAAATAGATAAGAAAATCAAACAAACAAGTCAAATTAATAAAGAAAAAAAAGAAACAAATCAGTTATCTTTTTCTTACATAAAGGAAAACAAATAACTTTGACTCAAGTTCAACAGTAACATTTTGGTATTGACTCCTCATATTCACTTTATTACAACTAAGAATAAATTTTTTGTTGAAATGAAAATAGGACACTAAACTCCTGTGATAATATAGTTTGTGTATTTTCAGCCAGTACCTTTCACAATAACAGGTCTCAGAGGAAAGAGAAACAGCAGCTGTATGCTGCCACTGAAGGTGAGGAATACAATGCTACAGCAGTAGCAGGCAGATAGCAGGAGAGGAAGCCAGATACTGTTTTTCATCTGCAGAAGTGAGCCTGGAGCTGGGTCTCCCAGAGAGCATGAAAAAAATCACTTCTTTTTTCTTTTTTCTTTTTTCTTTTTTCTTTTTTCTTTTTTCTTTCTTTTTTCTTTTATTTTTCCTCAAAATATCTAATATGATTTGAATACAGAAAGATCACTGGAACAGAAATACAGAAAATAATATTTAAATTTAGTTATTTTAGTTTGGAATGGATAGCTTGGAAAGCATTTGTTCCAAATCGTCCTATGCCATCTGTAAAATGATTACATATGCATAAAAAAACCTTGGGGGAAAAGGAAAAAGAGAGAAGAATTGACCAGTGGAATCCCTTGTGAAAGTATGTTTAAAAATACTGAGGTTTAACACAAACCAAAAGAAAAGCCAGGAAATTCTAACTTAAACCTAACAACTCCATCCTGAACCCATGCTGCTGAGAAAAATAAAAGGAACAATGCTGAGACTTCAGAACAGATCTGCAACTTTAACTGAGCTTCCTGATTCCTCTCCTTTTGTTAAACACTTCTAATGTTAACATTTAAATAAATGGCTAACTGCATTTATCACTGCTCTTTATAAGTAATAAGTTTTTCAGCCTGAACATAGGGTAGGTCTGTTTGCTGCAGCCAAAGCGCTGGGTTTAAGCACTTTTCATGATGTTTCTTGTGTAAACAAATATCAGTGAAGCCTTGTGAAGGTTCAGCTTTATGGCAACTTCTTAATATGGTTCCATAGTAGAGTAAATGAGGATTTTTTTCGGGTCCTCCCCTTGGGATGATTTTTCATTTTGTAAAAATGTATACAATTATTGAATAATCTTATATGTATGCCAAAATTATAATTATTTCTACTGTGGAAAGGATATATTTTTATTATTTGTTGCCATTAGAAATTAATGAATGTCAGCATTTTCTTTTCAGTCGTTAGCGATTTGTTTCTTGATCTTGGATATGCTACAGGCACATTTATTATGCTTCTGCAATGGGCTTATTTGGGATATATATAGATATGATATTTATAATAATACTATTTTGTGCAATATTTTTTTTCCTTTCTAATTTTATTGCCATTCAGCACCTGTAGAAAAAAAAAGAGACAGTTTAAAGCTTGCTTAGTCAGATGAAACATGTATTGTAAAAGAGTTTTGTAAAAGTGAGACAGTTCACGATTATATTCTGTTTCAGCAATAACTCCCACCAGGTAGAATATAGATGTAAGCCCATGCTATTCTTCTGCCACTCAGCAAGAAGCAACACTATTATGCAGTATGAGTTTCCAAATTCCAACAGCACACTGGAGCTTGTATTTTATTTTTTCAGCTAAATACATTTACATACATTTACCAAAGTTCACATAATTTCCGTCGGTAAACTGAAAGCAGGAAATTACCAAATAATATTCATCTGAATTATCTGCTGAATTTTCCCTCAACATCATTAGTGTCCCATCCCACAAGACACGGGCTGCTTTGATGGCTCTTTCCTTGAGCACATATCCGTATTTGCTAGTTTTTAATTATTCTTTGATCAACATTTAAGGTCCTGGATATTTATTTGCTTCGCTCACTGATTTCTTTTTAAAAACTTGTTTTTCTTCTAATTTGACCACCTGTTTGCTATTATGCTGAGTTCAGCGTAGGTCTCAGCAAAAACATTTCTACTGTTGGCTGACCAAATGGACACTGGTTGTATAACAGCTGAAGTTTGATAGGTGCGGAAGATGAGCCTGTGGAAAATGTAGCAATGTGTTTTGCAGACTTCAAAAGGAAAAAAATAAAAAGGACAAAACAGTGCTTTGTTCAAAAGCAGGCACTCTGTCAAGATTAGTATTATTATTTATAGTTTATTCTGATAGGCAATGTATGAATATTAAGCATACAACAGGCCCTTTACTGTAATCAAAGCAGAAGAGAGAGCCCAGAATACAGCACTGGGGGCACACAGCATTTCAGGTTTGGGAAGAACTGAGTAGTTAAGAATGAAGCTAAGTAGGGACATAAAACTGAGCATAGAAAACAAAGCAAATAAAAGATAAGGGCCTGTGTGAAAAGACTGTCAGAGGATGGGAGGAAACAGGAGAAATTTGAAGCTAACAGTCTATTTGCTTAGTGAGAGAATCTATTCAAAACCATGAAAGATTCAGTCAAAATCATTATTGATTTTATTTGTTTTATTAGGTTGTCTTTGTCAGTAAGTATGACCAAATTTGCTAAACTGCTATACTGAAGAACAATATATTCAGATACAGAAGCCTCACATATATCTGTTACACCTCCAAGTGTGGGATAAATATGATCCAAGGGTGGAGCAGAGTTCCACAAACAGAGAGGAGAAATTATACATTCCAGAAGTCTTTTGAAATATCGTAGTGGCATCTAGTGAGCAAAGCATCAGTTTCAATTGGGAAGAAAGTCAAATGTGGTCTTGAGCGCTGAATTAGCTAGAAAAACAACTCAGATAAGTTAAAAACACCTCCAGCAATTAAAGGATGATTCAGAGTTCTGACCAGAAACTACATCACATGAAACATTAATGTGTAGGTTTCACCATAATAAAGAATGTAAGAAATGGAAACATTCCTAGACCACATTACTTCTGCTCTGCCAGCAAATTAAACTAAAGAAAAAAAATAATAAAACAAACTCCATCTTCTCCAATTTCCAGTGGCTTATTTTAGTAACTTCTCTCTGCCTACATAGAGAAAGAGGACTATATTTTCACAGATGGAAATAAGTGACTCTCTTGTGCCAGGATTTGGCAACTGCTGCCCCATATTGGAAGATATGGGAACTCTAACTGCAGCATATTGTGCAAAATGTATATTATATACAGCATAGTTTGTCTAAAAGCAGCAATGTGTTCAAGTGAAGGGAAATTATTCGCATAACAGTTTGGAGAAAATTCTACAGCAGTGTCAAGTAGTGATTCAGAGCTCTTTCTCAAACACCAACGTGTCAGTACAGACATTTGCATGACCTCAAAGGTAAACATGAAACAATGTAGTGAATCTGCAGTCTTCCTGACAATTTTTATTGATCCCTGGGCATTTGGAGTTTTGAAGCTGCAGACCCACCCAGTTCTACATGAATATATAGAATTATTACTTATTACAGCACACTAATTGAAAATGTGCATTTCAGTGCCACGATACTGACCATACTATACACATGGGTGAATAAAAAAAATGGCAAAGCAAAGGCAAAACAGGTGCTGTAAGACAGCCATGCTGCAAAGCAGTACAAAGCTGCTGGTGGGGCTTAGAGCTTGCTTGAGGTTCAGATTGCAGTTATATTCCTTTCTGCTGTAAATTGGAAGGACATATTGAAAATGAAGAAATACTGTTATGCTGTAGCACAATAGCGTAAAGAAAATTTTGATGTGTGTTCTGTCAGTGATTCTCCTGGTATTTAACAAACAATTTATCAGCTGCCACTCACAGAGAATCTAAGACATACATCAGCTATTTCCTCAGGTTCATAACACAGAGTTTTGGCAAAGGTGGAATCAAGTCCAATTTCTGCTTTCTCCCTTTGTCCATAAGCATGACAGTCGTTGACTTGGCAGCTCATCCAAATTACCCCTATTGAGTTTGATACTGACTATTTTTCTAGATCTTAATTTTTCTGTTTCTCTTGCATCTACTGGGTTTTAGCCCTTTTTTTCTTGGAGTGGGAGAAAAGAAAGCAAGAAATTAATATAGAAGAAAAAGGCGGGGAAACTCCAATCATATGAGTAGAGTGCACCTTTGGAAGATTTGGGATAGGTATTCTGGAACTTCTCTTTTCAATCCATTTTGAAGAGATTTTAAAATATAGTTAATGAGATTGTCTGTTCAAAGTAACATAAACTCCAGCAATCCCCAGGTGAATGTGGGACTGTAAACCTGGAAAATTGCAAACTTGCTAACATATGAATACTAAGGATAAAGTCTGTGCCTTAATGAGATCATTAGGAATTTTTGTTACCATGAAAGATTTTCTGAAAAGCTTCATTTCAGTGCTGTGCAATGACGAAAAAAAAACCCCAACTTTCTTTGGAGACTATTAAGCAAAGAGACTATTAAGCAAAAATCCAACTGCTGTTATTCTCAACACTCATAAGGCAAGTACTTGGCCATACTTGTGTCTGTTCTTTGGGGAGGATATCAAATCCTGGAGTTCAAAGGAGGGTCACAGAAATGATGCAGGGCCTGGAAAACAAGTCTTCTCAATCGAGGTTTAAGGAGAGCTGCTTATCAGATAAGCTCCAGCACAGATTACAGGCATAAGCAGGGAGAAATTCTGAAAAATAAGAAGCCTTTCAGCCTTTTTGGCAAGGATTTTTCAGGACTCATTTTTCCAACACTAACAGTAAAATTCAATTCTTGAACATGGCAATCAGTGAAAACGATTAAACATAGAGAAAGTTAGGGACTACGGTATTGAGGCTGAAAGTAATTCTTTCTAATAAAAATTTTTGTTTTGGTTGAGCTTTAAAGAAAATTTCCTAGGTGTATTATTCCACATGTAAGTATGTTGATATGGTAGTGCAGAGGTAGTGAGAGGAAATTAAGTCAAATGGAAGTGCAGTCCTTTTAGATGTCTGAACTGATGGACCTGTATCTCCTACATCCCCTCACCTTGGGTACAGCTGTAGATATTGCACCACCTTGCTCGAGGCGCCTTCACATTAAAGCCAGGAAGATTTATCTAATTTCTGCTTTACATGGCATATTTTATTTTATTTTTTTACCCTGCTAAGTTGTCCAAATTGTCAACTTTCTCCTACTCAGCAGGGACAGACTATAGCTGGGGGCTAAGACAGCAAGGATGGGCAGGGTGGGGGAGCTCTGAGGGAGGCTGATCAGAGACAGAAAAGTCTGGCAGTGCCCTCAGGGCCCCAACACAGGGTCCAGTGGTAGTGTCCTGTGGCATTCTAACATGGACCTTTATGTGGCGTGTGGCTGTCTAATCCAATCCATCCAGCTGTTTCAATTCAGTCAATTCTATATCATTTCAGGGCACTCAGCAGCCTTACCGCTATTAGAAAGTAATTCTTTACTGTGAGGGTGGTGAGGCACAGGAATGGGTAGATCAGAGCAGCCAAGGGTGCCCCAACCCTGGAAGTGTTCAAGGTCAGACTGGACGGGACTCTGAGCAACCTGTGGAAGATGTTCCAGCCCACAGCAGGGCTTGGAATTAGAAAATCTTCAAGATCTCTTCCAACCCAAACTGTTCTATGATTTGCTGTTTGTGCAGCTCCTCTTTCACACAGCTTTGCTCCTGAGAATCAAAACATGTTGTGCCACTGCTGTGAGGGAGCAGGTGAGATCAATGACAGCACTGGCAGGGCAAGGTCAAAGAATTTCTTACCCTGCTCTACACCCTGTCCCTTTACACACATCTTTTATGTCCCACACAATGGAAGATACATTTTGAGCAATGATATAATTGAGCTAAACCCAGAAATTTTCTCTCTGGATTAGGCAGAACATGTCCACATAAATGGGTGAGGTGCAGTAGGGCTGGTAACAATCCCTCCATGGATGTTTTAGCATGGGCTGAATCCAAGGTGATTCTGCCATTTTATAAAACTGAATGTCTTTATGTAGCTGTTGCAGGGTGGCAGTGATTAGTGACTGACTTGCTTGATTGCAGAAGTCGTAAGGCAAACTTTGCCATGCAACTGTATTCAGACCAAGAAAAGAAATTTAATGACTGAAAACATAGGCATCCCTGCCAAATGTTTATGGAGAGCCAAGTAAAGAAATAGGATACTAAGCCCCTCCTGTAAGTAGTCTAAAGAACAGATCCTGGCTGTGAAAAGCAGTTGCCTTCTTTCCTCTGTTTTTTGAGTGATGCAACCTGCTTGCTCTAAAACGCACTCTGCCAGAGTCCCTGTACAATTAACCAAAAAGCTTCTGAGCACACGTCTTCTCCCTCAGCTCTGCATTCATGCAGGTTGCAGGCCTCACTTTGCTTCCTTTAAACCAGAGAAACTGGACATAGCAAAGCTCAATTGAGTCAGCCAATCTGTGTGAACAGGAGGCAATAATTCAAAAGTTATTGAAAGGATGTTGAAACAGTAAGGCGTAAATTATTTGATTTTGAAACCAGTGATGGTCTGTAAGTTCTTAGGCCAACTGTGTCCTAGTTTACAATGCCCAGGCAAGTCCAAAGCATGCCTGCTGATCAGTGACCCCAGTGGCACATTTCGCTGTTTAAACTAAAAAGATTTTTTTTTAATAAATAAATAGATATATATTGGATAAATATAAATTTTAATAGATAAAAATAAATTTTATTTAATAGATATTTATTTAGATTTTTTTTAAAATATACCACTCTCTGAAATCTCAGCTTTAGCTTTGGCCCCAGGGATTTGAAGCTGTAAATAGAAATCCCACACAGGCCCCATCCATCGAGGACATTTTCAAACCCCTTAAACAACTGCAGTTTTCCAGGACCTCTTTCTTCAAAGAGTACCTGAAGTCCCAGTAGTGTCCCTCTCTTTCCAGCCCAAAGATACAGACCAATGAGGCTGACAGTACTCTGAGAGAATAACAGTGCTTATGCTTCCTTAGCTATCTTTGTTAAAGGGATTTGTCAAAATAAAACATACATGAGAAAGTAACAACTAATACAATAAACTAGATTTAAGTCCTTTCCTGTTCATTGAAAACTTTTTCCAGACTACTGTTAGGCATCATTCAAGCTCGTAATCTCTGTGCAAAGCCAAATACTGTACCACATAAAGTGAATTACTTGGCAAAATGTGACAGATTTCACAGTGGAAACACTGAAGTTATTTTGTCTTTTTTTCATCTAATGTCCTTTGTTTCTCAAATAGTCTAAATGGACTAAACAAACAAACAAAAAAAAGATCACAGCTGAAGTGTGAGATGGACTCATAACTGATAACTTTTTGAAAGAAATCACAGGGAGTCACAGGAAGATTGGAAGTGCCGATGCCTGGAAAGATACATATAAATAACAGTACATGACAGGACATATCTCCTTAGGCTCCTACTCACCTTTCAACTTCTTTTATTAATTACTACATAATATACTACTCTTTAGAGCACTTCCCTCAATCTTACAAGCATCATCAGCATAGCCTCCAGAAAATGTCAGCTGAAAGCCAGCAAGGAGGTCACAAGACATGTAAATTCCCCACTCTGTTCAAAGTTAACATTTTCATTAATAAACAGTATGACTATTGAATAGTTTAATGATCCTACTTTCATCTCAATCTTTCAAGTTTTTTCTCCTTCTTTCTTTCACTTCCTTTTGCACTCCCTTTTTTTTTAAAGCACAGAAAAAATTTTAGAGAATATCACTCCAACCAAAATTGTTGCTTTATAAAATCAATTTCATAGACTCAAAAGGCAATATTTGAAAATAAAAAGATACAAAACTCAATATTTCATAGAAATTTAGTAAAGTTATCCCTTTTCCTTTTATTTAATAGGGAAAGCTTAATTTCTTTTTTCCCCACTCAAGATTTCAAAGTTATGCTACTTCATAAGGAAAATAATGGGGGAAAATGACCATGAGCAGAAAATTTCAAATAATTTTGTGCCTAAGTTCAAACATGGAGAAGTTTCACTGTGACAGATAAGATCAGTGACCCAAAATATTATTTATCACACTTCTGTACATTACAGGGATTTTCTTATTGTTAAGAATCAATACTTTGAGAAATAAGGAAGTGTTTTTATCCTAAGGACAGAACCACAAAGCCTCCCAGTGTTAGCCTTTTCCAAAAAACTGTGGGTAGAATTAAGATTAGACTGCAGGACCAAGCATGAAAGGATAGCTTGCTTTATTCCCAGAGTTTTAATGTGTGGAGATGACAGTGTCTTCACCAATGGCTAATTTAAATGGTGCTACCAAGTTTCCAGGGCAGAGAAAAAAAATTAAAAAATTGTTTAATCGATGGCATTAATATTCATGTCCTTTGATATCATGACAGTTACCCACAGATATTCAAATTCTAGGATTGTGTAAGATTTTCCATGGATTATCCTTGTGGTTTCCAGCAACAACCACATTCACAGGAGTCTCAAACAATGCTCCTGCTGGAGACCTGTGGTGGACAGAATCCAAGTCACTTTCTGGTTTTAGTTTCTGAAACATATATTTTACTTTTCAGCAGATTGCAGGGTAGATTGGCACCAACAAAGCTGATAATTTAGTTCACTGATTGGAAATAATTGGACGATATAAAATTCTATGGGTAAAAAAAACAAGACAAGAAACAAAGATGGCAATTTAGGAAAAATACAGAAAAAGGCATTTCAGCAGACACTTAACACTAGGAAAGTAAAGTTCCTACAGCATTATGCTGGTATTCATGGAATCCCCAGTTTAATTCTAGACATTTATCTGCCAAACAACTCTTTTGATTGTCTGAGCTTCCTGATCTAAAAACTAGATCACAGAATAGAATATTTCTGTAAAGCGTTTTGAGATTTTAAAGTGAATATTCCAAATAAAAACTTACTCCTGTTATAGACAAAGCCATTAGACATGAAATTTAGTCTATGCATAGATCAGTCACACTTTGCCAAACTTTCAGAGTTCTATATTTGAAATTTACTTCTTATGGAACAATGCTGTATTTGTAAGGTGGCTGAGCAAGAACTTTTTCTGTGGTAATTTCTATTGTTCACTCCTATTTATTGTAAAGAAAATAGATCATGTTGTACCAGGACCAAAGGTAGTATTAGCTAGTAGGTGTTTTTGCTATTGAAGTAATAAATTATCAAGCTTTTACATCAGCTTTACTAAACAGGCAACTCTGTATTCATAAATTGAACAAATAAAACATTGTTTCAGAGGAGAGATTCTGATTCAGAAAGGATTCCAAATTTCATTGCACAGAACTGATAAAAGAAACTTCCCGTTTTACTGCGTGATAATATCCAATTACACAGAGAAAAAGCACACAGACCTAGATATTTCCACTAGATTATTGACCTGAAATAGTTGGGAAACAGCTGGAACATCTACATTTCTACTGTCACCATCCCTCTACATTTCATCTTAAAATACATGTTCCTATTTGTATCTTATTTATACCCCTTAGCAAGGCAGTGGATGCAAAAAGAAATTCCTGAATTAAATCTGCTACAGTTTACACACTGACTATGATTCTTTTTTACTCTCATTCTTTGGCCGATGTCATTTTATTTCCATGCAAAGAATTTGGCCCTTTAGAGAGAATCCCAAGGACTAACCTTTTAGTGTTGGGAAACAGCTAACGTTTCTGCCAGTGAGCTAAAGCTGGAGTATCCCTTTGTCATGGCCAAATTTATGACATGGATCAAAAACTATAAAAAGCTGTGTTGCATCCTGCCATTAAGGAGAATTAATATTTTCAGTGGTATGTTAACCAAAGTTTTTCCAGTGTCTCTCGTTAAAAGCAGATTGTTGACTTTTCATCCTGGTGTGCCAAACATTTTCACTGAAACCCTAACAAGACTTTCATCTTATAACCATTATTTCTTAATGGACTTGGATAGGGGCAGTGTACGGGAATGGATTTCCTTTTCAGCTCAGCGCAATGGCCCATCATTAGTGTGCTGGGTCTTGGAGAACCATTACACATGCAAACATTTAAAGTATTTCCAGGGTAACTACTTTTCTTTCCTGAAATGCAATTCATGTTTTATCTATTATATTTAAGAAGCATTTGGTCACATTTCACCTTTCAAGTATCTCTACTGTGATCACTTCTCATTCTGCTGTATAGTAAAAGACATAATGAATGAGATCATGCACAAAAACATTTTTTATGGAGGGGATTTTCTAGAACTTTCCCCTCATCTTGGGCAATAAATCTGTCTTTGAAAACCACGAAGCCCAAATGCTGACCATTTGACAAGAATACAGTATGACGACATCACTTGCCACTTCTTTCTTATTATTGGGTAGATAATAGCATTCATATTTGGCAAATAAAAAAATAATCTGCTGTTTGCCCTTTCAGTGCTTCTATTTTTCATGATGTTTCTATTCATTCCTGTTTTCCTACTGGCGCTGCCCTAATATATGTCACCAAACAGAACTCACTAGCTTTGCAGGAATGTTGGTTTTGTTTTTTCCAAGCTGACACATGCAGTGTCAACTGCTTTCAAAAGTTGTCCATTCCTCCTGTTAAGCCCTCTCATTCCTAATATGTACTTCTAAAGATTCCTTAACAATTACATACACAGATGCAGTTTTGGAAACTTTCAACCTTTGATGGTATTTTGAATCACGGCCCTATTGGCAGCAAATGAACTCAAAAGTAACAACCCTGGAGTGTGATACCATCAGTTCTAGGAAGCTCTGTAATATTTATATGTCTTCATTCAGACTTTATATCAAATGTAACAGGCTTTGCAACCTTCATTAAGATAAGCTGGCATCCAGAGGTTACCATATGTTCCTCTTTTTGGACTAGTATTTAAGTGCAGATGTATATTTATTTTTCCACTCTACAGTCCTCCCTGAACTTTTCTTACTGCAAAGCTAATGAAACCATTGCTTTAATCCCTGCTGGCCTTCAGGGTACATCATATGGTCCTTACTATTTAAGAATTCTTTTCTGTGTGCTTTTTATTTCCTTACTTCTGCAGTATTTATAACATCCCAGTTTAAGAGGGTTTGCTTTTTCTATGAGCGTCGGGAAAGTAAAACATTCAGTATCACACTGAAGGTGGAACTGAAGCCAAATTGCCTAAGTCAGATGCTGAACAATTCTTCCTACACTCTTCCTCATTTGCCCAGCATCTTCTCAATTAGTGGAGCTGTACAGAATGGCCTTCATTAACAGGCTTGTCTGACATTTTTAAGTTGGGCTGCTCACCATTCTAATCCAAAACCCTTCTTGTATTCCAGCGACTGTTCATGTAGACAACATAGTTACTATAAATACACTGAATTCAAGATTATTAATGTTCTGCATTGGACACTAGCAGCCATCTTTATAGCAGATTAATTCGGGTGAAATTTCTATTATTTCTCATTCTGCATTGTAATTATTCTACATTTTCTTCAGGCCTGAGCCAATCATTTGAATTAGTGAAAGCATCACATATATGATGGGTGATTTTTAATGAATTTTTTTATAAGAAACATACCTCAAATGCTTTGAACTATGGACCCCTTTCAACTGCCTGGAGTCACTCACATAACCCTTAGACAAAAGAGCAAGCATAGACCATGCTGGAGGCTTTAAGACCTTCAAAATATAAAAGCTACAGATTTGGCCCCATTTTTTTCATTCCCTTTCTGTGGTGGATGAATTCCTCGGTGCTTGACACTAGTCTATAAGATTAGACTTTTATACTATGTTTTATACTTCAGCAAATCCCACTGAACTCATTCTGGTTTATGCTTCTTCTTAGAGGAGACTATTATATGTAAGCTGAATCTCTTAACTATATCAAATCCAATATAAACACCCTCTTTATAAGACACACCTCACTCTAATACTCGGTGTGGAACTCCTAACAAAAATTATAAATGAAGTGCTTTGTTCAGGCATTTAACTCCTTCATTTCTAATATGAAATCACAATGCTACAGCTGTTTTTATTTTTCACTTGAAAATAAATATTAAGGAAAGTTGTAACTTAACCCATATGATGTCTTTGAGGTAATCTGGGAGAAGATTTTAACAAGAGAAGAAAACTTAGGATGTGACTTTGCCAAAATTTTGAGGTTTTTAATCTCACATTTTGGAGGAGTGTCTGGGAAGGAGTGGGGGGAGGGGGAATGTGCTAAAACTTTGCTAATTGTTGGAGAATTCAAACCTGTTTTCATTTATTTGAAATTATTACATAATGGAAGTGGGACGCTATAATTCAACCCAAATGGAGGACTTCAATAAGCGGGTGGAAATGATTCAGTACATTAAAGAGAAGCTGTTTCAATAACAAATCTTTATTATAATCAGGAGTGAAGTGGTTAATTTAAGTTTTTACTGAAAAACAGGCTGGCAAAAATGTTTCCAGGGATGTGGGGATTTTTTTCCTTTTACTCAGTAGGGGTTTGGAGAGGAGGTTTGGAAGGGAAGGAGGGCTTTGGTTCCAGGATCCCCGCATTCCCACGAGTTCCATTAAGGAAGGGGGAAGGGCTTCCTGCTGAGGCAGCCATCTGCATCTTTCTGTGAACAGCAGGAACCAAAGGCCTGGTAAAAGGAGAGTAAACCCAGGGTGACAATTCTGTCTGCAGTCAAAGTCAGAATGTGGCTGACTTTTTTATTATTAGTCATGTTGTTACTACTATTATTATTAAGGAGAGGGGAGGGTTTCTCTGGCAGAATCAGAAGGTCTATAATGGAATATTAATTACAAACAAACAATAGGGTTACATGCAGAAAAGTGTCTAGCACAAACACACACTGTCAGCCTCTCCTGGAATGCGCCATCGACAGCAAGCTGGGATTGTCATCATCCAAGCTACTGTCACTCTACTGCAAACTATCTGAAGTCCATGGATGCATGTCTGAGGTCCCTTAAGTTATTGCTTTCTAGGTTAGAGTAAATTAGACCTGGATTTTTGTAAAGTGCTGTCACTTAATACCTATTTTATTAAGGTTATTTTTATGCCCATAATTTGAGGGTAACACATCTGTTATTTCCTCTACTGCCTGGCTTTGAGTGAACATTGCCTGTGGAAAGTAACAAAGAGTGACACTGGAAAAAATAACAAGGGTGTTTTAACTTCCAACATCTGGAGAAAACAATATTAGGGAAACAGGAACAAATAGGTACGGTAGCCTAAAAATCAAAAGTCCAGTTTTTAACAACAGTACATAGCTTATACAGTACAGTAGATTTTTATGATTCTAGTCTGGGCAAGCTAATACAAAAAATAAGGTTGAAAAATCTCATTAAAGAAGCAGCAGTTCCAGCTCTTGTTTAGGTCATCTTAATGCCAAAACACCAGGTACAAAGGGAGAGAAAAAAAAAAAGCTACTAATATCCCTTCCAGAAAAGACTTCCAAAATTCTATTTCAAAAGCTTCCCGTTATGTAGTTTTCTATAAAGTTTTATCACTGCTACATATATATCCCTGGCAGCTACCTACACAGATGAAGAAAATTCTACTGTGTCACATAGAACTTGAAAACTGAATTAAGCATTCCTGTGGAGTGATAAATATCAAGATTAAGAGACCAGTGGTCTTTTTTTGAGAAAAAAATTAGTCAATTATAAAACCTCTTAACATTTGCATTCAAAACATTGAACATAACAAATCAAATCAGAAAATATATGATATAATCCTTTAGGGAAAGAGCTGAATTTACCATACAAATATCTGCCTAGAAATGACACATTTCAATACTAACTTTTTCTTTTTAAATTTGATAGATTTATTTTACAATGTACATTCCTAAACCCTCCCATTTGTTGTCTGAATTCCTGTTTGTGACCTTCGAATTCCAAATTTATTATGTCATCCTCTGCCTTTTTTTTCCAAGGGCATTGTATTAGAAAATGAAAATAGTATGAAAATACTTCCCTGTCCCTGCAGACCCTCTCCTTTTCTCCTGTTAACAAGTATTGCCTTAGAAAATGTTGGTTTTTAAATGAAAGGGTAGCTTATGCTTACAATACTTTGCAAAATACAAGGTCTAGCTTTGTTGCACAAAGCTTAAGGGATGGGTGTAGCAGAAGCTGCTCATTTCTAGTTACTGTTATGGGGCATAGAGATTTCTGCCTTTATTTAATTTTTTTCTTTTAAAGGAAGCAACAGATATGACTTTTGAAAGAGTTTCTTCTTTCTTCTTCTGACTCGCCAAAAGAGGGCTTCTGCTTTCAGTGGCACCTGATTATTTTAGCAGTTTTCCTGATGTAAACACTACCTGTAAGCAAAGACTGTTTCTCCTGCCAGTAATGAGAAGTAGATAGGTGATGGTTAAGAACAGATGCCTGTAATGGCTGGACCATTGCTTGTGGCAGCAAAAGCCAGAGGAAATCACTACACACCTGAACAGAAGACGTGGGTTTTGGTTCTCAGTGTACATGCCCTGCGTCAGTAAAGGACTCCCGTATTGGAATAGTTTTCTGAGAAGATTTTCTGTCTGGATACTTTCCTAAGTACTTTTCTGAGATACTTTTCTGAGAAAGTTTTCTCAGATACTAAAGATATTTTTCTGAGAAGGTTTTCTATCTGGATACATGAAAGTGACTCCAGGCACAAGTGAAATTACTCCAGCTCCTGGCTGAATATCCCAACCAGGCTGCAATATGACAGGTTGCAGTGCAAGAGAAACTCAGTCATGAGAATTTCCATGAGAAATGATATCTGATTAAAACCTTAGTGCAATGTGAAAGCTGACATAATGAATGGCAGCCTAACCCTGAAAATCCTCCTTATTTTAATAGGTATTACAAATGCTCAGCACCTCACAGGATTAAGTTCAAGGGCAACTTTAAACACAGCTTTTCCTTCACAAGTACTAATCTTTCTAAAGAAACGCTGGGACCCAAACACACAAAAATCAATTTTAAAAAATATTTGTCTGCTTTTAACATGACCAACTTAGACCATGAGATATGTACACTCCCAAGGAAAATACAAGAATATGTTTTTATCTTTAAATCATAAATCATTGTTTTCCTCAGATGAGACTGTAGATGTAAACCAGCTTCCCAAAGGAGAAACAAAACTGCTAAAGAAACATCAGTGTTATACCATTTTACAATAAAAGCTCAAAAACCTTCAAATAACCCCAAATTGCTACATACAACTTTGCCTTAATAACTTTGCTCTTTAAAAGTTCTCACAGCAAACATGATTATGAAGGAAGATGATTTTCCTAATTTTTGTTCCCGAAGCTACTAACCCATATTCAGAGAAGTTTTCCTTCAGGAAATACACCACACACTCTCACAGAAATTAAGATGTTTAATCTCAAAATGTTGAATTTTTGCTTGTATACATTTATAAAAGCCTCTTCTGTGATTGCTCTATATCACCTGTTCTAGGAAACACATTAAGTTTCAGTGGATTGAAAACACAGTAGACATTATTGATGAAAGGTACAACATCTGTTATAATGGCATCTACATTTTTTCAGTTGGTTAATAGTTTAATAGCTTTAGCTATCACAGAAATGCAGTACCTATGGGTAGCACCTCAGAAAAACATGCAAGCATAGTATATGCATTCATAAATGAGTAAAATTTATCACTGAATATATGGGTCTCAGGAGACCTCTTTATCACTTAAGTCCTCAAAGTAAGGCTCCAGTGGGATTTGAAAAATGTGTGGGCTTTTTTCCAGCTCTGTGAGGTGAATTATACCTAGTGAAACTACAGATATGCCTGTGCAGACAGGTGCAAGCAGTTCCCTCAATTCCTCTGTGTCTCTGGTCCCAGCCGGCTGCAACCCAGCTCCAACCCAAAAGCTACACAAGCACGTTCTCTGAGAGGTACATTGGCTTGGGCACTGGCAGCCTTCAAGCATGCTAAAATCTACCAAAGAGTTTGTGAAGTGAGCTGTTAGGTAAAGCTTTTTAGTATGCAGAACACTTAGAAATAAAATTGAAGAAAGTAATGACAGCTTTCTTAATTCCTTCAACCATTAAAAAGACAAACGTACAAGCAGGTACAGCAATTCAAATGGCCTTAAAAATATATGGCAGAATCATAGATAATCCACAAGGGTCATCGAAGTCAAACTCCTGGCCCTGCATAGGATACCCCAGGAGTCACACCATGTGCCTGAGAGCATTGTCTAAACCCTTCTTGAACTCTGCCAGACTTGGTGCTGTGATCAGCTACTGAAGAGCCTGTTCCAGTGCCCAACCACCCTCTGGGTGAAAAACATGTTCCTCATATCTACTGTAAACCTTCCCTGACACAGTTTCATGCCACTCTCTAGTGTCCTGTCCCTGGTCACTGGGGAGGAAATATCAAAACTGTTCATTGAGCATTATGCTACAGTTTTTAAAAATATGGACTGGATTTGTAAAAGAAATGAGGTCAAGTGACCAGTATTTTTTTTAAAATTCTGGTATCCTTCCTTATTTGTAATATGTTCCATAAAATGAAGAGGAAGAAGTAAATGAAGCAGAGAACACCTAAAAGCTTTACTGACAGTTTTTGTACTACCAACATATACCATCCTGCATTTTTTAATATATACTGGGAATTTACCAGTTCAAATAGTACTCAATGACCCTAGACAGTAAAGTACCTAAACATGCATTTAAGCATTTTCTGAATGTGTTGAATAAAACAAAAGCTTAAATTAAAGCATGTGCTTAAGTCCAGTGCTAAACAGGAACATAACTGCTCACATAAATTGCAGTTGCAAGGCATGCAATTGTTCTACAAATTATTCTCAAATTATTCTAAAAGCTATCACAGAAATCTGAGTAATTCATAATATTAGAAAGTCAACAGAAAGACCAATATCTGTCAACTGGTGTTTGGAACAAGCTATTGATTCCCAAGTGGAGCAAGGTTAAAATGTTATAGCAACATGATCTGGCATGATTTTTCAAAAACTTACAAGCAAGGGAAATGCACCAGGGAATGCACCCAGGGAGCATTAGGCCATGCTTCTGAGAAGGCTGGATTTAAGGATGGAACTCTGAGGAAATCGCAAAGAAAAAAGTCATATGTCTTTCAGTCCCCAAGGATCTGCTTATGAATTTATAGCCAAGGATGTGAAAATCTAGGTTACTTGTGCTTCAGATCTGTAAGAAACTTTTCCTTATTAACTCTTCCACACCACAGATAACACTCCTCTCTTCATAAACTAGTGCTCTGTTCTTTCTATCAAATTCATAGCAAATAAAGTAATGATTTCAAAAAAGAGTGAGAAAATCAGTCTTTATTAATCATGAGGAGGAAGGAATAGAGTTAAAACAACTTCATTCCCCTTTGTTTTCCAATCTGATTGTGAAAGAAAATGAGATAAGCTAAGGGAAAAGAACACTGAAAGGTTTCTGAGCTGAATCTCATTGGCTCAGCACTAATCAAGGAGAATTTGCAAGAGCTGTGACAGATGTGACAGAATTTTAAGGTGTAAAAGAAATGGAAAATATTTACTAACCCAAAGACTGTTGTCCACTAGTGTTCTAAACCAAGACACGTCTCCCCTCTCATGTTTCAGTGTGATAAAAACTTATTTATGGAATAAACCACAAGAAAGGTAGGGCTCATTACTTCCCTGTTTGTATTAGACCTGGCTTCTTCGTAATTTTAACATATGAGCCCTGAAACAAATATCCATTTCCTTTGTACCATGGGAAGAGGAGGCCTTTCCGAGCACAAAAAGTAATTGAAAAAAGATATTTTCTGGTTTTAATAAGAACTAAGCCAACATGATATAAAAACCCTCTATGTTTTGCAACACCTGTCACAACTTCAAAGAACGTGAGAAGTGGCTATTGCAAAAAATAACAGGTGTCAGCCTAGAGATGTGAAGTCCAATATGTGGCAGAAGCACAGCAATTCAGGCAATTGCTGTTAATAGAACACACAACCCAAACTTCCCTCAAAAAGTAAAACAAAAAAAGCCCCTTATGACCCACAAGTCAGAGGGGATATTTTTAAAACTCTGTATGTTCATAGTATCTCATAAGTAATATATCATTGAAATATGCAAAGGGATTCAAAAATAGGTTGGAATAAAACTGAGGTTAAGAAATCAAGCACTCAGGGCCAGGAAAGAGAGAAACGAATACTAGTGTTTTAAAATACAGCCTTGCAAATGTTGATAATTAATGAAAACAATGCAAAATGGATCATCAGCTAAACACTGATAGAGATTGCATGATCTGGGAAAGATTGGTTCTCAAAATATAAATTTTCCTGGTCATAAAGGATGCAAGATATGCAAAAGTCTTTAAACTGGCAGATCTCTGATACAATCCTGAAAACTGGATGGGGTTCTCCAGTTAGTCCCAATGAGAACATAGTGAGTGACAGAAACATTGGAGGCATTACAGAACTGATACTAAAAACAAATTACAAGTTAACTGCAGTTCACATACAAGGTCCTGCCTTTCAACACACTGTAGATAAAAGGACTATGGCTGAAATCCCAGCATGGCTCATTTATTATAATTTGTTTATGATTTCATAGTTTTTAGTGTATTGTCACAAAAGCTCTGCTAAAAGCAGGCATTAAAATTTTTGAGGGGTTAACAATATAAAATTTCTTTTTCTTTCTTTCCAACTACCCAAGAAAGACAGAGAGAGTAACATCCTATTAGTAAGTGCACTTCCTCTGTGATGCTAACTGTGAAATATGTAGCTGGCCCAGCGTATTAACAAGGAGTATGTGCATGAAGCATAGAAACACACTGGATTGTTTGAAACATAGCAACGGACTGGGTTAAAGGGTCCTCCCTCACTGCTACCTAATTTAGCTTATTGTGGGTTATTCACGGTCTGGGCCCCCTGAGAAACTGTCATGGTGACTCATGACAACCCCATATCCGGTGTGCTTGCCATCATGCTATTGTTTATGGAATACATCTTTAGAGATAGGCAGATGTGCATTGGATATGGGGTTTTCTGGAGGGATTAAGTGATTTGGACATTTTTCTCATTTGTTATTAACCTACCTGGGGTGCCTATCTAACAGTAATGCAAAGGCACTGAGATGCTTTTGGAGATCCTGCATCTGAATCTCAAAAAATAATTGTTCTTAATTATAAGATTGAAGAGTGTGAATCTGTTCAGCAGATGAACAACTGTCTGCTTCCCATGATTAAGACAGCAACCAAAACAGTGTTTGGGACCAGTTAAAACCACAAAGGGTACATCTAGAATTAAGGTTGTTTCTTAATTTTAATGAGACACCTTTTTTTTCCTTCAGTGATATTCCAGCATCTCTTTTGAGTTATCACCTTATTTGAGAGAAAATTCTAATGATCCTAGTTTGTTTTTCAATGTATCTCCTCAGATTGTTGGAATCGTATTTTGGGAAAAATTAATGAGGCAGTTTGTTTTGAATGTATCTTCTCAGATTGTTGGAATCTTATTTTGGGAAAAATGAATGAGGGCATTCATTGTTTTTTTCTGTCTTACAGGTGGTACAGCATTGATTGCCAGCTGGATAAATGCAAGTAGAAAGTCTTCCTAAGGTATCCCAATCCTGCCAGATGTTTTGCTTTTTTTGTCCCATGCAATAGAGCTTAGAGCAATAACATTCCAGACAATGCTTTTTACTGAATAGACAGTGCAGGATGCTCTCCCAGAACTTAGGGCTGTGCTCAAATTACCCAATTAATTTTATTCTCAGATGCTGAGAACTTAAAGACTGTGCCAAATTAGTCAAATTAATTTTGTTACAAATGCTTAACTGACAACAAAAGAACCCCACCTCTGAAATCCATATCTGAGTCAAGATAGAGAAAATTTTATCAGTATTCTGCAGCATGCATTGCAATTCCAAAAGTAGGTGTTTTTTTTATCTAGGTCTTATTTAAAATAATTTAGAAATCCATCTATGTTCTATAAAAGCAGAAGGAGTACAGACAATGGCATATTTGTTAAGCAACAGTGGTCAAAATCTCCCCAGTTCCTTCAAAACCCGCAGTCAATGTTTTTCTTTAAAGTTATGTTCCATGATTCAAGCTCTTGAGAATTTAAGTTCTTTGTTTCTTTGCTGACTTAGCCAGCTCAGTCAGGTCTTTGTCAGCAGCTGGGAAGGATTGCAAATACATAGCTACCAGTTCATTTAGGACCAAACTCTAGTACACTTATTCATGATGGGCAGGAATTTACCCTCCCTGCATTGGTTTTAATGGGAATTCATTGGGAGAAAATAGGGCAGAAGGCCAGTGCTTAGTTGACAAATTGATACAATTAGCAAATACCAAACAAGATTGGAGTCTGTAAAATGCAACTCCAAAACAAAAGTTTCAAGTTTCATTGCAGTAGCCAAGAAGGTAACATTTCCTGATCTCTTGAGAGGAATTCTTGGCATTATTTGCAACTTTAGCTTTTTACCTAATAGTACCCTAGAAACTGTAAAATATTCCAATTTTAATGAACAGGAAAAAAAAAAGAAAAATAGTTATGACAAGGGGTAACTGAACACTAGCTTTCCTCTCAGCAGTGAAATACCTCTTGTAATTCTATTTTCCTTTCTATTAAAGACTTCCTAACAATATTTTCTTTCTCTTTCTCTCATGTGTATAAAGAGGAAGATAGACATAAAGAGAAACATTTTACAGAAGAATCGTTTGACCCAGGATCCTCCATAGACCTCGGTGAACCTCCCTGGCAATGAAACACAGAGAGGAAACAGGTGTGGGAATGAGCCACGCACACACTTCCCTCAACAGTGGCCACAAAATTCAGACACAACAGCTAAATCCACTCCTGCAGAAGCAATGTCTGTGACATAAAGTCAATTAGTTTTGTGATAGAATGGCAACAGTGAGAGGAACCATTTTAAAAAATAGGAGTAGTGGAAGGTGAAGTAATATTTCTCTAAGAGATGTCTAGGGAAAGAAAAGACATAAAAGACTTCAGAATGAAAGAATACTGCCTGATAATTCTCAAACTACTCAAAAAGTAGTATCTCATTGCGGCATCTACTGCAGAACACCTGTGATGTTGTATGTTTGTTAGTCTTCACAAAGATGCTAAACTCTTAGTTGTGTTCATCTGTAAGTTATAGGATGCTTTAAGGATCTTTGGTCTGTTGTGTATTTCCACAGCTTCTATCAAAATGGAGTCTTGCTTCAAGCCTGGGTCTACAAATAATGACAAGAGCCAATCTATAGCTTTTCCTGTAGTCACTGATTCCTAGTTTTTCATTAGCATATCACAAACAGAAGGCTTTCACTACCATATAACTGATAAAGATTGTAAGTGATTTTTCAAAAATATTTACCTACAGCTTTGTCTTCTCATGCAGACTGAAGCAATGTGCATTATGTTTGCTTTCTAGTCATTCTAATGATTCTGTAAAGTTTTTGCTTTAGACACCATGCAACTTTTTTATCAGTGATTGTGTTTTTGTCTTGTTCAGTGTGCTTCTTTAAGTGGCATACAGATGCATAATATTCACCTTTCACTGAAAATCATCCTCATAATCTATGGAGCATAACTCCTACAAAATGCGTGTTCTTTTTGCTTTGTTGAGACTGACCCAGGCACACGCTGCAATTTTTAAAATGTGAAAGGAGATGGACCTTCTACACAGATGGTGGTTTCCAAGCCTTAAGAAATTAACAGATCAAACTGTGTAATATTCTCTGCATTGCAGAGTTCATTCCCTACATGATGATATTCATCACCCACCCTCTTCCTTCCTCCACAGACTCTCAGAAGATTCACACTATATCCATTTCCAGCACTCCTCTCAGATTCCCCAGGCAAATGCCAATCAAAGCTTCCTTTGTTGGTGATATGTACATTCCTTCATGAGCTATAAAGGGTAAGTATGTCCCAACTTTCTTCAGGCTATCATAGGCACGTGCAGTATTATTGTCCCATAGTTTATCTTACCATACCCTAGAGAAATCTCATCATCCTGTTTTCTTTATATGGGCTACAGATGTCTTAGCCAAGCTTCCTCACCACTGAGTCACCGACCAGGATTGTTTACGTCTTCATAATGAGTCACCTTCACAATTTGGCTCATTGTCAATTCTTGTGCTGACGGCTTCAGCCAGTCTCTGCTTTGCCTCATTCTCCTTCATCTTGGCAGTGTAGTTGTACCTGTTGGGAGTAAGAACACAAAATGGCTCCCTCCTACCTTTCCTTTTCTTTTATGTATGCCACTTCATGTTCACTGATGTCACTTTCTATCTCTAGATTGACTGCTGTTCCAAAACTTTTTCTTTCATGTTGTTCCAAGTTCCTGTGCCACAGGAAATCTAATTCAAAATTCCAGTTTTGCATCCAAGAATATCAGTTGATGTGCAAAATCTTTATGTGCCATATCTTTGGTCAAATGTCAAACTGCACTCAATATGTGTCTTTCATCCTATTCATTTATAAATAGGGATATTGTGAATATTGCAAATATCTATGATGCTTTAGAAATCATGTTGCCTTTTTCCATGTGATATCTTTTTTGGATCTTTTACACAATCTTACTGGATTGTGTAAATGACTAAGAATTCTGATGGCCCAAGAACTTTCCTTTTTGCACTATCCATCACCTTAGAGGTTCATTTTATGAATGTTCTGTATTTATTAATTCTTTCCTTTTCTAATCACTATGTTTTGTATGTCCACTCAGCACCTAATTCCCCCTTAGATCTAAACTCCCTGCAATCAGTGGTTGGCTGGGCTCCCAGAATTAGTCAGTCTCATTTTCTGTTTCACCTTCAGGGTTTCATGTGCTACTTCAGAGCTATTATAGATACCTTTCCAGAACAGCACAGAAATTTTAATATTTTCATTGTATCATTCTTTTCTAAATTCACATTGCAAATATGTTTTTATATTAATTTCTTTCTAAAAATAATTTTTTAAAAAGTACTTGTTAAGTTCCCTTTAGGAATCTTTCACAATTCCAGTTTACAATTCACAAGTTGCATTTGCTCTACTGTGTAGGAAACCTTACAGCAACTGAATTGGGGTGAGAGGTAAAATACTGCCATGAATTAGACCAGGCTAGGAACCAAAAACAAAGAGTCAGAATTAATAATCACTTTTCAGGGAAAAGGTTAACAGAAAGGTGACCAGAACTGAAACCAGTTTGCCAGGTTGAGGGTGGAAAGGTTGGGGTTGGTGATAGTGTAGAATGTAGAATGTAGAGAAGTGAATAAAACCATTATTGTGCTTAATTACTATTAACAATATAAATAAATTATACCTAAGATTTTTGCAACTTATTCCATGGAAGTGTCACTCCAAAAAATCCTTTCAGGATTTGGCTAGTAACTTCCAACATAAATCCTATATTCATTCAAAACCACAACTTTTGTGGATAGAAACATGGCCTTATCTTGTTTTTAAATACCGAAGTGTTGTGCAAAAGGTAGAATATCTTTGAAGAGCTCCAAACTGTGTGTATACAAGACAGATATTCTAAAACATAAATGAATTCTTTAATTCTTAGACTTTATTTATTGATCTTACCTACAGTTTCTTTGACATTCTAGCTTTAACCAGACCCACCTATCCACCCAGAAAAAGGAGTTTGTGTCCTTTAGTACCAGTTTGGATTAATGGCCAGCCCTATTATCCTGTTTATTTTTAAATCAATCTGGATAAACAAATCCTTCCATTTGTCATTATTGTTTCTCTTTCTGTAATTAATCCTCTGAGAAGTTACAAATTAAACAGCACTTACTCAGCCAAAATGGAAACTTCGTATAGTAGTTTCTTTCATAAAGCACAAATCAAATATAAATTCACATTTTTTGAATATGGAAATACTTGTAGTGATGAAAGTTATACTTAGCACATGTGGAATGTGTGCTTCGTTTTTTTAAATAACAGTGATGCCAGTGAACTTCAAGATGATGAAGTTTAATGGGCCCTGGAACCTGCTCAGATCCAGCTGCCTCAATCCAAATGCTAATGTTGAACAGTAAGCAGGAAAACTCAGAGTCTGAAAGACTCGCCCTGGTGGGAAATGCTGTTTGTGCCAGTGACAGGCTGGTTTATGAGATCGAAGGATTAGGAACATTGGCCCACTTGAGGTGTGTCTTCCTTGCAGACAGGATTTTACTATGAAGGTCTCCCTGATATTATGACCATTTTTAGATGAGGCCAAGAATAGTGCTGTTTGCATTGCTTGGGATGCCTGAGGTATTAATAAATAGAGCAATAGACATTGTGCTGGATTCCAGAGGTGAAGAATGATGATTTTTTTGTTTTCAGATACTAGACATAATTTTGGTGGTTTTCCATGTGTGGTTCTGGGTAAGACACCTAAAGCTGTAGCCAACTAGCTGTTTGTACACTCTGACAAACATGACCATAAAACAAAGAAGACTCATTATGGGTGTGACAGAGCCAATATCTCAAATTCTGGAGGTTTTCTGTCAAGCTGTCATTCAGTGATGCACACCTGCCTTTAAAGAACTCTCTCAACAACCAACCAACAGCAACAAAAAAATTGTATTCCAATCAAGGAAAACCCAGTTTAACCTGGACTTGGCTGCTCTGACAATATAGGACAAGATAGTCTCAGTCTTGCAGCTTAGTCCACTGTTATGTTATCCATCAAAATCTGGGATGATACGTGACCAAAATATGGAACATCTGTATATTGTTGACAGCCTCAGCATAATTTTTAATTAGAAGATGTGTTTTGAATGTTTTCTCACTGTTAAATAAACCAGACATTTTAATACAACAAACCCCAAATTATTTATGGGCAAACCAATGAAATCCCCATTGCAAAACCACAGCTACACCAGCCATGAATGCTGACCTCACCTCTGCTGCTACAACTGATAGGAAAACTGATGGACTACTTAAGCTAGGCATACTTAAGATGATAAGAAGTATGTTAGTGGATTTTTCAATTATTTTGCTAGATATCTGCCAGCGAGAAATGTGCTGATCTTAATTCTGTCCTTGGGTCCAGCAAACAGTGCAATGTCTAAATAAAGCATATGTTAGCATGAAGCCAAATCACAAAAATGGAGATAACATAAAAATAAAGAAAGTAGTGTGCAAAATTGAAATAAAAGGCCAGGAGAGAATTGGCATTATGAACAATTTCACAAGGGATTAATTTTGTTTACTATTTTGATTTATGCTCTGAGTCTAGAACATGGGAGTGTGCTAAAGGCAACTGAAAGAGAAACATACAAGAGGACAAGAAAACTCACTGAAAGAACTGAGTATTTGTGAATTGAAATGACACGACACACAGTAGTGAAAATGTCAAAACTTGAACTAAATTTTAGTTTGGAAAATATTCAGTGAAGTTGCTCCGGAATCACCAGACAACTGCAGGAGTCTACAAGAGAAGTGTTTTTTAATATGACACCAGAGGAAAAGTAGCAAATTCTTAGTGTCTAGTTTGCAAGGTTTGGGAGGCCTCATCTACATAGAGCTTTTCTTCAAGGAAAATTAATTTATCACTAGCACAGGTATGAAAGAGAGTACTAGGATAGCCAGAGGACTTAATAACCTATCATTGGAGAAGTTTTATAAAATTAATTTGGGATTGTCAAGTAAACAGATTGTCAAGGAAAGCAGAATAGTTATATAAGCCAACAGACAGACAGGACTGGCACAATAATAAGACAGCAGGCCCTGGTCAGAAATTAATTGAGGCTGGAAACTGAAAGATGGCACTTAGCCATTACGGCAGTAACTTCTGAAGGAGGAACTTCTCCAGAGTAAAGAAGCAAAATTCTTAAAAACAATTTAAAAACTGTGAAAATACAGAAGAGTTGATTAAAAAACTTGAGCAGGAAACTCAAGACTTTGTTTGCATTCCTTTGTTTCTGTCCAATGAAGGATAGGAATCTGGAAGGATAAATGCACAGCTGGACACAACTCTTGGTTCTATAGGGCCATAAAGTTCTCTGAGAGAAGAGCTGAAGAGCTACATCATACAACCAGCTTTTTCATTACGACAGAGAAGTCATCTGTGAATTAGAGGCAAGTATAAAAGAATATATAGGCTGACCACTTTCAATGGGATATGTATGAAAACTCACACAGAAAAGGATGCCACTTCGCCATCTAACCTAGCTGAAATTCAATTACCTGACAGTTCAAATCTGAGGAGAAAAATTGCCTTCAGGCTGTTTGAAATAGTGCTTGACATGTTAGAAATTAATATGGACTCAAAAATCACAGAATATGCTGAGTCAGAAGGGACCCATCATGATCATTGAATCCAACTTCTGGCTCTGCACAGGAGACCCCAAGAATCACTCCATGTACCATTTCCTTGATTCCTGTCACTGCTCACAAGAGAGAAGAGATCAGTGCCTGCCCCTCTTCTTCCCCTCAGGAGGATGTTGAAGACCACAATGAGATTTTAATAAACAGTCATACTAAAAAAGTGTTTAATTGAGAGCTCAACTTTTTGTTTTATACACTATTAGTCTCCTTAAAAGATTCTAAAGACTCCTTGTAAGCTAACATTAGTTTTCTTCTTACACTGACAAATACATTTCACAGGTAATTGAAAGCCATATAAATGAATTTGGCTTTAGTTAAGCAGACTTACAGAAAAGTGTTCTAGAGGCATTTTCTTCCAAGTTTACTTAACTCTGCATGGTGGGATATATGTAAGAAATCTCTTTGAAGAAAACAGACCGTAACAGCCATCATCTCTACTGAAGAATATTGTTTAATACAAAAAGATGCAGAAAAAATCAACCAGGATACAATGATGTTTAAAACAGATTGCATCAATGACACAAACCATAACACAAGTCTACTTCCTTAACATCGTTAAAGCAGGGAAGAAACTCTTTCTCATTCCATACATTTTAACATTTTTCTGTATCTAATTAATTCATTAAATTTAAGCAATAGGTTCTGGCTGAAAGTTCCATATTTTCATTTGAACTCCTGAAGAAATTCATCACAGAAGACCCCTTAGATCTTACTTCACTAAATTCAAGCAAAGTCAGGATTCCTTCAAAACCCACAATTCCTTCATATGCAGTGAATCAAAAACGTAAACATTGGCTTATTTCTGATCTTCTGATCTAAGTTTTGTCCAACATGCTCAGATCGTTCATTCAAAAAAAATATGCTTAGTAACTGTTCAAAAAGCGGATTAAATCCTTTAACACATTATTACTGCACTGCCTCAATAAGCCCTTAGTTTACCGAAAAGGATATTTACTGTAAATATGGTACTAGAAGCAGCTGCATCACATTTATGCAAAAAGAAAACATACTGAATTGTTTAGAAAAAGAGGCATAATATAGTGGCAATTGCTTTTCCCTATACTTCTGAATTAAGAGTTTGAAATACTATGCTTCAAGTCCCATAAAGCTTGGTATGTCTTGGGAGCAGCACTCCTTGCTTAATTTGGGCCAGGCTCCTTTTTCCACTTTGAAGGAACAAAATGAGACTTTAATAGTTCCAGGAGCCTCTAGGTAGTTGCAAATTGAGGGTTCTAAAGTATTCACATGGGCAGAGCTCAGGCCATAGTATAAAGCATATTTTAGGGAGACTGCCTTGTAAACCAAGGTTGGACCATCTCTCCTACTCATGCAGAAATAAAACCAAATCACTTAATTCTCCTCTCTCACTGCCTTCTATGCAAATTTTTACATTTTTATATGTATTTATATGTAATTTTAAGACCCTTCTTGATTTAATAGCATGCAAGTGAATTGCATTTGTGATCCTTTAGGGACATCCGTGACTCAAAACAAGTCAAAATAGGCAAGTCTTCGGAAAACACAGTATAAGACAACAAGAGTGTGAAGATTAAGTTTCATCATAAACATTTCAGAACTGCATAGTATTGAGGTTCAACAGGGGCTTTGGTACAAAAGAAATAAAAATCCAGCCCTCTGCCTCACTCACCCCAAAATGTAATAGGATTTCAAATCTCAGCCATTTCCGACATTTGTGCCATGCAGAACTATGTAGCTCAGGGCTTTTAGCCAGGAAATTCTGCAAATGTGTCCTCAGATTAAAAGGTACATGCAACCCAATCATGCTACAGCTTTATTTTGAATGCTTGCACTTGGCAATATCTCTGGATGAAGATGTCCTGTATTTTTTGGCTTCTGGATAGTTTGTACTAGAAAAGCATTTTGGCACAATTGGCATCTACTGTTTAACCTCTTAAAGGAGCACGGAAATAAAATCCCTTTAATTGGTCTTAGGTATGCACGTCTTGAAAGGTTTAAGACTAATTTTTATAACATGAACTAAATATACAGCCTGAGCTAACTTCCTATCCAGCCAGGATGTTCTTTCTAGATCAAAGATGAGGATTCAGAATGAATGCAATGAAATTGCATCAGAAAAAATAGCTTACTGTTTGACATTGCTATGCAGAGGTTAAAGACATGTCTACATGGCAGCCAAAAAGTATGATTTAAAGCTTGTTTGAGGATGTGTGTGCAGGCTGCAACTAGCTGGCCCAGTGATGATAAACATATAGCCTTTACAGAGCAAAGTGTGGATTGAAAACTTCATCTGAAAATTTGGGCAAATATTTCGGTGGTTAAGCTGCACTGAACTCCAAGCTGCCACAGTTGACACTTCATTTGTAGGATTAAAATTTCTATCTAGCCATAATGACAAAAAAATTCTGACAAGACTTTGTTCTAAGTATTTAATGAATTCAAAGAGTGGGAGTGAACTGGGGAGTGGGAAATGAGAATACTACTGGACCTTTTAATCTGAAAGTCCATTTCATCAATAAAACTATACTGCTTAATTTCTGGGATACTTATGCTTTCAGCAAAATCTCTACCTTCTGTGATTTCATGTTGTAGTCACTGAGAGTTATTTGAAAAGTGTTTCTGAAAAAGGGTTTTCCATAACAAATTTTAGAAAAGAATTCAAACGTGCTCTTCCTTAATTGACTGAATCCATAGCCTGAAAAACAACCTTGAAAACCTGGAATAATAGTGCCTGCTTGCTTCAACAGACCCACCCATGATTGTGTGCTTTAATTTTTCAACAAGATGTGGAGGTAGGGCCTGAGGAAACCCATAAAAATGTTTGGTTTGGCTTTCTGGCAGATTTCCCTAGCTCAAGCGCATGAAAAGCACTGAGGATGCAAGATCCTGCTAAGTTTCCATGGAGCACCTGACTTGAACACCACAGAACATTCTGTACATCCCGAAGCAGAGGATTGTATTGCTGTGCTCACTCTGGGGACAGCAACAAGCAGCAGCAACAGCAGGTCATCAACTGGAAACTGGAAATCTGCCATCTTCTAATTAGTTGCTCTCTCCTTCATAATAACCCTATTTAAAATCCTACAAAATGCAAGGTCACGTTTGCTGCACAAGCTCAGATAATGTCAAGCCAAATTTTTAATCATGTCATTAGCCAGAAGCACCTTTTTAGATGGAATAAATATCACGTCCTCATAAAAATTAGGGAGTATAATACATGGCCAGGTTCGGTTCTTTCCTATTCTTAATCATTGTCCAGATGAACACAAAGTTTTCATAACTGAACCAATTTGTTTTAGCTAAAGTCAGCAGCTTTTAACAACAGTTGAATAACTTAACTTGCTTTTGGTCTCAAATTCCAGTCTGTCAGATAGAGGAACCAAAATCTCATTCTTCTTACACCCTACGCAAAGGTATTTTAAACCACTCTAGTTTTCAGTGATTCCAATCAAATGCCTGTGTAAGCAATCCCAGGATGCATTTTAAAAGTAAATAATGCCACCTCAAACAAAACGTTCACAAGACCTTATAGCAAAGGATAACAGAAGCATCCAAGTCTTACCACCATTCACATATTGTTGCAGAACTATGAAAGACCAGAAACGTGTAACTTAGTGGAACAGTAAAATCAATTCCTGAATCAGGAGCAGAGCACTGGTCTTCTGACTCCTATCCAATACCATGGAGGAAAATTACCTCATCTGGATCTAAAAGGAAGATTTTCCATATCTGGTACCTTCCCCACCTTCCACACTTCCACCATCACACCATGTCACTACTAGCTCAGAATGCTGGATTGAAATGTTCTCCATGCTCTGCAATTTAAAAAAAAAAATCAACCAACCAACCAACCAAAAAACCTAACAAAAACAGTTAACTCCAGTGGGTGAGTTCATATTAATACAAATTAATAAGGTTCTTCTGTAGATATGCTGCAATATATTGTGTAATATAATCTGAGTAACCTGAGCGCTTGCTGCAGACACTAAATCATTGCCAAAAAAGTGGGGAAAACCTGCCAACATTATGTGCAAATTATGAAGTGTGTAAATTCACAACATTCTGCCTTATTGACAGAAGTAAACTGTTTTTGAAAGAGACTGATTTAGATAGCCGATTTCTTTAAATGCATTTATTTTACCTTGCAGGCGTCATCCATTTGGACAGGAAATTAAATTTTCAACCAGTGATCTTTTTCACAACACCTCTTAAAATTATATTTTTTGTATGGAATGCAAGAAAACCTCTGTATGAATGCACCCCAAGAAAAATTTTACAATGCCTGACAATACCCCAAATATTTCAGTAGGTGCAGAGCATACAGGCCCTTGGCAATGAGTCAAAACTCCAAGTCCCAACTCACAAAACAGCACAGAACTGTATGCAGAATCTGACAGGTCTGGGGCTTAAACCTCAGGCAGACAGGCAAGCAGCCAACCTTTCAAGAACTACCTCAGGCTGCTGTAGATTTCCCAGCACTCAGTCTGGATCTTTCGTCACCCAGTGGACCATCCCTCTTCTCCAGTTGTTTCTTTTTTAATGGAATGTCTTGGGCAATTCCTCTCAACACTCTTCTCACTCTTTTAGGCTCACTCCTTAGTTCCACTCCTCTCCAGAGGCTACAGCTCTCCCTCATTCTCTGACTCTGGGAAAAAGATGAGTTTGAGACTTCCCAGCCATACAATAGATTTCTTTCTCAAATTCACAATGCTCTTCATCTAACCTACTAGAGTTTAACAATCATGACATGCAACATTAGCATTGCCAGGGATGAATAAGATTACCAAATAGGGAGGAAAGGGAGCTTGCTACTTTTTCCTAATGTGTTCTCAGATAGGGGCAAAATAGAAGCAGTTCTACACCTGGAAATAATCCCACACCAAGCTGCTCTCCTACCTCATCATCATCCCAACTCTGCACTCAGTTTAAAGGATATTTCTCGCTGTACAGACTGTGACTGTGACAGGATCCTCTAAATTTTCTAATGGAAGCATCCTGTGGAAAGACTTGACTATTATTTTTCCAATGAAAAGTGACCAAATGGAATAGACTCATGGAAAGTCATTCTAGTGAAGTGCTGCCCCCACCCCTTTGCCATAAAACAGTACAATTTTGGTAAATGTTGTCAGTTGTTTATTATTAAAAAAAACAAACAAAACTCCACAAGCCATTTGTAAATCCAAGACATGGTTCAGATTTCAAAATTTTTGGGAAGTTTTTGGTACCTATTTCCACATTTCTCATAAAAGCTTTTATACTTGTATATGTTCTTCCTCTTATTTCTTATTATCAAGCAAAAGCAACAACATAAGAATTTGTTAAAGATTCAGCTAATAACATCTTAAACACTTTTAAAGAAAGGGAAAAGGAATAAAAACATTGACAAAGTGAGAAAGCAGCGATAACATGTTTTACCAGTCAATTCTAACAGAGTTTTCACTTGTTCCACTGAGAAAAATACATTTACTCACCATCCTTTCTTAGTTTTAAGACATTTGCCAAGAAGATTCTTTTCATACTAGAAATCCACCTTCATTTTTCTTTTATAGTGTACTATAAAAACACCCATATTTAGTATCCTGAATCAGTCTGTGTGACCAGCAAGGAGCTCTAGTCTCTTGAGAAGAGACTCAAGAAGTTTATTTGGTTGCTTGGGGTTTTTTTGGCAGATTCCTAAAATTTTTCTTACTAACAAAGATATATGACCTCTGAACTGTTGTTTGCTGCTTATGTCACGTGGTGACCAGAAGTTGTTAGATAAATATAACAAATCTAGTAATTTAAGCATGCCAGAACAATCCCGATAGCTATAAATAACTGGCATGTCCTGGACTGTGACCATATTGTTTAATTCTCTCACCCTGCAAGCACGGGGATGCACATCTGATTTGGAAATGGTCACTGTGCCCAGAATTTGCCTGGCAGTGCTAAGTGGCCCAGGCCTAAAACCAAACCATGCTGGGGCTGATGTAGCAATTTAACAGTAGATCTGATCAATTCCCACCACCCAGGAACACTGCCTTGACTTAGGAGTGTGGATGTAGACAGTGAAGCCACACTGACCATTAATAATAAATGCACGACATCACACTTCTGTTTCTACAGAAAACACAAGCGATGTTTCAGAGATACACCCTGTTGCATTACTAGAGCTCTATTTTCTCTTTATTTCATATATTCAGGGAGAAGGGCAAGTCAATGGAAAGCTGTTTGAATTGATGGAATTGTTGGAAAGGGAACAATAAAAAAAAAAGGAAGCAGAATTGAAAGGCAAGTTAAAGATGTCACTTCTCAGTTTTCTCCAGGAATGGCCTAGAAAAGTTTATCTTTGGGATCATCTTTGTAGTCCTGCAGCACTTGAATTTCTTTGCTGCCTTTACAGTTATATATTAAACAAAAAGGTTCAAATACAATATACAGATTTCTCAGGCATTCTTTTGCAATCAAGGTCATGAGTTTTCATAGCTATCTCTAAAACTTTTTTTGATTTGAGATTATTATAGGACTTGAGTATAAATACTTTTTTTTCCTTTTAAACAAGGTAGATATAGCAAAAGTCATTTTTTTTGGTTAGCAAAAAAAAGTAAGGAAGAATTTAAACTTATGGTTACATCATTAGGAATCTATATTTCAGGGCTGTGACCTTACAGCTGCAAAATATAGAACTAGTTTTATTTCACGAGTATATGTCCAAACATTTTCTTTCATTTTGATCCAAATACTTTCACACCCACTGAGTTAGACCTTGACTTTCTGGTTCGAACAAACTAAAAATTTCAATCAGGTCCTCAGCAAATTGGTGTAGCTCAACAATGGGGCAAATCATTGACTTCAATGGAGCTACATCGATTAACACCGGGTGAGGATTGAATCCTGATCAAATTGAAGCTCAGTTGGAATTGGTGTGCTTCACCTGGTGTTTATTCACACCTCACATCAAAACCATGCAAAACTATGAATTTTGCATGATTCTGATCCAAAGCCACACACCATATATGCTTAAAATTGAGTTCAGGTCACTCAGGAGTTGCACAATGCTAAGTAAATCTTTTGATAAATATGGTTTGCGTTACTAGTTTGTAACAAAACTCCACACCAGGTGACTTTTGTGTGGTCTGGTGTTTCATTGTGAACATTTTGCACTGCTCTAATGAAACATGATTTCCAAGACAACTAGGGGATAAAAAAAGTTTCTATTCAATGTTTTACCCACAAGTTCTGCAATATGCACAGAAACCATGACCACAACATTAAACTCCTGATGACTAAAATTTGAAACATAATTCCCCATTAAAGCACTTAAATAATGTTGGTGTGGTCTTCTAGAATGAACTGCAGCTCTCATTATTGGAAGAACTGCAAGTCAAATCACTCTGCCTTAGGTCTTTACATAGTCTGGGGTTTCATCAGAGTTTGTTAAGGTATTGAGACTAGCTTTTCAGTTTATTTATCAAAAATACCTGAAAATGCAGGTGGCCATCTAGGGCTAGAACAGTGAAGAGATGGACTCTTTAGAAAGGGACAGAAAAGACCCCATGTGTAGAGCTCACCCAGTACTGGCCAAGAAGCAACAAGCTGACAGGATCCCTTTATCTCTCTCTGAAGATTTGGTGGCATTCATGTCTGGGCATGTGAGATCACAAGTCCGGAACATAACATTGCTTAATGTAGACAAACGTATTTGTATACGCTCATACATTCATCAAATGTTTCTAAGGCTACTGCCTTGTCTTTTCCATTCAAGAAATGTGTGTGTCACATGCACAGCAGGACAGATGCCTCCAAGAAGCTTTAAACTTACTGTATTTGCCCTGCACATGATTTGTGCATGCGGTGTAGATTTGATATGCACAAGCAAAACGCACATCTAGGATTTCTGTTGCTCTGCACAATATTTTCAGGTAGAAAAAGAAGTTAGGAAAACTGTGACAAATTGCAGTCTTATGCTAGTGAGGCTTACAACATTGCTAACAACTGCTTTCACTGTGCTCAAAAGAGAAAAGCAAGGACAAGACAAAGGTGAGTATTTCCATCCAGATGACTCCATAATATGGCGGGTGGCAATAAATCCCTTCAAGTGAGGTGAATATAGTATGTGGATGCTGCCCCATGGTGCTACTCTCTAAGATACAGGTAACTACATGCTTACCTGCCATGCTGAGCCTTTTGGAAGAGATCACAGAAACAGAGAATATGCTGAATTGAAGAGGACTCAGAAGGATCATCGAGTCAAACTCTTACCCACGCACACAACATCCCCAGGAGTCACAGTCTGTACCTGAGAGCATTGTCCAAATGCTTCTTGAACTCTATCAAGATCAAAGAGGAATGTATTGTTTGATGCTTCTGATGAAACTTGGGAGGAAGATGAGTGACCACCTCCTCAGAGACAGGTAGATGCAGCAATATAGACAACAAAAATATTGGCCAGGGAAAAATTAAAGTCTACAGTGAGAGGGCACCATAACTTAGGCAATTTAAGTGTTAGATGGCACTAAGGAAGAAACAATCTCTAGGTTTCACATGGCTCAGTTCCATGTAAGAAATTCCCTATCTTTTATTGAATGTGGCCTATGATATAGAGTAGGATTTCAGAAGAGCTAAGGTACCAATAACTTCAAGGAGGATTCTTAGACTTCTGAAGTTCTGTTGATGTAAGACTTCACAATCTTAACATGGCTGAGCCACGCAGAATTTTTTTGTACTTGCAGCTCACTAAGCCACTTCAACTCAGCATTGCTTTCTAAAACACATAATCTGGCACAAGACTGAACTCCTCATAAGGCACAGCACCAAGGCCATCTTCTTAAAAATCCTTATTGTGAGAGGAAACATTATATTTTATTTATAGTTCAATGTTTATAGCAGTCCCAAAGTACAGGAAGCCTACGGGAAACTCTTTCCTAATCTGTGAAACATTGAATTTATACATTCCATCTTTTAGCAAAGTGACAAGCTATGAAAATTCTGCACATTCCTATCTCTTAATTTAAAGATGTATCAACATGAGGTTCATCATATGAGAGCAGAAAACCAAACAGCTGCATTACTCCCTAGCTACCAATAAAGATAAATTGCTGGGAAAGGGCAAACCAAGAGAATGAGTCTGTGGACTTCTGCTCTCCAATGCCTTTCAAATAAGCCAGTGTGTCTCCTTTACTGGGATTTTCAGATATACTTTTTGTATCTTTGAGAATGTTTTCCTTAGCACCCAATTCCAATCACATCCAGCCATTCAGTGAGTTTAAGTGTAAGCATTCACTTCCTGGCCAATCTGCTGATTGGTTCCATGCTATTACAATACTATGAAAATCTCAGGTAGTGATCTGACCATTAAACCAAGCTGTAAATTAGACAGATTGGATTAGCATTTTCCTCTAGGGAAGTAGCATGCTTCTTTATTCAGTATAAGAACTTCATGCTGGCATGCTTCTTTAGGCATAAAGACAAGAATGTATTAAAATCAACAATGGTACACATGCTCGAACAAAACATTATATATATCACTCATTTCTCCTGGAAGCATCTTGTGCTCTTTGGATTGTAGCCGTGCTGGTACTTGATTCTATTTGTTTCACAGAAGAAAGTGATGCAGGAACTGGAAGACAACATGACAAAAATAGCTAAGCTTTCCCCATTGGAATTTCAAAATGTGAGAGAGTGAAGGGAACACTTCCCCCATCCCTTGGGAAAATTAGTCCTATTATTGCCAGCACAAACCCCAACATCTTGTCTAGCATTAAATATTTCTCTGGGTCAAAATTACTTGAAGAAAGTATTTCATTTTCCAAAGGCTTTCTATTTTGGGTTTTTAGTGTGGCCATTTAAAAAGCAGGAGAGGCTCTTTTTTTGGCCATAGTACAGCGTTTAATTTTACTTAGGATACCACCCCTTCCCAGTCTCATAAAAAGGTTTACATACAATAGATCACAGAGACCATAAACTAAAGACAAAGACTTACACAATACTGTTGAGATAATCCTTTGTGCTCTGCACATACCGGTGCTGTATAATATTTGAGGAAAAGCACAATAAACTATTTCAGACATCTGTTTTTAAGGTTGCAGAACACTACAATGTAAAAAGCAGATGCTACAAAGCATTCACATTTCCACCAACTTTAAATGATCCTGGGTATTCAGGGAAGATCACCAAACTGAGTAAGTGCTCTTCCAACTGACAACAGTAGCACAATGTTAAATGAAACAGATTTTCATGCTGCCAGTATGTTGTACTGTCATGATTTCTTTGCTCCACATATGATGAAAAAGGTGGCAAGTGGAGTTTGACAACCATGCATTTGCCTTATCATATTTGCTGTCAATTCTATTATTAGGTAGTATATGAGACTTCAAGTCCTGTTTCAAAAAGCACAGTATCTGCTTAGTAGGATTTACACTGCTATCTCTACTCATCAGTGAGTGTAAATTCTAAATTAAACTGCTTATTATAGATATAGTTTGGTGATTTCTTCCAATATATCATATACTTAGTTAAACCAATTCAAGAATCATAGCATAATGAAGCTGAGACAAAGCAGCTTTCGGGTAGCTGCTCAGCATTGTTCCTTCTCCCTTGTTTTCTTTTCCTTAAGTGAAAGGAAACAAAGATTCCTGTTTGTTCTTCAAACCTCCAGCCCACCATACAGCATTCTCCATTGCAAGCCAAAGGCACAACAGCCATCAGCCACATAGGTGGGCTTTGGTGAAAGCAAATGCTTCACTAAAGTACATTGTTTCTTTCAGGCAAGTAAAACAAATGCTTTAGATCACGTGCACAACTTGTGACAGTCACTTAAATTTTTTATCATCTTGAGTAGGATGTTTTAAAAGCCTTCTCAAAGTCCACATTGACAGATTTTGAAGAACATATTGAGGTGAGGAAAATTTGTGTATTTTTAACTGAAAATGTAAATAATAATTTTCCTTTAATGAGAACTTTCAGGTCCAAGACACTTGTACACAGTTTAAAAATGCTCTTTCATCTGCAACTACTTTCTACCATCTTTTCTGTACTCTGCAGTTCATGTTTGTTCATTATGACAAAGACTGTTGCAAAGTACTCCAGCACTTTGTGAAGGCACTCTACCATCTACAAAGCAAAGATATTCTTCAGCTCCTTTGCGGAACATGACTCAATAGTGGGCTTCATAGTGGGCATCCAGCTAGCACTCTCCATAGAGATCTTGCTGCACTTCAAATTCTAGCATGAGAACATTTGGGGGAGTTGTTGCTAGCCTTTTTGTTGTTTTTTTTCTTTTTTTCTAAAGGCTCCTAAAGTATATCCTTCAAAGAAGTTCTGTCTTACGTCTACTTACTGCAAAATGAAGCAGTAATCTCCGTACACCTAATCAGATGAAAAACATATTGGGTTTTTTTTCTTTTAGTTGTCATAGAGAACCTGTCACTGTCTCTGCTTCTGCTATAAGTTGTCAGTCAGTAGCTGTCAGCAAGCTAAATCTTGGGGAACTAAGTCTCTGCCCTACACATTGTGCTCCTGAAGCTGAGTATAATGGCAATTAATTACAGCCTAGGTAATAATGCCTGAAACCTTGGCTCAATTCACTCTTACTCTGGAGCAGGTAAGTGAGAAAGTAACATCTGAATGAGCTCACCACATGGCAATACCCTGGATAGTTTGGTAGTGAATTGGAATGTGCTTAAAGAGCCTGTTCTCAGGGCTAGAATTCTCAACATTTGAATTACTAGGGACTTCAGGAAAGATTTCAGTAGGAGTTTTTCTCTGAGAACACACTTAATTAATCTATATTCTGATGACAGTGCACCAGTATGGGGACAGGTCTGCCTACAGCCTTGTTCATCACCCTTCTTCCCATGCACATATTCCTGGTGCATAACAGCTTGGAGGCAATATAAATGTATTCTGAACAAACTTACTACTGTTAAGACCTGTTTTGATGAAAAAATTACAAAAAATCCAGATGTCATCTCAACACAGGACTAGCTCAAAAAGGATCCAATGCCTTTATGACCAATTATGGTCAAAGAAGCTTTTGTTTTGATAAAAGCAGGTTTGACGATAGCTGTCTCCAGGAGGAGGATGTAATGTTTCCTATATGACATACCTTCTGTATTGTGTCTTGTTTTCCTGTGTTCTTTCTTTTCCAGGTTCTATTTGCCTCTCAAATATTTTCTTGGGTGATATCCCATTTTTTTTTTTTATTATTGCTCTTTGTCCTTAGAATAGCAGAGCATTTATACTATGTGTTGGAAAAATGTTGCTTTTATGGATGTTCTGTCTCCTGTGCTAAGGAGCAGAAAAATTAATTTACCAATCTGACAGGATTGAGATTAAATGTAAAGGGCTCTCTTAAATATCCAATTTACAAGTAAAAAAAATCTATTAAATAAACTTTAAATATTTGGCATTAAGATTTTTTCCCCTTGGTATAAGTACATCTAGGGCTAATGATGCATGATTCATCATGAATATTCACACATGTGAGACAAGGAAGACTCTTTTTGTTCTACATCCTAGGTATTTTGTATTCATATAGTTTATATCTATGCAGAGTTAGGACAAGTGAGAGGGGTGCTCACCTACATATTCTGGAGGGAGAAAAGTCAAATACGCCCAACTACTCCTAGTATCCCAGGTGAAGTTACCCCTGCAGCACCCAGAGGAGGTGCTGCAGGTCCCTTGTGGCTCCTGAACAATCACTGCCAGATGGAAGGCAATAGTTAATAACAGTGGCATGAGAAAAAGAGCAAAGCCTCTGCCCAGCAGACAAAATGTGTTTAGCTACCAAAGCATCTCATCACAGTTATGTCTCTGCATGGTGTATTCCAGGTACACAAACACTTCACAAGGCAATGGAAGAAAATCCCCATGCTGCAGGATGCCTTTCAAAGTTCATGTGTGTCTTTTCATCAGAAAAGAGCTTGTTTTTTCTCTACATGGCAAGCACCTCAAAATATCTTACAATGGCACAAGTATCAGAGCAGATAAAACCTTTATCTGAGCAGAGAAAAGAGAAGGGGGGCACAGCCCCATGGATTCAACCACACCATGAGACAATTATCTCTGCCATCCTGTGAGAGCTTATGGATGGATCTTTAAAATACCTCTAGCCATGTTATTAAATGTCTGATTGCACTCAGTACAGTGTGGTCTGTGCTGAGAGTGAATCCTCATCTCCACACAGCTGAAATTACAGATGCTGATGTTTTGGAGGCAAATACGGATATCTCAGTAAAGGGAATGCTTTGTAAACCAATGAAGGTGAGTATACACCCCTGACAGTAATCATTCTGCATGAAGCTGAATCACATGGAAGGCAGTTGGTAGCAGTTCATTTCCATCCGAGAATCTAAATTAGTCAAAAAAAGCTGCAATAAGGCTTTTCAGAGATAAGGCACCATTTCTTACCATGGCCTCAGGACCCTGCTCTGACTTTCTTACTGGCATGGCTAGTCTTGCCCTACTCAGTACGCTTGCCCTTTCGAATGACTGGCAAATTCTTCCAGATGTTCCCACTACAGCTGTCACAGCCCAGAAACATGGGCATGTTTGTACCCATATGGCATCCTTTTTTATTGCTTTGTTGAACACATCTATTGAAACAACATATTTGTAGGAATCACATTTCATTTCTGAATAATTACATATATTAGAATAAACTGAGTAAGTGAATTCCAATGAATAATTCAAGCAGCTGTAATATTTGAATGTATAATCTGCCAGAGTGTTAAATGATCTTATTTCCACTCGGTTCCTGAAAGGAAGTGCCTTACAAGCAGCGGTACGTAAAGTTGTCTCTAAACACAGATACCATCCATCGTAAATGTTTAATGTCCAATCATGAGTTACAGCACCTGTTTTAAGTGATCAGCTACTAAAGGATATATACGTATATATATATATAAAAAAAAAAGAGGACGGAAATAGGGGTTTCTTTCAAAGAAGATTATTTCCTGCTGTTGAATTTCTACATCTCAATAAAGTGCCAATTTCAGTCTTTGCTCTTGCAGCATCTACTGTATATATTTTCAGCTGAAAACTGAAACAAAGATCTTAGCACAGAATTTCAGTTACAGTACCAAGTATTTTAACCCCATTTTGCATGCACTGTGATTTAAAGCGTTAACTATCTGTTTACATGTGATATACTACAAAACAGGGCCCACAAACCTTTGTTCCCTTTCTCAATGTTTTTTTAATCAATCTTGTGTACTATTACAATTGGTTTTAGTGTTCCTCATAATTTGTAAATATTTATTGCCCATGCCCATATTTACCTGCAAAAAAATTCCATGGATCCCCCATGAAAAATTCCCTCTAATCAGAATAATATCTTAAGAGTTAAGTGACAGATAATGAATAATGAAGAGTCAGCAATAACTGGTAAAAGTCAGTGCCTTACTAAAAATGAATACAATGCAGAGGAAAGTAAAAATAATAGGATATAAGAGAGAAGGGGGGCAGGGGGGAAGTGGGACAGTTTTGGAATGATTCGCATGAAGAAAAATGGGGAAAAATTTACAATGGATCTGTTTCTCTGGGAGTTTGGTCCAAGTCTTGCTGGCAAAAGTGAAGAGGCAGACTTCAGAAATATGAAGCAAAGAGAAAGGCATAAAAAAATGGAGTGAGGGGAAGAACTTCATGCCACTTTTTCCTTTTGGCCTTTATACTCTACACACATTTTCCTTACCCTTACTCATACACGTTCGTCTGGGGGAAATGTTGGGATTGGGAAGTGATCCATGAGAATGAAGCGGCTTGAAAAGCATTATATTAGTCTGTGGAATAAGTAATACTTCAACCAAGTGAAGTAATGGAAACCACTTCACCCAAGTCATTTAAAATTGGACTGAATAAGGCACTGGAGATTATGCTGAAGGGAACAATTCTGCATTGGCAGGAGTATGGACAAGATGACTTAATAGATCCAGTGTCCATGTGCCAAATCCTGAGATCCAGATCCAGTTTTTGTTACTCTATCTTTACTCAAGTTGAACTTCCATTCACGTTATTGGGAGCTCATTCTGACACAAGGAAAAAATAACCAAGAGCTTCAGGATTTATGTGTAGAACTATGAATAAAACTTAACTTGCTGCATAATAATTATGAAGTGTGAGGGCAAAACTAATGGATCTATACAGAGTACTCCTTGAATTATTCCTAACAGTCTGACCAGAAAAATTACAGTTTATCTAGTTTAATTGGTTAAGACACACAAGAATCAGTGAAAACCCTACTGCTCACTTGGAATATGTCTCTGTGTATATTATGCTCTTCCTGAAATGGGAAAAGTATCTGTGAATACAATATTGCAATGAAAATTAATTATGCTTTGCTATTTAAGCATGGGAACAGCATCAGAAGCTTACATTAAAAAAACACATAATGCATACATAAGCAACAGCATTTTTTCCCTTTTCTTCATTAAATATCACTGTGATGTTTCAATGCAAATGGTACAAGGTTTAAGGTAAATTGAGTCCATTTTCCTTGGTTGAGAAGTGTGTGTAAAGGAATCAACACTCTTCAGAGATTCTGCTTAACTCTGTTTTGTTTTAGTTTTACAAAATATAGTACTAATTAAAACAAAATTAGTCTATAAATGCTATTAACACATTTAAAATGAGAGATTTGAGTGTTCTCTGGGGACAGAGATGTGCATTATGTACATAAGTGTTGGTTTAGATGCAGTTAAATAGTTCCAATTTTCACTTCATTCCCATTCACACCTGTTGTCTGCTTAGATTATTCCTGGCAAGGAATAATGATGAATGAGTTCTCCCTGGCACACTATAGAATGATCACAGACAGAAAAATCAAAGGCCACATTGAGTGTATTGGGGCAGAAAAAAAAGTCAGAAAGACAGCTAAAGCAGCAAATTCTACATTTTGTAATATATAGAGATATATATTATTTATATTAAACTTTACAATATGGATGAGAGGATTGGGAACTGTAAGACAGTGAAATTTCTTCCTTCCCAAATAAAAAAGTCCTGTTACTAGCTGGTTGGAGTCTTATTAAAAATATTTACACCATATTGAAAATTTTAAAAGCAGCTTTCTAATATTCATGGTTTTAAGAATTCTTGTTTATGCCTATACTAAGCACTAGTCTGTATGAAGGGATGAGATTTTTCTTATATCTTTCTGTACTAAGGTTATTGCCCAACACTATAAGGCTACAAAAAGTCAAGTGTGCTCTCAGAATGGAAGACCAGAAATCTTATCTGACTGTTCCTTTCTTTTGTTGTTGTTGTTGTTGTTGTTGTTGTTGTTGTTGTTTTGGGGGTTTTTTTGGTCTTTTTTTTTTAATGGTTTGCTTCGGGGGTCCTTTCCTAGATCTACTTATCTACTTAGATGCTGTAGGAAACCTGGCCCGTTGCCTTTAAAAATACCATGAAATCAAAGTGAAACTCATTAGTGAGCACATACAGATACGGGGGAAAGATCTGTGGTTGACCATAGGCATGGGGAACCAGGAGGGAAGACACACAGACAGTAGTTATTTTTTATTTTGTTTGATTCTATTAAAAATTCACAAAGACCAAAGCATATATCAGGTCTCCTGCCAGGGTCTTCAAGCACAACACAAAAAAAGTATTTGCTGACAACAGAGCTTATGGTCGATACAATGACCAGAACTGCTGCACTCCTCCCCCGCTTCAGCTATACCCCGTAGATGCACCTGATTTCTTGGACCATCATTATTTTTAAACCAAATAAAATGTCTCTCTACTTCTTTAGGCATTGCTTTCACAGTATGCCTCATCTGGAACTGTATTTAAGTAAACTCAAGAGAACTCTATATAGGCAATGCAAAATCATGTATGAGTTTTTTGTTGTTGTTTCAATAGACAGGTCTTGAGTAATGTCAGAGTTTATGGCTTGTATTTTATTTGGAGGGACTACTTTTTAAGGGAAGCAAGAAGCAGTCTTTGGACACAGTAAGTCACAACGTATAAATAGCTCTACTGGGAGTATAACAAAGACTCTTTTGTGCTCTTTTACCAGCACAGCCAATCACATATGCAACTTAGTAACATAAAAATACCTCATCCTTACTTACGACACCTATATCTTACAAAAAAATTACGAAGATATCCATTTAGAACTTCTACCAAAAGCACATTCTTTTTTGTGCATTTCTTATGAGAAGTCATACAGAAGTTGAAATTATTTTCTTTAATAGTTGTAGAGAAATACAAGAAATTTGTTGTTGTTTGATTACAAAGTAGAACATACAGTTAATTCATCTTAAATTGGAATACATTCATGGAAATATGCTTCTCCATATGGTTTCATAGTTATTTCTGCAAGGTGAATACAGTGACGGCATTTTTTTCAAATTAGAATCCACAATTTTTTTATTAAATCAAAACCAGTGGAGTTTCTTCTTTGCAAGCATTTGGGACCTCATTTTAAGCCATTTTAAGGAGGTCTGAAGTTTATTGGATTTTAAATATATCCTTCTCTCCATCAAGAGTCTTTTAAAGGATAGTTTAATCTGTCTAATTTACATTCAGGAATTTCATTTTACATGCCAGGCTCTGGGACTGTCAAATCCTTTGGCTTTTCATTCCTATCAAACATAATAAAGCAATCATATATAACCAGTAGGATGCATTTTTTTTATTTTTATCCAAATATCATTTTCAAATCCAATTTAGGTCATATAGGATGCCAATTCTGTACAGCTGAGGAGTTAGATGGATTTTCCAAAGAAAGATTATCAGTAGTAAGTATAAACATATGTCAGTTCATTAACTCTTTAAATAAAATATCCAGCACATCAAACTTCATTCCCTCCTACACTTTCAAATAGTACAATAGGTCCTACTTGAGACTTTGTAAAGTCCTGATACAAAAACTACCCAAGCCAGTAGAAATCATTGACTTGCCTAGGAGAGTTTGTACTTGGGCAAACTCCAATACATCCAAACATTTTACTGAGTGGCCTTGATCACATTTTGAGATTTAGGACAGATAAGGATCCCATGCCTATTCCAGCCACTGCTTAGAATGGCTTCCAGTAAAATATTCTCTAGCTGCTCCATAACTTAAAATGATATTATGTCCTACTTACAACCAAGGACAGAAGGTAAACTTGTCTACTGTTAGTCAACCATTCATCATCCCCTTTTCCCCTGCAAATATAACACCGCATTTTTATTTATCTAAGAAGCTTTGCCCCATTTGGTCAAAATCAATACAGGTTCTACACAAAGAGTTGATTTGTATTTCTTAATCATGGGGATTTTTTTTCCCCACTGTTATGACAGAGTTTAGAGAATATTTTTTGCTTTCTGTACTTTGAAAATGAAAGGTTCTTTTATTTCCAACTTTAGAAGCAACCAAATCTAAATCCAGGCTAATCCTGAAAGTCAAGTAAATTCTAATAACTCCTCAGAAGTAGTACTAATGTTACCAATTACTTTCTTCCTCTGCTTAGTGTTATGCAAATTGATACTAACCAATAAAAGTGGGTTTGATTGCAAATGAATTAGATGGTACCAAAACCCAGTAATATACTCAACTTCAATTAAGTGCTAAGCATTTTATTCCTTGTACATAGAGAATATTTTAAGATTAATAATATATTCACATATTTCTTAGGTTTAGTGAAAAAATGAGTCTGGCTTTAGAGAAGCTTTGTACTCGACTAGGGTTGGATGGGGATTTTACCAAATCCAGTACACAATTCTCATTAACATAAGCCAGGTGAAGTTGCACTGTTACCTAAACATAAGTAATAGCTGTTACGTAGAATTTCTTATCTCATGTACACGAATCTGTTTGGACATACAGAAAGAGGAAAATCCCTCCTTTTCTCAGTCTTCAAACAAAAGGAAAAAGAAGATGACATTGCTGGTTCTTCAAGAAATTGCAATATAATTAAATCAATTTTTGCTAATTTTTCAAGCTCTTTTCTGCAGCCAGCCAGCCAGCCAGCCAGCCATATAGTACCCATATGCTCTTGAGCCCAGTCCACCCCATGTCTTAGAATGATAATAAAAACCATTTAGAAGCCTGCATCACTTAATTCAAATGCAGGGATAGCATGATCTGTCAAACAGACAACAGTACTTCTCAGCACCTTTCCACAAGAATGGAGCACAATATTCAGTCTTAAAAACATTCACATTCAAACATTCAAAATCTTTTAAGCAACCACATCTGTGGACTTAAAGGAAAATGTGAATAATAACTCAGAGTGGTAAACCTGTCTCACTAGCATGGCCCTAAGTCAGAGGGACCTCAGAGTAGCCTTTTCCCTAGGGCAAACAAGGAAAGGGAGCAGGATTCACATCATCTTCCTGCATCTATCATAAGCAATTAATCTGCTTTGCCTTGAACAGTCAACCTACTAACCTTTATGTCAGCTCATTTGTAGCAGCTGGTTGTTATGGCTCTCCACTAAAACCTTTGCTCACCTCCTATTGCTATAAGCCAATTCATGCCTCCAGTGACAGAGAGAAAAGGAAAATAAGCACCCAGATGATGCCCACATGCTATTGTCTGGGCTTGCATAGACGTGGGGAAAACCTTGATATTTGTCCATCTCTAAGTCTCCCCCAGTGAGACAGCGAAGGTGGTTAGGACAGCAAAGTGTCAAACTCCCTTCAGAGCCTGCGGGCCAATCTTTATCAAAGTCCAAGATATCACTGTAAATGAAAGTATGATCTGGACTCACAATGAGTGGTACAGAGTCATCAACAAACATACTGGGCTGGAGAGACAGCTGTTCCCAAATATATAAGATGAGATTTTCCTATGGCACCTCCTGGGTATAGTAGTGTTCGACAAGATTTACAGAACAGAATCCATCAGAAAAAGAGAACACACAGGTTTAATAGCAACTGGTCATGAGTCAGGTCAGAGAGACTTGGAGGCTTGATTGTGATTTCAGGGTAGGCCATGTCCACAGTTCCTGACTGCATTTTCATCAGCTACAATTTAGAAAGTCTTTATCACCTCCACCAGAACAGAAAATAAATACTAAAAAATTCACTTCAGTATCTCACAATATCTACACTTCAACAATCTAGTAAATAAGACTCATTTTACATTCACACTTGAATTATTGTTATACAGCCAACAAAAACAAAATATGAAGCCTTACTGAAGAGCAGTTTTAATTTGATAGCATTTCTGAAGGGATGTCTGCTGTCTATGAACGGTGCATAAATTCTGCCATTGTTTTCTACAGTACTGCAAAAGGAGAACTTCCAAGTGTTGTTCACAGCAGGAAATGCCTTCAGCCTATTTTGACCCACAACTAATAATTCTTAAGTTGATATCTGGTGGGCCCCTCCAAGCATTTCAAAATCGTATGTTTTCTGCAGTGGTCTGGTAAAGACTGTATGACCTACAGAAATTGGTAGCATGAGTTGTGACATCTCATAATGTCATGTTCTCATGTCAGTTTTGTTTACTGTATCAGTGGTGCAAGCTGCGTTTAGAAAAAAGTAGCATACAGCAATTAAGAGATGTTTCTCTTTTTATGACTTCTTTCTCTTTCTTTGCAATTAAAAAAAAAAAAAACTGACTCTGGTCAATGCTATCCTATTCGTCCTCCATCTTTTCTCAAATCCCTTAGCCATAAAGTGTTGATGGCATTCATCAAGATTTAGAATACAAGAATTTTGTATTTCATTTATCACTGAATGATTAAACTTGCTTCCCTTTCGTAAGAAAGTTTCATACTACCTACCATATTATTATACAAGACTAGTCTTAAAATATCCTTTTATTTACAAACTTTTTATATGCCATAATACTAAAAGAGTTACATATGCAACATCGAACTTTAAGTCCAGTCATTATGTTAAAAATAAATAACCTATTAAGGGATATTTACAAAGAAATATGAAAAAGAAGGCAGAAGTAGCACATTTATATGCTAAAGGACATATCAATCCAGACAAAAGACAATGAAACGTGCTGATCATCTCATTTTCATCTTGTTCACTGAGTTTTTGCACCTTTCAAGCAGTTTATTTCTACTGCTCATAAGCAGAGCTTGACTTGCTGAAATGGATGACTGTGACAATTTATGCTACTTAAGACTAAGGAACTGGTTCTAAATTTCTAACCACAATTCATTTATGAATTAATAATACACATCCTACCATATAAATCTATTTGATACTATGGAAAGCATATTAGGAAGCTAAATTAGATGATTTCTAAAGAATTTCGGTTTATTTTTTAAGGAAATGTGCATACTGGAAGATACTTTTATTTACTGAAGTGCATTTTTTTCTGTGAACTTTTTAAAGTTCAAAGGAATAGGAATCCAAAAGCCACAGAGTAAAAGATGAAGCATTAAATTCTCATTGTGGTGTACACTAGAGTCATTTGGATGATTATGCAAAAAATTAATTTTCAAGCTACTGTCCTGTTCTTTACATTTTAGCATTAGCTTTGGGATAATGCATTTCAGAAGCAGACAACACCCACTCAGTTAGAAAGAGATTACCTTAAGTCTTCTTTATGAAAAAACAGGGAGAAGCAGGAATCTTAAGCTCACAACTATGCGTGTTTTAACTGTGCTGACCCTATTTGTGTTTTCACTGCATTGGTGCTGAGAGCTTGCTCTGATTTGGAGGAACTATTCCTTGCAGACCGTGTTCTTATTTCTGAGTATTTGGTCCTAATACTCTAAATGTTCACCAAATAGGCCTTGGCTTATATTTTTCAGATTCCATTCTTTAGAAAAGAAAGAGTCACCCTCTTTCAATTTGTAAGGCTAAAAAAGTTAAGCCAAAGTACAATTTCTCAGTGCATCTACTCTATCCTTATTTGTTCCATTTTTGAGTGACTGAGCACTTGATTCAGCTCAGGCAGCCACCACTCCCAGTTCCTGAGCCTCAGCCAGGTCTCTCAGGCCCATTCACAATTCCAGCACTAACTTTCCATAATTATTTTATTTCCTTAATCTTCCCAATGGCTGGTTCAGCCCCAGGTGGGCCTCATTCCTCTCCAAGTTCAATAAGACAGTCTCTTACTCCCTCTGCTCTCCTGTCTCCTCCAATTTTGATTTTTGTTGGCAGCCTTACAGTATCTCCTCTCCTCTCTCTTATGCACACACAAACACACATATGCACGCACACACAATAGATGGGAAATACCATCTGGAGAAAAACAACAGCAAGTTGCAATTTTCCACACCTCAAAAAGAACCAAAAGCTGGGGAAAAAGAAAGAAAGAAAGGGACTAGGAGGGAGAAAAGGGGATCATAAAACTTTAAATAAATGGGAGGAAAGAAAGAAGAGTTTGAATATATCAGCAGCAAAACAGTGGAAAAAAAGTTACTAATATATATAACGGTGAGGGGGAAAAAAAGGAAGTTATAGTGGTGATGATAATGAAGATAGGAGAAGATATAAAAACAGAAAAAACTTAAGCCCCAAATAACCTAAAGTTCAATGTAGCTTTGCAATTTCTACCTCTCTGTGCAAAATTTCTGTCTCTAGAAATGTTGAAAAAGATGAAAAAACTCCAATCAGATCCATCTTATTGTCTCAGTGTTAGCTTACCACACAGTATTCCCAAAGCTGAAAATCTTAAATGCTTGAGCCTGCCCTCAGCTTTTTCCACATGTTAACCTGGAGTGCAGTACATGTCATTATGCAATTGAAATGCTGCATACTACACCCAGGTGTAGCATCTAACTGCAGTCTTCAGAGACTAAGTCTGTCGACTGCAGCTTAATAAACTATTTAAATGCAAGCCTGATTTAAAGCAATGGCTGAGTCTAACCTGTGGAAGCTGGGTGTGCCTCCCAGCCCCTACAGCCGTGTGTGTGTGTGTGTGTGTGTGTGTGTGTGTGCCTGTGTGTTTGTGTCTGTGTGTGCCTGTGTGTCTGTGTGTCCGTGTGTGCCCCAGCTGCACCCTGGCTTCTTGCTCGCTCCCCTCAAGCCTTCGTCCCCACACTCCAGTTTCCGGCCCAGCCAGGTCCCCCCCAGATGATCAAGGACTTGGTTATGGAGCACACCCCACCCAGAGGCTTAGACAGAGCCTCTGGGACTCATCCAGTGTTATGTTTGCAGCAGCCTGAAGCAGAGCTTTGACTCAGGGTAATTATCTTGTGAGCTGAGCCTTGTACGAATATTGTCCACTAATAGTTTTGCTGTGAAAGAGCATATCTTTTCTCACTCTCAAAAGCAGAAATAAGTTCAGTTCATTTTTTAAAGAAATTACTTTAACAGCTTGTGCCATATTTAGGAAAGCACACACCGGGGCCAGTCTGGTAACAAAGGACACACATTGGTTTGGTAAAAGCAACCAGAGCACTCACATGGCCACGTCGCCATGCACTGCACTGAAAGTGTGCTCATAGGTGTCAGTAGTTCATGCTTGGCCATCTGTATTTTGTCAACAATAGCAATTCACTTTTTAATGAATGTTTAAAGTCTCAATTCCCACAGGAGTAACAGCTACAGAGAGCATCAGCTATTGCTGAAAGAACAGGGATTCTAGGAATAAACAGAATATTGTGGAATGGCAAATGGGAACCAGTGACCTCATTATTCTGGAAAATGTCTCTTTTTGAACCACAAGGAACTCTGACAATTGTAAAGGTTTAGTCATGAACAGTGGAGTTTTGCAGAGATAGAGTGAAAGCAAAATTGAGCCCCCTGTGTACTTACGGCAGTTCTTTATTATGTGCCATATATTATCATGTTGTGTTGTGTTTCACTTTATCGTTGTTGCATCTTTATTAGAGGTGGGCTAGAAATAAAACCCAGATGTAAACATACCTGCACTTCCAAGGCACTTGGCTGAAGTTAAGAGCGCAGCAGCTGAAAGCTATCCTCAGCATGTATTCTTCTAGAACATTTATATTCTTCTTCTCTAAAAGTAAAAAAAAACAAGGAAAACATTTAAAACAGCAAATAAAATCTTGCTGTTGTAAAATAATTATGTATAATATTATTTGCTACGTTTTAAAAGAATCTGGCCATACAGGTATAGGTAACGATTCTGACTTTAAAGAGGAGAGCAATTTTGCTCTCTAGTCTGCAGAATATGAAGAATGCAGGACACATTCTTGTCCTTAAGTCTAGGGATTTCCTTTGTTTAGGCTTATTAGGAGAATTACAGACTGGTGTCTTGCAGTCAGACAGTGAGGTCTGCACTGGATTACTGAGCTGTAGAACACAAAACCATATAAAGAAAGAGATGTCATTATTCCAACGACAGTGGAGAAGAAAAATACCCACTGCTGACAGACCCACTTACTCACAAGTCCATTGGTGTCAACATACATAGCAGTAGAGACAGACTAGGTTAGGAAAGAGTTTGGTACATCTGGTTAAAAGGGAAGTGTGAGAGCTAAAGGGGAGCAAAATACTGTATGTCAATATTTGCCCTACTGAGGAACAACAGACACGTACTGGAACTGGAGGATACCATATATAAAGAAGTAAGTAACCACATGTAGTATTTCAGTCCTATGCCTCAGCTGTAAAACATTATTTGAAGTTATAATAGTTGCACAGCTGTGGGAAGGTGAGGGTCATCCATTTTACATCCATATTCAAATTAAGAATGCAGGGCTGCTGGCACAGAGCATCAGCAATGATATGGACTCAAAGGTAGAAATGTACAGAAAGACAGACAAAAATCTCTTTTTGTTTTCTCTTTTGGAGGTGGGTGTGAACTTTTTCACTCCTCTCTTGCTTGTGCATGGTTAAGCCTAAGGTGGAAATTTATTAATATCCTGAGCAACAAAAGTACAGATATTCAGAATTGCAGAAATGCAAAAAATTCAAGAATTAAAATTAAAAAAACCCAACAACAACAAAAAACAATTTAACAAAAAAACCTCAATGTACAAAGAAGTCTGACTTACACCTAAATCAGGTGGTGTCTAAATGCCCTAACTGCTTTCTTTTTCAATATTCAATTGTGTTTCTTGAAGCTCACATCTGGTCATGGATGCCCTGGCTAGACTTTCCTTATGTTCCATCTGGATCAAGAAACTAGATGTTTTCCACATATGAATATGCCTGCATGGCAATACACAGGTCATATGTACCTCAACTAGTTCTTAATTAAAAAGTCTGGGTACCAGAAGCTCATAATTTATTGCTCCTCACTGACTATTTATGCTCTTTTAATTTGTCTTCACAACCTTCCACTATGACAAACAGAATTTCTGAGGTTGGAAGGGGCCTCAGAAGGTCATCTACCATGAACCCCTGCTCAAAGCAAGCTCAGCTAAAGCAGGTTGCTCAGGATCATGTTCAGCTGCAATTTCAAAATCTCCAGGTACAGCAACTCCACAAATTTTCCAAGCATCCTGTCCTAGTGTTTGACTACCCTGACCACAATGAAGGTTTTTTTTCTTATGTTTAAATGCAATTTCTTCTGTTTGCGTGTAGTGATTGTCTCCTGTGCTGCTGGGGCTCAGGCTGTGGAAGCTCAGGGTCTGCTTTAGGGAAAGCTCCCACCTCTGGCTCTGCCTCCCTGCCCTTCACACAACTGGAGTTCAGGCTCTTGCAGAGCTACAAGGTCTTGGACAAGATCTCATCAAACTCCTTTCCTTGTCTCTGATGCAATGCAGTCTGTAGCCCCCCTGCAGCTCTTTTACTTGGTGACACAGTTTCTCTATTAGTGCACACTTCCTGCAGCTAAGGACACCATCTCCAGTCCCAGCATCATGTCATGGCAGGCAGGCAGCTAAACACCACACAGCTGCACTCTCACCCACCCCCACAGCAGGATGTGGAGGGAATCCAGAGAAAAAGTAAAAATCATGGGTTGAGATAAAGACAGTAATAGGAGAGGGAAAGAAGGGAGGGAGGGAGGGAGGGAGGGAGGG
>JANPWX010000215.1:3901855-3914889 GCA_024734555.1 Trochalopteron elliotii
CAGTTCCTGAGCAGAAGTCCCCAGACTGCTTTCTCCATAGTTTATGTGCTGTGCATGACACCTTATGGTATGGAATATCCCTTTGGTTAGCTGGTTCACCTGTCGGCTGTGTTCCCCCCTAATTTACTGTGTTCCCCAGCCTACTCACTCGTGGGGTTAGGTGGGTGAGCAGCTGAAAAGTCCTTGACTTACTGTAAACACTGCTAGCAACAACTGAAACTTCACTGTTTCATCAATATTATTCTCATACTAAATCCAAAACACAACACTGTACCAGCCACTAAGAAGAAAATTAGCTTTATCCCAGCAAAAACCAGGGTACCTCAGTGAGGAATCCCTGCACTCATGAACCTGCAAAGCTCCATCTGCCCTTGGGAATTCAGGTTAAGTTAAGGACAGAGGAAGATGCTTTAGTTCCTGCCCCATGAGAGGTCAGCCCCATTGCTGAGTGTGTTATACCACCCTCCACAGTTTCTGGCTCCCTTCTGCATCTCCTGGTTGCACCTGTTAGCTGCACTCTGTCACACATCTGTGTCACACAGGTATGCTTAAATCTCATGTGGGACATAACCCACTTATGCTGCTTCTCCTAGTACAAGACTGGCAAGACACATATTCCTTAAAATACAGTAACAGATACAGTCCTTAACAGTGCCAATAGAAACACTTGGGAAGTAATTCTTCTCACTGGGATTTGACATTATTTGACGCATATTGGTTCTAATGCAGTTTTAATTATGTATAAAAAGCAGACATTATTATCTTCTATTTTTACTCTTTTGAATCTGCTCATAACATTGGAAATAGTTTAGAGACATCACTTTATCTTCAGGAAATGGGTATGACCTATTCATGTACTCTGGATAGTTCATTGTTTTCCTTTTGATTTTAGGTGCTTCCTTGGTCAGCTAGTCAGCTATTCTAGACACTGGCTGGAAACAGTAATGGGAATCTAGGCACCTAATGTAGGGGACAAGTTAGTCTCTACAAATCAGAAGAAAAATACTTAATGGTAATCATAATTTTAGCCTACTGAAATTTCTGGAATTTAAATCCAAAAAGATTGATGGCCCTAAATGCTACAGATGATAAAGAGTTCCAGGTCCTTAAATCTCTAAAAACTAGGCATTTAGATGCACAATACATCTGCTCAATGCATGAATGAATGCAAAATTGGTTGTGATGTCAAATGATAATGCTGGATTCACAACTGTTCACCACTCTCCACAAACATAGTTCTATTTCTTATTCCTATTCTAGCAAAGATAATGAATAAGTAACTGTTAGCTGCTGAGAATAATTTAAGACCTTTGAAAAAAAACATTCTATTTTTAGTTATGACAAAGTGAGAAAAGTAAATTAACACCACCATTAACATCATGCAATAGCCTGTAATAGTCAACAAGGAGGAAAGATAAATGGTTGGGATCAGAAATTGAGTCCTCCTTCTGTATTGGGAACTGTGAGACTTTCGAAAATAGGTCTACCAGAAATAAATTACATAATTATGTATATAATAAATTACATTAATTGAGTTGGTTTACTTACATCTGGTAAAAGATGTCAAAGTAGGTACAAGTAGAATTTAACAGGCAAATGAACACTCGCATTAAGGCTAACAATATGGAATAGAGTCTGTGTATCTGTTAAAATCCTCTTTACGTTCCAAAACTGCCTACTGAGAATGAACCATGGTCTCTGCTAGACTCCAAATAATGCCCAGATACTCTTGGGGAGACCAGTAATTGTCTCAGGACAAAAACTTGCAGGGGACTTTTCCAACCATTTGGCAGTAGAGACAACACATTCAGCCATTCATAACATACCACAGAATATGATTTTCTCATATAGACAGGTCCTTAAAAACTGCAAAATTTAATACCACTTTTGCACTTGAAAATAAATTTTTAAAAAATGTAAATTCATTAAGGTTCTTCTTATTAGAAAATGGATTTAAAGACATATATTTTTGAAAGGAAAAACAGCATTTTAGTTTGATTTTCAGAAAAGAAAACAGTAGTAATAGTGCTGTTTCCCTATTCATCTGTCTGTTCAACTTGCTTGCCAGCTCTCCTCAAAAACTGTCAAGGCAGTGAACATAGAACACAAATCCAAAGAGGAAGACTTCACTAATATTCAAATCAATCTGTATTTCCTAAGCTCAAGTCATTACATAAGATGTGATTCCCTCTCCAAACTTTCATTTTAGTTGAGGTAGAAATGTTATTACACAGTGTAATACACATTCAAATTGTGTGTCTGCATTCAAGACTACAGTAATAACAATCACCCTGTAACACACACAGGTATCCAGACTGGTAACCTGTTCTGCCTCTTGCAGGACACTGTGGCCCTCAGAGAGCCACAGCACAAGAAGCACAAGTTGGAACACAGGAAATTCTGACTACATGTAGAAAAAACAAAACCCAAAAACGTTAGAGTGGCTGGTCAGAGAGTCAGTAAAGAGTCCTTCCTTGGTGACACACCAAGGGTGATTGCACCAGGCCTTGAGAAGCCTGCTTTAACTGGAAGGAGATTGGACTACACAATCTCCAGAGGTTCCTTCCAACCCACACGATGATATGGCTGCTTATATGGAGTCTAATGAGCAGAAAAGGAAGGATTGGTGAGATAACTTAAATCTGGTTCAATTAACTCACAAAATAGAAGTGAATCTTGAAATGGATTCATGTCTCATTGGCAACTAACATGTGTTAATGGATATCTGTATATCTTACTGGATTGCTTAGATAGTCTTTTTTTCCTTTGTTCAGCTGCAGGCATTTGACTTGCCCATAACCTCTATTTTTAGTAACCTCTGAATTTCTGAGTAAATCTTATAAAGGTTTTCAAGGCTGTCACCAATACCCTATCACTGATGTATATAAAGTTTCTGGATTCAGCAAGTTAAGTGAAAGACATATTTATGTATAGACATACCCGGAAACAGCAGAAAACAACACCCAAGGACACAGGGAGGTCTAACCCTAGTCAAAATCAAATGGACCTAGAATCCCTGAATCTAATGCAGGGCTGAATGACTGACCATTTTAATGACCATTAAAACAAATAAGACAAATAGAGGAAACAGTCACAAGAGAGTAGACTTCCACAGAAATGTGAAACATCAACCTGAGTGCTGAAAGCAAGTAAGTTACAATCACTATCTGTTGTTTCTACTGATTTTTTAAGGAATGGAATTTTGTGGACATCCTTTACAAATGAGCAGAACTGTACCCAAATGGGTGTTGTACCTGACATGTACTACACCTGTAAATTAAAACAAATATGCAGGGCACAGACAGTGAAAATCAGAATGAAAGAAATAAGATATGGAATACAATTGCCAAACAAATGTGTTTTGTGTTTTTTTCTAAACCCTGAAGATACACAGTCAGCTCACTAGCTGTCACTCCAGAAAAACACAGCTTCTCCTTATGTGTGAAGAGAAAATCTGGTGTGCCAGGTAGCCTGTTTTTTCTCAAATGGCACCCTCCATCCATATTTAGGCAAGTGAATTGAAGACAAGTTTTTTACGCCAAACATAAAATTTGTGAAATCGTGTCTCACTTGTCACTGCAGAGGTTAGAGCTGGCTGTTTTGCCATCCCTTGTTATATTTCTCTTTTTACCTTCTTCACCCCTCATGCTATGGTGGGATGAAGTAAGGGCCTTTCAAAGAGAAAAGCAAAAGAAAGCCTTGTTTCAGACAGAAAGAATTAACCTGGTAATTCAGGCAGCTCAGACAGTCCAAAGATTTTTATTTCCAAGCCAAACGCTTTTGGCTATAGAGGTGATCTCAGACTCTGCTATCTTTTCTTTGGGTATTAAATAATAGTATTCTTTGTTTAAAAAAAATCTATTGAAGCACTGAAAAGAAAGGACTATCCATGTCTTCTGTGACTGAAGCATTCAACTTTTCTAAAACCACAGGGAAAATCTTGCTTCAGATAACATTTAAGTATTTATTTACCAAAACCTCCCTCAGTAGCCTGAGGCTAGACCATGCACATTAGATATGATATAGACAGGAGACTGTATTGGAATTGTTTCAGATAAATTTCATTGAAGGAGAAAGGTGTGAAATAGTTTCTGTATGAAGAAGGTTGAGCAGATCAGGACTGTTCTGGTTGAAAAAGCAGTAACATAGGCCTAATAAAACACTGAATGGCAAGAAGAAGCTGAATAGAAATAACAGTTCGTGGATTCTTCCCATATAAAAACTAGAGATTATCAAATAAAATAGCAATTGGCAAGACCAAAGCAGAGATCCTTCACTCAAGACACATCACACAAGCTACACACAAGCACTATGAATCATTTTTACAGGATGTTGCAGGTGCTACAATTCTATATTGTGTGTAAAGTGGCTAGAATTGTTCATGGGGAGAAAAAAAATCAAGGACTATTAATTACAGACATCACATGAATGACTCAAATTTGCACAGGCACACAAAATTTCAGTATATGTTTGGCAGACACACACCACTGACTATTGTGAGACAGGCTGCAGGAATGGAGGGGCATTTGGGCTGCCTGATGTGGCCCTCCCTATATTCTTAAATCCCCATCTGAATGAAGCAGAGCTGTGTTTTGCAATGAGGCTGCTTCCAGACAGTCCAAAGTTAACATATAGCTCTGTGATTTTGAGCAGAAACACCAACCTGCAGCTCCAAAACTTCTGAAACTTGCTCATCCATACCCGGCATTATCTGATGAAAAGAACAGTAAGAAAAGAACACTTTGTTTAAAAAAGTCACAACCAGCTCCTCTGCTATCCAAACCAAAACTCCACACTTTTCTGAGGTTTCCCTTCCAGAACCACAAAAGACATTGGCACGTTCTGTAGACTCAGGCACCAGTAAAATCCAATATGTATCTAAAGAAGACTGATTGCCTGTCCTTACTGCAATGATTCTAAGGCCCAGTGCTCCACAGGGGAGAGATACAAGACAGCCAGGAAAGACATCGTGAAAACAGACAGAAAGCATATAAATCACCAGTGCAGCTCAGACATGGAAGCTGGAAAGATGACTCCTATTTGGAAGATAAACTACACTGAACATGCTAAGGCAGAGCAAGAAAATCTTTTGATATAGGTAAAATGCAGAATACTGTGGGGGACACAATAAGGAAAGGAATCGACATTCTGCCCCCCAGTGAAAACACTGGCTTTATTGAGCCAGAAACTGGAAAGGGTTATTTTTTTCCTTGTGCTGAAATACCTCCAGACCATAGCTGGGAAGGGAATTGGGGCACTTGCCTATAATGATTCAATCTAATATGGAAAAAATATATGTTCTTACATGATGATGACTTTCTAACACCAGAGTATTTGTCTGCTTTAATAAGTCCAAAGAACCTACGTGTCCGGTGATTTCTTGTCATAAATCAGGAACTGATTAAAAGAAAAAAGTATTAAAAGAAGGCAAAGATTCTGGCAGGAGTCTTGAGAAAACAACTGAAAAGCATTTTTGAAGTTTCAGTAATTTTGGTGCAATACTGCAAAGGCCACAGCTCTGAGCAGTAGTAGTTTCAAAGTCAACTTAGTCTGTCAACCAAGTACCTTAAAGCTCCTGAATTGACTGAATTTTAGACCACCGATTCTGCTTTCCGCCTGTGACTGGATATTGCCTACTTAGAACGACGCGCAAAGCTGCGGTTGTGGGAGGGAGCTGAAAGAAAGTCATGCTACCTGACCAACAGGAAATTCAAAGTGCATCAATTCTAAGAGTCCAAAGAGCTGTTGAAAAGTAAGATAAGGTTCAGAAGGGGATTACTGTGTCCTAAATGTGATATTTTTATTGAGAGGGCAATGCTTAAATTACATTTTTATGAGCCAGAGTGGCATACCATCACTTTTTCATTTTACTGGGAAGCTTGCTGGGACTCCTCTGGTTCACAGCTGCAGAACGGATTAATTTTATCCTCTCCTGAATGAGACCTTCAGTCCCAGTGTAACTTCTAACTTGGAAGCAGCATGCAAGGATACTACAAAAGTAAAATTGTTATATCATGAGACAGTGTAAAAGAGAAACAGGAACAAAAATTAATAAAACACTAAGACTTGATTCAGCAAAACATTTATGTGCAGTTTAGCCTTAAGCACCCCAGGTTTAGTGAAGCACTAAAGCATGTTCTTAGGCTTAAACAAAGTTAATGGGATTTACACAGGTCTTGAAGGTAATCATATGTTTCACTGCTTCATTAAATCAGAATACAGGTATGAAAAGGCGAGGGTTATCCTCAGGGAATTCCACTGAAATACAAGGTGATACAGAACTATGAATCATGTTAAGGTATTTGTTATTAAAATTCAAACACAAAAAGTATGTTAAAGAAAGTGCAGGTTGCATAAGAGCAGAGCCTCAGAATAGGACTTTGTTTAACAAGGTATCTGAGACATAGGACCTGTTTCAGTGTAAAATCAGAAGTAACTACAGTAAAGCCAAGGCTGACGCAGCTGAGATCAATATTAAACCCCAGAGAGGGGGAATTTTCTAAAAGTTTAGGGGGAGGGGAAGAAAAATGGAGAACAGGTCCCCAGAGAATGTGATAAATGGTGATGGGTTAGGCAATATAGTTCTGCTTCCAAAAGCCAGGCTTAATCCTCACTCAGGAGTAGACATTGTGCCACATATTTAATCTATCCCTTAGAGAGAGTCAAAAGGATCAAAAGCATCACACAGATACTTAAAGGGAAAGGTCATATTCCCATTGAGGACTAATGACTATATCCGTTCCTTCCAGCATGGGGATTTCTGGTGAGGGAACTAAAACTGCAGTGTTTCCAGCGTTAACTCTGGCTGTAGGGTGTCTGCTGCCACAACAGCTTCTTGAACCCTTCCCCTTTACTCCAAACCTTCATGCTGTGAACTTGCAGCTCCCTGTGTTTCTCCTACAGCTTTTCCATATCTTTCAACAAAGGGATTTCTTTAACAAAACTAAGCTCTGTGATCAGATCACCCGAAGCCACTGCAATGTCTCAAAACTACCAAAGCCTTTGTGGTTACAGAAGAATTGTAGAGAGCTGCTATAATTTAAGAGCAGGGATTTTTTTTTTCCACTGTAGTGGTTCAATGTGTGTTGTATGCACACATGTGCTTCAGCACAGATGGAGATTCAAATGAATATCAGACCCTTTGGTGTGAGTTCAAATTTCCTGAAGGTGTTGGAATGTCTGTAAAACATCAGATGCCCTTTTGGTTGTTTTTTTTATAAATACATTTTGATTCCCTGCTCATTTGACATTTCACTTTATTTAGGAAAATCAGGAAAAAAATGACAACATATAGGAAAGTTATTATGGAAAAAAAGAACAGGGAAAGGGAAGGAGGCTTGGATGTCCCTGGCAGCTACCTGCCTTTCTTATACAAAGCCACCTATGATTCTTCTACAACCACAGACAAGCCGGCTTTTCTTCGTGCTCTGTCCAGAAAGGAAGTTCAAAATATGTACATCTACTCCAAAGCTATTAATCTTTTTTATAAGATTATTGGGGAGAGTAGAGATCCATTGTCATATTTCTTAAAATTAATTTTCCCCAAAGCTTCAGGAATCTTTTAAGTCAGGTTTAATATATTCTTTCTTTTTTTTGTCTCCTAACACATTTACCTCCTAAACAATAGTTATTTTATGACTGTTTTACTTTTTTCCACTTATATCCACTTCTCTGTTGCTTCAGGAAAGAATAAAAAAGCCAAAAATGCCCTCAAAAACCCCAAATACCAAAACTTTAGACCCCTGCATTGCTGTCTTTAGATTGTGCTTGCTACTATCAACCCAGACCCATATGGCTGGAGAGGCTGTGTTTCCACAAAGGCTGAAGGATACATTGCATGAAAGAGTTTCTAAGCGGTCAGTAAGACCAAGAAAACAACAATCTCTTTCGATTCTTGAAAATGGTTTCAATTGCATATTGTAAGTAACATAAGGCAAAAAAGCAACAAAAATCAGAGTCAGGCCCCTAAACAAATGTCATCACTGCTCAGACTTCACTGAGGGTGTTAATTATTATCACAAAGTGAGGAAACCACAGAATTGTTGGACCAAATACACGTTTCATGTGGAGAAAGTAGTACAAACAAACCAAAAACATACATAATTTTTCATGGAGTACAGAGAAGATGCATCTATTTATTCAACAAGCCTTAGGGATCCTTCTCCTGTACAAACTATCTAACCTAGTACAGTACAACTTGCATCCCAAGGCTGTTCCAGTCTTCCATATGCTTGTAATTTATTAACTATACAGCTGTGAGATTACAACTAGAATAGTTCTGAGTGTCATTAAGAGGGAACTTCTTGTATCAAATCTATGTATACTGTACTATGATACCAAGACCAGACAATCAACCTTCTCCCACACATCCACATTTGCAGTTCTTTAAAACGAGATTAAAACTAAACTTAAGAAATGCAGTTACTCTACCTGGGTTTAGGACATGGAATGTATAAAAGGTGTGCACTCATCATGCTATATAAGGACAAGCCATGCACATTGTGAAAAAAATGTACCTCTCACTGCAATATAGCATAGGGAGCAGTGGTGCATGTAGTTCAAAAGTTATCCCAGAGAATGACAACCAGCAGGTATTTCACACTAAGTTGGCAGAAAGGCCAGAGCAAGTAGTTTTTGGACATTCTGTGTAGAAGGTATCCTTTTTTCCCCTTTATTATCAAGATGATTTGTTGCCTAGAGCTGAATAAAAAAATAATATACGCCAGTATTTCTATAATACAGGAACATCATCTAGCCACGCTACACAGATTTTGTTATTTATGAACCAATCTCAGAATAAAATTAGTTAGAATGTTGAGAAAAAAATAGAGACTACACAGTTCACTGACCTGTACTCTCAAAATTAAGAAGAAGGGATCCTTTCCTGGTATGCACTCATCACAATGAACAATTTTTGGAGCATCTCCTTGCTACAGACAGATGTCATATATGTCATCATACAGTTTAGATAAACTAAGCTGACACACTTAGGCTATGTCTCTATTGCCACATTTACCTGCATCATAGCCACACTGACAAACCTTACTTTTAGGCTGATAACCATCAGCTTTGTATAGGTTTGCACAATGGCTGAACGTTGGTTTCAGCAGGTGAAATCTAGGTTGAGAGAAGGCGGGAGAAAATCTCTGAGCACCGTACAAAGGTGATAGAACAAATTTCACCAATTGAAACTTCAAGTCAACATTATTGAAACCCTGGAAATTCCTAACAACAGAAACCTAGAACTGGTGTACTAAATACAGTTAAATTGCTTTAGGTCAAGTAACTTTTAATTTAGGTCATTCACCATCAGCAATTTGAGCTAACTTACCGGGCTTGACTTAAACTGGGTTTAACATGCTCTACTTTTTCAACTGACCCATAACAATTCTATTCCTATATTTTCTAACTGAGGTAGAAATTATTTTTTTTAAATGCCTCTTACTTAGAAATCTGCAAGCGAAGCCAGTCCTGCACAAACCACACCTTTACTTGAATTTACTGCCATAATTTTAGAAAGTTTATTTAAAAGAATATAACCCAAATATGTGCTTTTCTATGAAACACACTTTTCAAGCTCATTTTGCCAGAGAAAATATTAATTTTCCAGAATGGCATATTTCATTTGCTACCAAAGTGGACTGACTGTAACATAAAGCGTGTGGCTCCTTTAGAAGAAAGAGAAACAATTTGACATGGTAGGTCTGGTATCCTTCTGCAATATCAAATGAAGCCCTACATTTTCAAAATGATGCATGGGAACTTAACCACGTGGTGCCCATTAAAGTCCATGCCAGCTCTCATGGTTTATGAGGTCACCAGAAGTCCTTGATGGAATTACACCCCTGTCCTGCACGGCGGATTCTCTTGTATCACAGATTCTGAATCAAAGCCTATAAGGTTAACAAAAATGTCTGCAGTCAGTTTACTCAGGTTTGGATCACGTATTTCTACTGGAAAGAGAGAATCAAGAGAGAAATAAATTACTGAACAATTGTTAGTGTAACAGCATGGCATGGATCTTATGTTGATACATATTCCTGTATGGTAAGGGGGAAATAATGCCTTCCTGTGGTCGTGCTCAAGGCATATGAATGAAAAGAGAAACACTGGGGAATATTCCTCCGAAAAACAAAAGGACATCCTGTGAGAGTGCAATTACAAAGTAATTCTTTGAGCATTCCTAACAGCTATCAGACAACATACAAAACACAGTATACTTGAAGAATAAATACTCTGGGCTCTTTGTGCATCATGTGCATTTTTAGAATTTGCTGTTCTGGTGCACACATGTCAGTTTTGTATTTACTGGACTGAATCTTTTAAAATCTATCAAAATAGTAACATTCAATGTCCAAAAGTGAAACCTGGCACTCAATTTGCACAAAGACTTTGCACATTGTTGTGTTTTAAAACACTCAGTAGTTAATAAAAGACTGTGGTCTATTGGTATATTGGTTTTCATATTCTCTCCACTGGAATATGATCTTGCTTTAGCAATAAACTGATATGTTGATTGAATACTTTCCAATTCTCTAGATTTCTAGGAGTGTTCCTAGGGTTGTATCACGTAGCAGCACAGTGACTGTGTTAGAAGAATCTTTCTTGGAAAATGAAAAAGCCATGGCATCACTGGGGTCTCCTGCATCTGTATATGTAAGGTAAAATAATCTTATTCAAAAAGTAGATCTTTGTCAAGTCACATGATTAAAACATGGACCAGGAAGTTTCTAGGAATTTGTATGCTTATCAAACATAGTCTGGATTCCATCAGATTATGAAGTGTCCTAAGGTAGTTAACAATTTAGGGAGCAATTTGTATGCATTAATACATGCATACTTTGCAAACAAAGGTCTAGAAAGAAGATATGCTTATTGATGGAGATTTGCACAGAGCAAAGAGACAATGTTGCTGAGACAAGCAGTAAATTAGGAACCATAACAGCGATGCTGTAAGGATTATCACCAGGTGTTTCCATGGGTGCATGGTGTCTGTGGTTTCCTGAGGCTTCTGTTACCCAGGGTTATGAATGGGGTACCCTGGCCAACCAAAATCTTAAACAGTGCAGCACTTATTTTACAGCAATTGACAAGATCAGATCAGGCAAGGGGAGGAAAAAAGCTGAGGCTTCACATGGCACCTCTCTGAACTAGGGAATACAGATGATACAAATACAGCTCTAATGCTCCTGGATCCAGGTGACTTCACACTTACTGCCCTGTCTGTCTGCGAGCTGCAGAGGTCACCCTGGATATCACCCTGGATAAGTGTGAATTAACCATAAAGGGAATGCAGCCCTGTATCAAATGAATTTCTGCAGCAGCTGCAGAGGCTGTGGCAGAATTTCAGAGGTTTTGAAGGGCTGATCCCAGTGGTACAATGGCTTTTGATTTTCCAAGAATGGCCAATTCCAGTGGTACCACGGCTTTTCATTTTCCAAGAAACATTCTTTTAACACACTCTGGAGAATATTTTCTTCTGTCTTTTGTTTTAGTTTCTGTTGTTACTATTCTTTGAAAAGAAAGAAAAGTCAGGCAAGTTCAGAGTGGGGCAATTTTTTCATTACAGAGGATTGGATCAGCCAGTAAAGGACAAAGTTTACAGCAGGAATCCTGTGAAAGAAGCATTGTGTACATATGTTCACATGCAAACCTTGTGATATAGCCTGTAATATTTTACTTTTTGCAGCCAGGGTGCCTTTCTTGCCTTTGCTTAAATGAGCAGTCAGTATGCACACAGCTGGCCTGGGCTATTCCCCCCTCCCATCATCTCTTCACCCCTCTGAACATCAAGCACCAGTCAAATTTTACTGATAAAGCCAACAGTAAGCAGAAGGAAAAATAAGCATTCTTCATGCTGTACAGCTGACCAGGGCTAAATGGCTCATAAAAAATCACAGGCAACAACTTTAAAAGGAGGAAAGGAAAGGGCTGGTGCTGTGGGTGGAACTGGAAAGGGAAGGAGGCTAGAGTGGCAGGCTGTGGAGGGGGACATGTCAGTCCTCGAGCTGGAGCCACTGCCTGTCCCTCTACACAGTTTGAGCAGCACCACCTCAAAAGTGCGTTGTTATTTCTGCAAAATTTTTACTTCCCTCTGAGGGCATTTTGGTGAGCTGAGATCAAAGGCATTTGAATTAGTTTTATATACAGCTTAACTCAGGTAGGTATTTGACATGGATAAATACTTAGCCAGCAGTAAAGAAATATTAACAATTTGCAATCTCTCAACTTACACCTATATTTCAATGTCCCATTTCTGAAGAAGTATTCACAACCCTGATACGAAAGCTGCAGAATTACACAGCCTAGGCTTTTAATTAGCTTTTGGGAATTAATATGTTAAAATATATATTATAGAATTACCTGGGTTTGAAGGGACCTTAAAGGTCATCTAGTCCCAAGCCTCTTGCCATGGGCAGGGACACATTCCACTAAAACAGGTATCTCAGAGCTCCATCCAACCTGGCCTTGAACACCTTCAGGGATGGGACATCTACAACTTCTCCAGCCCATTTCAGTGCCTCACCACCCTCACCTCTTTCCTAGTATCTAATCTAAACCTACTCCCTTTCAATTTAAAGGTCTCCTGCCTTTGTCCTGTCCCTACATGGTCTTGGAAAAAGTCCCTCTCCATCTTTCGTATAGGCTCTCTGCAGGTACTGGAAGGTTGCAATTAGATCACCCCAAAGCCTGCTCCAGGCTGAGCAACCCCAACTCTGTCGGCCTCTCCTCACAGGAGAGGTGCCTCTAATCTAGCTGGTGGCCTTGCTCTGGAGCCGCTCCAACAGGTCAATGTCCATCTTGTGCTAGGGACCCCAGAGCTGGATCCAGTACTTCAGAGGATTGTGAACACCTATACCCTTGAGTATAGATGTTGAGAGATTGCGAATTCCTACTTAATAATTCTATACTGCTGGAAGTGTCACTTAAACTAAAGCTGCGAGCTCCTTCGCCCTTTCCCTCCGCAGGGGCCGTGTCAGAGCCCGGGCGCGCTCTCCTGTACCGAGCTCCTCTTTTCCTTCCCGTCACCTACA
>JANPWX010000215.1:3915288-4084702 GCA_024734555.1 Trochalopteron elliotii
AGGAGAAGGAGAAGGAGAAGGAGAAGGAGAAGGAGAAGGAGAAGGAGAAGGAGAAGGAAGGAGAAGAAGGAGGAGAAAGAAACACCGTAATTCAGAAAGGTATTAATTAATTGGAGGAAAAGTAACTCATGCTTTCCTGTTAAATTATAATATGAATGGTAGCATTTTGAACTCTTGGCCTTGAAATAGTTATACTGAGCTTTGATCCATGGGACGTTAACAGACGGGAAGCAGAGGAGTGAATTGGGGTGAATTTAATAGTCTCCAGAAATAGAATAATTAACTCTTACAGTGCCTAGCAGCAGTTAGGACCAGAATGGGAAAAGGACCATTTCTGTATATTTGAGAGAATGACATCCTTCCCTAATATGACTCATGAAGGCCAAGTTTGCCCTCTTTATCATCAACCAAAGAGGGCCATTGTTTGCAAATAGAAGTAAACGCTGTTACTGTTATGACCAGCAGTTACTGTCACCACTTGTTTCTGGAGTTTTTATTCTCTTCTTATATTAGCACACTTTTCACAATACATGTATGAGTACATGGATTAATGGCCCTTCTCGTGAGTCATAAGAGTTACAGATGCTCTCTTTTCAGCCTTGGTTATGAGCTAAATATGAAATCCTCTTTGGTTAACACAGACATGGGATCTATGTAAATTGGCTCAGCCTGGGATGTAGCACTATTATGCTCCCTGATTTAGTTCTAAGTGTCCACATCAGTTCATCTGTATCATTAATATGTATCAGTTCCCAATAAATCATCTTTTCATGTTGTAAAAACCTAAGCTCGGGCTATCTATAAATGAAAGCTGTTCAGTGGTATTAAGACTCCTCTAGGAAGGACTCCAAAAGTAGGTTATTGATGAGGCTTGGAAAGGGTGTGCTGACCACAGCATAGATAGGCTCAAGTGCTGATTCAGACCTGTGCTCAAGACACAGGGTGTCTGTTCTCATGTGTACTTTCCTGTTTAATTGCTATGCTAATCCCTGTTCCCACAAAAGACATTGAAGTGCCTGTAAAAAACATGCAGGACATATTCCATAGCTAACAGGCTATAAACTGAGAGGTAAAACAAAATGATTCCATAAATACTGGAGAGATGCTCTTTATATCAAAAGAAACAGCACTTCATTTTTCAAAGGCTAAAACGTCAGCACAGGTGACAATGTCTTTGAAAGTGTAGCATAGATATTAACCCACTTCACTAGAACTATGCAAAACCTCAGAAAGATGTACTTCACATGATTATGTATTATATACCAAAGGGAAAGGAAGGAAGGAAGAAAGAAATCTCCCCAGCCTTTCTGCAAATGCATACAATAGAACTCATTGAAAAGCCTCTCAGTATATTGCAGTACTGAACAGTAAATCAATGTAATCTGAATTTCTGCAGTAGCAGGAAACTTTCCAAATGATCGCTATAAATGGAGCACATGTTTTACGTATAGGTTACTATTTTTGGCAGTCCATCAAACCCCTTTGATGTGTAGACAGTGGGGTTTCATCCAGCTAGCAGGACAAGAATAAAAGGTCCATATTCTTCCTTGTGCCAAGATCCACTCAGAGCAGGAGATGGGGAGCTGGTTATGGTCACACAGCTCTACAGCTGCTCCTGTGTCAGCCTGAGGCACAGCAGAACTTAGATAAGCTCGTGTTTTAGTCCCTGAGATGTACCCATTAAGAATCAAGAGCACTCTATTCTGCTTCTGTGAGTCTCTCAGTCACTCCGTGTGCCAGCACAGGGAGAAGAATTGGCACAGGAGCTGTTTATACCACCTTGCACTGGCTGCATGGTTCCTTACATAAGGAACATCCCCCGGGGGCCAGTTAAGGCAGTGCTCTGGAACACCTGCACAATACAAAGTGACGGAAACCAGCACAGAGAGTCTGGCCCGTGAGTCCTCAAAATGGAAAAAGGCAAATGAAAAAAAACACACCAAGGCAAGGGAAACCAGACATCGCATGAGGATTAGAAAGAAAAGACCAGAATGAAAATTTGTAAAATGGAGTAAATCACTTCCTGACTGCAACAGAGCTGAACTTCAAAAAAGATCCACTAAGCCCACAGCACTGCTGCTCAGGACAGACAGTGTCTGAGTGTCCTTCCTCTCCTCGGGTTTCTCATCAAAGATGATGTCAAGATTTATGTATTCCTTTCTGAATAGTTCTGTGAGTTTAAACTAGCCTCAGTCCATTACAGCCTCCACATAAAGCAGCAAGCAGTCAAGTGTTTTGCCGCATGTGGATAATGTACTATGGGACACGAGTGTCCAATAGCCATGATTTTGTGGCTGTCCAAGAGGCATGATTCTGTGGCTCTCCAAGTTAATTCCAATTACAGGGAGAAGCCAGTGCTGACAAAGAGAATTAAAAATGTCTATTGTGCCCATTAGGTTCTTTTTTTTTTAACTTTTTTTTTCTTTTTTTCAAACTCATTATACTCATGGCATATATTACATTTTCATTAGCCCGTCATCAAAGTGCACAAATACAAAAACCCCTCTGCTGTTCTGAGTGACATATTTCAGGAATAACTACTCAGAAATAACTGCTGTAGATGTGTCTGGCTGCTGAACATGAAAGTATGGGTGCTGCTGACTGCCTGGCAGCTGGCCCAGCATTTAACCCTGCTGTTTTAAAATGTCGTAAAATAAGCACAATTTAATCTTTTGAAACCTTTTGGTCAGTGACTGTGATTTCCGCAAAAAATGACTTCAAAGGAAAGACAGGCACCTTTGTTGATGCCTTTTTAAGCAGTCATGAGTTCCAAATTATTTTAAAAAAGGGAAGCAGAAACCTCAAAGTGTGTAACACCTCCTCAGAATTAGATGCTGAAGCGATATGTAAACTGGGCTGTAAAAATCGATCCTCCACTAGTGATGTGGCTCAGAATGATATAATTAAAAGATAATGTCAATGGAAAAAGAATATCACCATAGACTAATGGGCTCCTCCTGACACATAAATACCACAGCAAAACCTCTATTTTAATGAAAAAATACCATTTAGAAGCCAAGATATTTGATTTTCAAAGCAGGATGTGTTGAAAATGTTCTATTTCTGTGGCTATATTTCTGTTTTGCCAAATATCTGACACAGAATTAACGCTTCAACCTTGCAGTCTTCATGTAATAAGCAAGATTCCTCCACACCGCAAAAGCAGCATGCTTTACCTGTGCAAAAGGCAGCTGACTTCTTCAAATAGTGCTCGTTTTTGTTAGGGAGTTGCAATTTTAATGCAAACTGAAGGTTTTATTTCCAAACTTAGATGTGAAAAAAAAATCCATATGTAATCATTTGACATTTATTCCATTCACCTTGATTTAAGGAATGTGGGCATTGCTAGGCATTAGACTGTTTAGGTGGTTGTTTTTCACTGCAGTAAAAGTGGAGTTAAAATTACGCTTTAAACACATAGAAGAGGGGGGAAAAAAAGGATTTGAAGATACCTTGAATAATTAAACGTACTTCCAGTCTACATCATATTACCCTTTTTACCTTCACCAAAAGACAAAAAAAAGTACTCTTCTGTTCTTCCCAGGTTTGGGTGGGAAGAAATGCCTTTTGACATTCCAGTATTAAAGCAGAATGATATGAAGAACATTTGATCTATCACTGTATGCCAGGATGCTTCAAAAATGCCTACCAGATGTGGCCCTCTAAAGTCTTAGGCGTCTTCTGCTTAGTTCCTGGCTTTAGACCAGTCCAAGGAAAGAATTGGCTGATGAGCTGCTCAGACCAGGCTGATCTGGACAAAATCTGGATGACTATTGTCACCTACAAAACTTTAAAATCAAAAAAGGAAGTGCTTTGCAAGACTAGGCGCCTCCAGGATTAGGCAGCAGCCAAGCATGGGTTTCTGGAGAGTGCTTTTGGATGCTGTTCCACCTACATCCTGCCTTAGGTGCCTAAGTCCTTTACTAGAGCTAGCCAGAAAGGCTAGATTCCCATTGAAGTCTGGAGAAGGATTTACATTAACTTAAGTGGATTGGTTCAGGCCTTAAAATGAGAACCATGTGTACATCCTTATGAAGAATCTGGTCCTTTCTCTTTATTCATTGTGACTTCTTGCAGTATTGAACCATTCATATGCACTAATCCACAAATAATATGTCAGAAGATGTTCTGCAGGATGAGAGTTGTGACTTTCATGCCCATAGTCCGGGCTGCTCTCAGTGGTTCTGGCCGTGTGGCAGCTGCCCTGGCTAATGGGCCACTCAAGCCAGATCCACCATTCAGGTCATATATAAGCTCTAATTGTATTACTCGTTTGGCTCGTCAATACTTTTCCATGGAGCTGAAGGAAGGGAGAGCATATGGAATAGAGAAGCAGGAAAATTAATGAATGAAAGAATATAACTTTCAGGGTTCTGGCAATGTTTTCACATCCATATTTTGCTCCACTCCCCTGAGGTCACAAAAAGCAAATGGCATGTTCATTTCCTTCCATCTGTGCTATTCTGAACAGCAAAAGGGAACTTATATCTAAACTTTCTTAATAAGCAGGGTGGGAGGAGAGCTGGGTAATAATGAGCTACTGGCTAGAAATGCCTTGTAGATTATTTGAGTTTCAGAATGATGTTCATTGTAGACACATTTTTCTTCTTTCTTTTCTTATTTTGCAGTGCCATGACACTTTAAATTAAAAATTAAAAAAAAACCCAATCCTTCCCAAATCCTACCCATCACACATGAAGCAGCAGGAGCAGACCCATGCAGAGCCAGGCCAGCGCTGTCCCGTTTTCCTTTAAAATGCACGCAATTCCTTGTAAACAGTGGGACGAGGTTGCTGGCCAGGAAGCCCTGGTGGTGTTGGATGTGTGGCGATGGCCCCCCTTTCCCCGGAGAGAGGCTCAGCTCCAGCTGCAGCTGCTCCCCCCCGCCGCTGGCTCCGCGGGAGGGGGCAGCTGGCAGGGCCTCCCCGCCGCCCCGGCAGATCGCTCCCCCCGCCCTGGGCCGCAGAAACCAGAATTTAGTGACCTGGCGATGCAGCAAATAAATAAATGAATGGAGCTGGAGAGCTTTCTGGAGAGGCCTGCGGGCCGTGCTTCCCAGAGCGAAGGAGAGGAAAAGCGCTTCTGTAGGCGTCTGGCTGGCTGGGTTCCTGTCAGAATAATGATTTCAATGTTGCTGTGATTTCACCGAGTGGCACGCTGGGGCACCTAGGGTCTTGGTAGGCAATTTTTTACAGTTGTGAATGTAAATAAGGCACTTATTTAAATCAACCCTCTATTATACAAAGAAAACATAAGCTGGGAAGGAAGCATTGCTGCTTGAGTAACTGACAGCAGTGCATTTAAAAAGCAGGGAGGAGGACAGGTCTTGCACATCACCTGGGAAGCACTGGCCAATGTTTGCCTGTAAAAATGGGGTCCAAGGACAATAGTTCTGCCACCAATCTGGTTAGCAAGGCAGCTCTGCACCTTGGCTTCCAGTCTGTAAAGGGGGCATAAGGATCATGCCCTGACATAAGCCCCAGAAAAGATACTTAAGGGGTATGAAGTCACTGAACACACCCTAGGAAGCAACCGGATTTCTGCTCCATAACAATATTCACATTTCTGAGGGGAAAAAAAAGACCATGGAGAAAACCCAGCTTAAAATCATGAAATAGTTCTTTAAGTCTCCTCCTAAGCAGCATTGTGCTTAATTACATCCTAAAAGATTTCTTGTGTGAGACTATTTACATGTTTTATGTTTCAGCTTTTGGTTTCCAAAAAGGCAAAGTAATTACAAGCCAGAGAAGCAGGACACAGTTTTACAAAGAGAATAAAAATAGACAGTTTTGATCAATGAAAAATTCTTCCAGATTTTTAACATCCAAAAACGGATCTAAGCCCTTTTCTGTGGGAAAGTTTTATTTTCAACCAACTCACATTTTTATAAAGATCCATTTCAGTAAAAGATTTCACCTAACCTGGTCCAGTAATACGGCTTTGTACCTGGGCATTGCCAAACCTCTGCTGGGCTCCTTTTGGGCTTGATGAGCTTCTGCCAGTTCCTTGATGCCTAGAAAACACCACTTTACTGTTATGGCAAAACATGAGTTTAAAATAAGGGCTGTTCCATTCCTGCCTTTGGTTAAGCCCCTTCTTTTTCTTCTTCTTTTTTTTTTATTTTTTTTTATTTTAAAAACATTTCCCTCTTATTTTCATGGTAAAAGGTATTTTCAATATTTTACAAGAAAATACCGAATGTCCTTATTAGCTTTAGGTCATAAATGCCACAAAACAGATTTAAAAACTGGAATAAACCCAACATAAATGCTTACTGTTGGTGAGTATAAGGGCATACAAAACAGGGCAGTAAAGTCACTATACAATATCAGTAAAACCATTAAAAAAATCTGGAAAAGCATCAAGATGGCTGGCCTCTTTGTAGTTTCAGCACAGAAAAAAAATTGAGCCTTATTTCTAAATATTTTCCCTAGTGGGAAATAACAGCTTGAAAATAATCCCAGATGTATTCATTTGTGCAACATTTTTCTGCTTGCAACATATAGGCATGGAAAAATTATTGACGGTTTCAATTCTGGACTTGTATTTTAAAAATGTCAAGCTTTTGAAAAACAGCATAATTTTTCCTTAAAAGCTATTCATTTACCTGGAATGTTGGCCAGCAGGCGTACATTATGGACTTGGTTTAGCTAAGATTGAAAAATTGCCCAAAGGCAAAAGAGAAGTAGGCAATTTTTGTGGCTCAGATTATATACCAACGCAAAATACAGCTGAGTTGATTTTTGTAGTGGCATATAAAAGAATTTTGCAAGTGTATGATCTTGAAAGTGATCAAAAGCTATCTGAGGTTTTTAAAAAGCTCAACAATTGTTATTTTCATGTTGTCTTTTTTACAATCAGAATCTGTATCTTGAGGTACATGTAATCAGAAAGCTCATATTAAATGGCTACTGAAAACAATAAAGTCAAAGCAATCCAAGCCTATACGTAATATTTCCAAAGACAAGCAGATTAAGATATATTTCTGTTTGTTCTACAAAACAATTTTTTTGATAAAATATTCCCATTTTGGGTAGATATTAGAAAAACCACATACACTCAAAACTGCAGGAACTTATCTTGCTAAAGGAATCAAAAATTTTCTTCTATTCAATCTAGACTATCATCGTCTGGATAGTATTTACAGCCCAGAAATTTCTGTGACTAATTTTGGTGACATACAGTAAGTGATGTTACCATGTATAGGTGGCTACAAATAATTTTAATAGGTTAGACCCATTGGGAGGAGTGTGGGAGGTTGTTCCCCTCAATGTGTATAAAATTGCTTTTTTAGTGTAAGGGAGACTCTTTAATAAAAAGAAAGAAAAGTCGGTGAAAATTCAGGAAATAAAATTATTCCTCAAGAGGCAAAGGTACAGATATGGGAAAAGTAGAGTGGTCTAACCAGTACATACTGACCCTTTAGGGCTGAGGGCAGTGCCTGTGCTCTGGCAGGAGGAGCCAAGCTCCTGTTGGACCAGCCAGCTCCAGGAGCAGACAGATTGATGCTGTGTCAGCTCAATGCTTGGCATAAGCTGAGCAAGTGAGCAAGGCTGGTCAATGTGGACACTGCCCTATGACCAGAGCTCCACTGGCTTGGACAGAATATCAGTGCACAGTGCTGATGTCCTGCAGAACTCTGCCTGGAGCCTGCCAGAGGGGGTCCAGGGCAGCACATGTACAGCTGTAAAGGAGCATGGTGATCCAAGGGCCATGCAGTCTGTTCTCTTCCCACAGGAGTCATTGCCAGAACTTCACTGTTTTTCAGTTTGGGAAGAGTTGAGTCTTTAGAGGGTACCACAGAGGTAACCCTTCAGGAAACTTATGCCCACCAATTAGAGGCAATGGAGCACCTCTCCTGTGAGGAAAGGCTGGGAAAAATAGGTTCTTTTCAGCCTGGAAAGGAGACAGTTTTGGGGTGACCTGATTGCCTTCCAATACCTGAAGAGAGCCTACAGGAAAGCTGGAAGGATACTATTTGCAAAGCATGTAGTGACAGGAGAAGAGGGAATGGCTTCAAACGGAAAGTAAGTTAGATTAGATACTTAGAAGAAATTATTTACTTTGAGGGTTGTGAGGCACTGGAGCAGATTGCCCAGAGAAGTTATGGATACCCCAAACACTGGAAGTGTTCAAGGCCAGGTTGGATGGGGCTATGAGACACCTGATCCAGTGAAAGGTGTCCCTGCCCATGGCAGGGAGGTTGGAACTAGATGACCTTTAAGGTCCCTTCCAACCCAAACTATGACTCCATGATTCTTTAAATCTGCGAGATGGGGTTGCTCCATGACTGGCAATATGCAGTTGACTGGTTATTCCATGAAAGGTGGTCCTTTTCCTTTTGGAGCACAGTGTGCTGCTACCCGTGCAGTCTCCCGCAAATGCAGAGCATTAGAAGAAGCTTCAGTCGCAAGTTAGAATGAGTCAGAGTGCTCCTGGGCTTTTGGTACAACATATCAGCTTTGCCCTGCTGGAGGGAATGTCCACGCTCGGGTCACAGGTGATACTGGAACATGGTCCGTGTGCTGGGGAAATGATGAGCATTGTGTCACAAATGGTGTGTTCTCACTTCTTCACTAGATCCAACACCTCCTCCATGACAGCAAAATTTATTTCTTGAATACTTCACATTGCCCTCTGTATCCTACTATCAACAAACAGTGGCTCAGTCATACTTCTTGACCAAGGGCTTTGGAAATTATTTGAAATAGCCAGTCAGATGAAAGTGGGAAGAGCATGTTCAGGGTCAGAGCTTCTACACCTGTAATACTTTCTCAAAAAGAAATTGTGAAGACGACGTGCTGATGTTTCTGTGCTTCTGAGCTCTCCACCAGCATACAGTGAGAAAAGAGGAAAACCCGAGAAAGGTGTAGTCAACAAAGTCTTAATGTACAGCTGGCAAAGCTGGCAGAGAGGTTCTGCTTGATGCCCAGGAGACACATAAAAAAGCTGAGTGCCCCTAGCATCCAGCTGCAGGTAATTAGCATACCTTAAAATTAGCATATCTTAAAAGAAGAACACATATCTCATTGCAAATTAAAGAAAAAGAATTTGTGCAGACATCTTTGTTGTCCCCCTGCAGAGAAATTGCAGGAGTCTTCACAGATCAGGGAAATCAGATATGTGGTCTCTGGTTATATTCTAAGTATAACTTGGTTTATTTACACATATAAATAAGTACTGAAACAGAGAGAATCAATGTGCACATAATTCCCATGTTTAAGAGTCTCAGCTCATCAGTAAAATTGGGATTACAAGCAACAATTCCACCTGAAGAGCAGATTTTAGTACGAGATCAAAACAAATAGCAACCTCACCTTCCAATAACACAGCTGCCTTCTCACACAACTCTAATAACACAAGTTTAAAAAATTAGTATATCATTCCAGGAATGAATATTTATTTACATGCTTAAATTAAAAAAAAAAAAAAAAAAAAAGGAAAAGAAGAGAAAAGAAAAGATTGAAATGGCACCGTCTGGTGACACCTGCCACACAGCATGAATGGCTCATGAAGCTATTTTTTTTATTTGAAGTTTTGTTGAACAGCCTTGTGTGTGAGCGTAAGAGCCTTTAACAGAAAACTCTTGATCAGCCACTGCTTTTTTTATACTGTTGCTTTATCTCCCTGTAAAAAGACAATTGTAGACAGGCATGTGCATTCAGATACTTCCTTCAGAAATTACCAGAATAAATCAAGCTATATATAAGACTCACCTCACTCTAATTTATAGTTCAGCCCAGACCACTGAACTTGTAAGTAAAATTTATGGGAGAAGAGCAATAAATTAAATTGCATAGAAACATAATTTTTGTCCTGCAGTTACTTGTACAGTTCGATTTAACGCATAAAAAATGGAGTATAATACTAACTTGTTAATAAAATGTGCACAGCGCTGACATGTAAAAACAGTTTTATAATTGGTTGGTCCACTCTGTTAGCCTTGTTGACAACACTAAATTTTCATACCCCACATTAGTAAGATTGAGCTAACATTATAAATGCAGAAAGCTCATAAATGCATACAACAGAAATTCATTTGGCCTTTGATTTTTTTGGGGGTGTCTTTAAAGTGAAAACTGTAAAATTACCACGTAATAAAAGCCAGTACACTGAACACTAATTGCCCATTTATAAAACGCTCTTTTCCTCCAATCACGTAGGTGTGAGGCATAAACTTCTTGGGGTTTACGGAGCTGCGATTTATACTTTCAGTTCTGCTTCTCTCTGTTGCATTTCATCTCAAGCTTATAAAAGACGAGCTGCATTTTACTAATCTGCATCAGCATTCATTGGACATTAAATCTATGTAGATCCCTACAGGGTTTTAATTGTGGCTGAATTGCCAACAATAATTGGGCCCCCGACTAACCATGGAGAGCAGGCCACCCTGGCTGCCGGACACAAGTGCTAGCTCCCACACCAGCCACGATAGCCCACTTTGTCAGCTGCCTGAAGGGAAGTTGTCAAGTCTGGGACCCTGCTGCTTTATTCCTATAACTGTGTTTTAGAAACACCTCACAAGTGGAATTGTGGTTGCCTCATCCAGAAAATGTGGAAAGGATTAATGTGGCATGTAAAACAAATCACTCCTGAGCTCAGCTGAGAAAGTGGGTATTAAAAGCACTCCAGTCAAAAGAGCTTTAGTGAAAGGGTCATGGTGATATACAGTCAGCACATGTTGGGCTGGTAAAGCTGCAGGGTGTTTGGAAATGGTAATGGTCCATGGGTGTAAATTCTTTCAAGACCTCTTAAAGGCACATGTGTTTCTTGAGCATGTTCTCCAAACAAGGACCTGTTATAGGTTAGCTTCACTGGAACTTTTAAACTTTATTGATTGGTTTGTGGTATTCCAGGTTTGCTTACTGTTTTTTGGGGCTTTTTAAAATGTTGTTGATAAACACAGAAAACTATCATGGCAATCTAAAACTTACAAATCTATAAAATAAGTTGTATACAGGTTTATTGTAACATATTGCAGAATGTGTTCTTTCTTTGCTTTATGCCAGTAATCACTGGATTCACAAGAGGTAAGGGTCTATCAATATTTCTTTTATAAACGCAGGTTGGTTAAAACGTCTGTAGTTTTGAGGTTAAAAAGGTCAGACCCTTAAGTTTGACATAACATTTAGTGGGCCTTTATAAATGTTTGTAACTTTGTAACATTATATTTCCTGAAGTTATTAAAAAGATGGCTCATGGCAGCTTTTCTAGTAAAACTGGGAAGACTAATAGTACTTAGCAAAAGCTTCATTTTACAAGTTGCACTATTCCTTGTTTTGGGTTTTTTTTTTCCCATTAGGAATTTCACTGTGATTTAGCATAAAGAATATAAATGTGATAACATATATGTACCATATAGCCTTTTTTTACCCAAACAATTACCACTATAAGGTGGCAATGTCCAGAAAGGGTTTTTAAGCAGCAACTCACCCCGACTTCCATCAGAAACATGAGGGTTCAATAATTTTGTACATTAGGCCTTCTGTGCAGGGATCACTTCACTTACATTTGAAATGGAGCCATTTTTGAGAATCATGTGTCAGGTGTTGAGCAGAACACAGCCACATTTTTATGCAGAATGAATGGCTGAGAAATGGAACTGAAAGAAATAATGTATGTACTTGTTACAGTACTCGCTGTGATATAATTAAAAACACTAATAATCACTTCCAACATGCATCGTTCAGCTGAAAATGCATCCCTGCAGCAAGTGGCCTGCATTCAATTCTAAGGAAGCTTGTTACAGTCAAGGTTCAAAACCCAGTATTTTAGAATTTGGCCAACAGAATGCTGCTTTGGTCAACAATACTAGAGATTAGGATTTTTCAGTCTTATTTCTGAATGTATTTGTTTTTTACACAAGGCCACTGTTAATTATTTTATGTGGTCATTTAACCTGTGTTTGCTATAACAGACTTGAAAGCAAAAGCACTGATTGCAATTGCATGATCTGGTAGGTGAAAACATTTGTTCTGAATAAAAATATTTAATTGAAATCATATTTAAAAACACCAAAGAGTTGTTTTCTCACAGGCCCATAGGACTCTTATGAACATGGGCCATGGTTAAATGATCAAAACCCTACTTAGTCAAGTTAAAACAAATAAATAAAATAACATGTGACCTTGGCAAGGTTTGGGTTCTATGTAGGTTCTGGTTCAGTGCCTCTGTCGTTGGCTCCAGCTACAACCATGACTACAAATATTGTTTCACAGGCTTCAGCAATGACACCATTTGTTACTTTTGCCTAATACAGCACTGGTGAAAGTCAAGATCAGTCATTCTCCTGCAACATTTCCATCATGCAATGAAGTTCCAGCCATAAAGCGTAGGAACAGAGAGTAGATATGATGTCACTGTCTGGCATCTGTATGGAAATCAGAAAGCTTTGGTAATGCTGACCTTCAAGATTAAGTTTCCTGTCCTCTTCCCCTTCAGGAAGGTGAAATGTGATGTGCCTGTAAGCTGTCTTGAAGGACATGTCCTGTAGCTACTTGGGTAAACAGCTGAGGTAACTGACCAAGACACACACAAATGTTTTGTGAAGGGACACACAGTCTAAAAAGGCAAAAAAAAAAAAAAACCAGAAAAGGTTCATAGCAGATGTGGGATGGTTTAATGGTATTGTTCCACATTGCAATAACATGCAGGAAACTGGGCAACACTGTAATCCATAAACCAAATTATTGGTGTTCTGCCCAAACATTTTCAAAACGAAACACCTGCAAGAAACAGCCAAATATTCTGAACAGAAGACTAATCCTTCTTGGGCTTTTTACGGTGCAAAGCAACAACAAAAAAAGTAAATCTATGTTTATGAAATTGTTTTCTTTAGGCTTGCTAAGCTACAGGACATATTTTCTGACAGTTTCCAAGAGCTTCTTTGGTAAATCAAGTAAATGTTTCCTGTACCTAGGAAAAAAGAAGCTGTTTACTTTTTGTTTCACCTCCCATTTTATAACAGTCCTGGTAGTCTTCATAATACAACCTCAAATCAGTTATTTTGCTCAAACACTGTGGAGTTTTTTTTAAGTTGAAATCTTAAAAATGCCTCAAAACCTTTGTAAGCTAAACTCCTAATAGCATCAGCTCTCATGTTTGGGGGTTTTTTGGAAGAGCCTCCTCTTTCTCACATCTAAAACAGTCGATTCAGATTCGAAGATGTTTGTCAATACATTCATCATCAAATATGCAAAGTCATTTAAAGTTTGAGTATAAACTAGTAGGAAAAAGAAGAATATTAAAGTTTTTGTTTTTCTTTTCTACTTGTTTTTCTGTCAGTGAGGCCATAATAATTTGATTTTAATTCATTGAAAACCTCAACGTCCCTTTCTGTCAGAAGACAACACAGAAAATATCCAATAATATAATATAAACAGTAAGTAGACTCAATAGAATGTCACTCATTTGCATCCTGAAGATGACCTCTTTCTTACCCAGAGACAATTTTTAACTGTACTTTGTCAGTAACCTATTGCCCTTTGGACAGTTGATATTTATCAGACATTTCAGTGCCAGAAGTGTTAATTTGGACAGAAAAGAAACACCAAACCATTTGTGCAGCTCGTTACTCAGCAATTTCAGTTATGACCCACCATCCTCAGGCTCCAAAAGTGCTTTAATGTAGAGTGAGGTGTCTCTAAAATTATTCATCTTTTCACTCTCCTGCAGAATTGCCTCAAAGGTTAGTAAGGACTAGGGCCTTGCTATGCTAGGAAATGTATTTACATTAACGAAACAAATACTATTTGCTTTAAAAGTCTTCTAGTAAAGTCAGTGGGCTTATGCCCTCTTAAACAGGAAATCAAGTAAGGAGACAAAAAAAAAAAAAGAATAAAACAAATGTGGGGTTTATTTTCCTCTCAAGTTATATAAAAAAAAATTGGCTTGTTTTGTTCTGTACCTACTGAGCTACATCCAGCTTGTTCAAGAGGGCTTTGACACGGAAAGACCAGGAGTCAAGGTTGAATTTTTTTGTAGACCTGTGAGCAAAAATTAGTGGTACTTAGAGAAAAAGGAATAATACAAAATAAAAAAGGGAGCAGGAAAAAATACCTGTATTGAGAAGGAGAAAATTATTTAGTAAAAAATAGTAAAAAACCTAAATAATTTACATTTCAAAAAAGTATGTTAGGAAAATAATCTACTCTGTGTATAATTTATCCAACACAATATCAAAATGCCAAGTTTCAGCAAGGCCTCATGTTTCATTTTAAACTTATTCTAGAACAATATCTAAACATTTGGTGCATTTATTTTTTAAAAATTTTAATGTATTTACTTGTATGTTTCTTTTTCTTTCTTCTTACTTTTTTTTTTATTCATAGAGAGAGAGAGAACAGCAAACGCAGGGAAGCCTTCATCTGGATCTAAAAAATATACTGTAATCCTAAAAAAACATACTTCTTTTCCCTCAAAAAGTTGAACTAAACTTTTGTCATCTTTTCCAAGAAGCAAAAATGGCAAAACTAAATTCATAGCATGACACAAGCAGCAAAATATGTAAGTCCTCTTACATTTACAGTTGCTGAGGTGGGACTATCCTTGTGTCAGCCATTTCAAACAGGGCATGGACACCACCTGACACCCCTGTCCAAAACTAAAGAGAAGGTGAGGAGACAAACGTCCACTTTCTTTTTGCTGTTATTGCTCACGAGCTGCTGCCAGTGCTGACTTTTTAAACAATTTTTCTGTGTGGTCTTTTCCACACTTTCCATGAATTTGGCACATTTTGCCCACAAAATCTTTCTATATTTCTGAAAAAAATAATGCTACACAGATGGCATGAGCACACATCACTTTACAGAGAATATGATAATGTACATCCACGTGTGTGTGCACATGTGTTGAAAACATTTATCAGAACCTTCTTATGTTACTCCTGCTTTCAAAGTTCACAAGTGTCATACCAAGTGTCATACCCAGGCACAATATCAAAATAAAGTATTCCCAATTGAATTACCTGTATATTCTGCTGTTTGGTACATATACATTGGTACTGAAGCAGTCTCCAAATGTCATTCTCTACCTTTTTTTGGGTTGTTTTTTTTGGGTTTTTTTTTTTGTTTGTTTGTTTGTTTTGTTAGCTATAGATTTTTTATCACAAGAAACAAAAGAATAAGACTTTTGAACAGACTAACCATCTCTGTCTTCTAAACAAAAGAGAGCAGATACAAGTAAGCAAGTGCTCCCACTCACAACTTTGAGCAACAATTTTCAGGTGAACAAGAGGAAGCACTTTTCATTACAATATACAATTAAATCATGGAACTCCTTACCAGAGGATGCTGCAGAAGCCAAAAGTACAACCGGGTTCGAAAGGAGATTAGACTAATTCATGAAGGATATGTCTGTCAGTGGCTGCTAAGCACTGTGATCCGGATGCCCTCTGGTGAAGGAAGTCCCTAACCTACTGCCTACTGGAAGCTGGGAGGAATTCCATGGGAGAACTTTGGCATAGTTTTTATATTCATATATGTAAAAATATTACTTTAATTGAACACCTTAAAGAACACTTTAGTTCTCAGACTCACAGTTCTTATTCCTACTTGACTACTCAAATGTTTACAGTGTCCTTTCTGGGGCCCTTTTTTAGCAACTTCAACATTATGTTAGTCCTTTAGAGACAAAACAGTAACTTCTTTTAATGTGTTTACCTGATGTTATTCATCCAACTTGTAGAAATCTCTCTACCTTTGTAAAGCCGCAACATCAGTTCCCAGAAACCTGGTAAGTATAACTGAAATAAAATTTGATCTGTGCACACCTGTACAGCAGATGACTATGTTAAAAGCGATTAAATAGCATTTTTTTTGTGTTTGTTTTAATTTGAACCTTACTCCCTTAGAAGAGTAGCAAGAAATTGTTAGAGCCAGGACCCCTCTGAGCAAACCAGGTTTCTGAGGCTGAAGATGCAGCCCTTGATTTCACAAACTGAGAACAGATAATTGTCAAACCCCAAAGAACACATCATTGAGAATCTCCTGCAGTGGCACTTCCTGTGACCTTCCATGTGAAATGTGTTTCTATCATTTACATTGCAATTATGTTCTAATGTAAGATACATTTAGAGTGTAAATATCGAGATTAAATCTACCTTGAAAGCTCAGGCTGAATCAGGTTTATAGCCTAGAGGCAAGTTGTGAATCCCATAAAGCATTGTTCAAGGGACCTGGTTAGTGTTTTGTACACCTGCTTAATGTTTTTTTTTCATAGTCACAAATGTCAAACTGCTCACTAACGCATTGAGGTTTGAATGACAGCCATGCACTTGAGCACCAGTTATGTTTTTTCACTACCAAATTGGACTATAAATGATGAAAAAAAGGTCAGAAAGGAAGTATGGAAGCATACAAATTTGAAAGGGGAAACTGCTAATAGTCATAAACCGTGTGCAATCAAAGGACCAGCAAGTCATTGTGAATTACCTGCTCCATGAATTACTGATCTAACTGCATTATGATATGGAATTTTCTAACTCCTTTCATCTGTGGTGCAACAGTTCCTAACAGCTCCCAGATCAAAAGCACAACTGCCAGTGAGATCATGGAGGAAAAGCCCCCAACACTGACTTTCATTATGAGCTCTTATTTGTTAAACTCTCTTAATATACAGGTTTCATTATTTATTGATTCACTGATTGGGTGCACTGTAAGTGTGCCACCTACCAAATTTGAGGAAATAGCACAGAAATGATCAGCAGTGTGACACCTCAATGCAAGTCAAAACTTGCAAGCATGTGCACATAAAAACTCATAACTTGTATATTTCTCCACAGGTGGTAACATAGCGACCATACATTGGAACATTTTTGTTTGTTTCTTTGTTTAATCAACATCACCCAAAATACTTCAGAAACAATTAATTCCATGTTAGCAGCTTGCACAATTAGCTTGCACATGCCAATAGAACCTACATGAAGACACAGTCTACGTGAGCAGTGATGAGACAATGTATTTCTACAGGTGCCTGTCATACCATACATGGCCCAAACCAGAATTCTAAGCTCAAGTTATGACCATTAAGACAAAGCTCAAGTCAGAAGGCATATTAACCAAAATGTATGGAAGGCTCTTTTAGCTGGGCTTAGAAATGCCTATGGTGTCTATTCAAATATGTAAAAGACATTTCTAATCAAACACTTTTTCTTTTCCCTCTAAATCTGGCTGAATGAGAAAAAATTAGGTTAGTTATGCTCACCTGAGCAAATTTGACAATAAATATATGATAAAAAAATAAATAAACAAAGAGTGTGAATATATATATACACACACATATACATATGTATACATACACACACACACACGCACACACACACACACACACAGATATACACATTTTGACAGATATCTCTTTTGTTTGGTGGGTTTCTACTGAGACAACTCTGTGTATGTCCAGAAATAAAATGTGAATTGTTTTCACGATCATGACAATCTGCACAGTGAATATGTACCTTTTTTTTGGTGCTTATCATAGGGAATAAATGCTTCAGGCACTAACAGCTGCATCATTACTTCAGTGTGAATATACTGAATTCCTTCTACCTATGATCATATTGGTAAGTATGTGATGTGCAAGCAAGAAGAAAGTAAATACTGTCAGTATCACCTTGCTGGTAGATCAGCCTAGAAAACAGACTTTCTCTTCTGTGGAGAGAAGTGATTGTGAGGGGACCAGTGCCCCCCCCACTTAATGTTTCCCCCTCTACAGCCACCCTATTGCTAAGGCAGAGGCTTGGTGGGGGTGTCAGGAAGCTGAAGGAGCAGCTGCCTGGGGAGCAGGGAGCCAGGGAAGCCTAGGCTGGCATGTGACCAGGAGCACAGGCTTCCTGGACAGCCTGCCTGTCTGCTTTCCATTGAAATTTTCAATGGAATCAACATGTTCCTGTGAAATGTTTCAATTCTGTAAAATCAGCATTTTCCAACAAAGAAGCATTCCACTGGAAAATTTTCAACCAGCTCTAATAATCAGGGCATCTTTATCATCTCACACAGGGGTGCTGCTGAAGGACATTAAATTTCCATCTGAGAGACCATGAGCCAAAAATTCTCCTTGTCTGCATCCCACACCACAGCCATGGCCATCACCAGAGCTGTCTGCCACAGCAGGCTGGGGGTTATCCCTGGAGTGTCACCACCTGACAGCACATTCTCATTCCAGTGTGAGAGCTTGACTGGCACTGTCCAACAGCAGGAACCACCAGTTCAATGTGGCCAAATACACAGCCACAGCAGAGACCATTTGTGTTATGCCTGGGAAAAGTCAGTGGTTTTTGAAGGTTTGAAGGAAGTTTAATAGATTTTATCTATCACAGGAGCCAAAAGGTCCTCAGCTCCAATCATGAGCAGAGATTTTCTTATGTGTGTGTGTATATATATATATGTATAGATATGTATAGATATGTTGGATCTGTTGAGTTTAAATCTCATTTTTTCTTTAGTGAGTTATTCAGCTGATTTTCATATTTTCCTTAGGAGGTGCATTCATAAACTTGAGAAAAAAGTATGGATTTTATTTATGCAAAAGTTCCATTCAAAAAAAATTTAGGAAAACAGCATCAAGAATGTCAAGCAAAAATAGAAACTGAATGGTTCCAGACAGAAGTCGGTCTAACCGACTGGTTAGAAACCGCTGTTGATGATCACACCTCTTGATATAACCGACTTTGTTTTCAGTGAGACATTTTAGGAGCTTGTTCCATTAAGGGTTAAAAGTTAACTCGACAAACATCTACAGATACAAATCCCTGTAAACAATTATTCAATTAATATTTCTAATAAGTAAGTGAATCTAAATGACAGGAAACTAATGCTTGATAGATTGATGTTTTTTCATTGATCATAATGAACCCAAATACATTTCTTTACTGCAAGAAAGAGTTAAGAGAAAGATGATATCTTTCTGTAGCTGATGTTGGAACCCAAAAAGGAAATTTAGAATTTATTGTCAGCAAGCATTAAATAATCAAACTACATGAGGGTAATCAGATCAATGCAGATTTTTGAATTCTATTTTATGACTCACTTTTAAGGACTGGATTTCCAGCTACTGATCTCCTTCAATTTCTGTTTGGTGCAGCTATAATATTTAGGAGCAAAAGTCATCTTGAAGCAAGTCATGCAACAGTCAAGATCTTGTAGGGTGCAATTTCTTTGTCTGAAATCAGACTAATAAATCTTAGGAAGAATGTGCCTACTTCACTGCATTAGTCATAAAAGGAGGCTGTGGGGACAAGATTGGAGTAAACATCTGCACAGTAGATGATTTAAGCAAGGTGAGATGAAATCAACCCAACTTTTTTCTAAGGTATCTTTTCATGAAATAAATTGACAGCCAAACTTAAGGCAGTATGTGACTAATGTTTACATTGGTCTTAAATTTTTCAAGAGGAAGTTTAATAAATATCATAGTGACATCTGTGCTTTAAGTCCTTCTCATGATAGGAAAGTTTTTTAATAGACCAGACCCTGAGGCTCAGTAAATATTTTACTAAGTGACCTCAAATTTAGGGTGTAAGTATTAGGAGTCTCACTCATTTCAACCCTTACAGTAGAAAGGCAAAGGCATAAAAGAGAAAATTAAAAAGCATGAAAGAAAAAAGAGAGATATACACACACACAAAAATTTAAAAGAAAAGTAAACATACAAGAGAAGCCAAAAGACCAGAACAAAAAGAGAAACAGAAACAATCTACAGAATGACAAAAATCCTTTTTTGTGTCATAGAAAAACATGCATAAACCACAGCAGATAATCTTCCCACCATTAGGAGAGGCACCCCGAAGCAAAGCTCCAGATTTAGAAAGCTGGGTGGCTGGGGAAGCTGAATGTGGAGCTGTGCTTTGTGTCTGGCCCAGCCCTCGCTGTGGGGCTGTGCCAAGCCCCAGACACAAACACTCCCCCAGGCCACAGCAGCGGCTCTGGGTGCCTGACCCACCTCCAGCTTTTCCGAGCACTCCTCGTCCTGCAGACACCCAGTCACTTGTACCTTGCAAGCCATAGATCACGTACACATCCAATATGTAAAGTCACTTTCCATCCTGCATGTTTTAGGGGTTTAAATTATTTTAAATCTCATTAAATTATATATGCTATTCTAAATTTCCCAGATGATGGCTCGCAGCTGACCCCAGCCCCAGCAGAAAGTGGGGGGATTTTTCATACTTGATGACAGAAAAGCATGGCAGCATTGCTCTCCCTTGGGTACTGTTTGATGAAAGAGGAACACCACATGCAGCTGTGCAGAATACTGGTGGCCACTGCTGTCCCTGCCACACAATAAGAGATGTTCCGGGTCCAAGAGGGATACATTTTGGGAAATATACCAATGCCAGACATAGAACATGTGAATATACAGTACAGTTAATGCATAAGTACCTGTATGCATATTCATACATACATATAGATGTATATATATCATTTAAAGTGTGAAGTTCTTGGGAAAGATACCAGGGTGCATACACTTGAATTACCCATGAGTGTGTTTCTGTGTAGATGGGAAAGTGGGTAGGCAGAGCAGTGCACATGTGCTTCTTCATGTGCTCCCAGAATGCCTTGTATTTCTGATATTTTGGCTGGGTTACCTCAGTCCCCAAGTCTACAGTAATGCCTGTCACCCTTCTGGGTACATTTTGTTATAAATCTAAGCAAGCAAATATTTGTGTCAAAGCTGTCTACACGTGCAACCAGTTGGGAAGCTGAAATGCCTTCAAGTCATGTACCAACTGTTTTCATTTTCTCTCAAATGGTGTTTCTGTTATTTTCTAATGTCCGCCTGTTTTGTTTTGGTTTTTTTTTTATTGTCTTTATTTTTCTCTAAAGCTTAATGGCCTTTCTCTTCTTTGCCTGGCTTCTAGGCAATGAGAAGAATGTGTAGGAGCCATCTCCAAATTTTAATACAAAGACAGCTAAAATTCCCAACTGTATCAAAACAGTCCCTTGCAGAGCTGCTCATCATTTCTTTTGTCTACATAAACCCCATCTGAGAAGCCATAATGCAGCCCTAAGAAACTACCAGAAATCCTGTAATAAGCACTTTCTTTCTAATGTGGCAAGGGCTTTGAAATTCAAGTTATAAATGTGACAGAAGGATTGAATTCAAGTTTACCCTCTGGTTATAGATGTGGTATAGTTGGGTATGAAGTTTGTGCCTTTGTGCTCTCCCAGTGCACTTAGTCAGTAATTGCCTGGGCCCAGGGCTTCTCCCACAGAGGTAAGAACAACAGGCTGACAGGAGACCATGGACAGGCTGGAGAGATGGTAGAAACTGCATCTGAAGAAAAGGTGATGTCTTCTGTATGTAATGAAAACAATTAGGAGATGTTTAGCAGGGAGTTCATCAGTACCAATGGATCCTGGACCTGCTTAAGTGTCCTGCAAAACCACATTCTTCACAGTTTGGGAAGTCTCATCTAATACAGCTAAAGCTGTCCCTGCAATGCAGATTACAATCATTACTGGGTAGCCACTTATCATCTTGTTTGAGAGATTTGATTCCCCACATGAGAACTACCCTATACAGATAAGCCAAAACTTCTGGGGTTTCCCAGGGTATTTTCCTTAGTTTATTTGAGCTTGTTTATTTGTTTTTGGTTTGTGGTCGTGGGTTTTGGGTTTTTTTAGTAAATAATCCAGGAGTCAATATGCAACACCTTTTCTTCAACAGAGATGTTAGAAGGGGAGGATTCTGGCAAGTATCTCTCTTCATAAGGTAACAGCAGGACAATTTGAACTATGGTGGAATTCAAGGAAAATAAATATGAAATTGGCAGGACTCAAAGTAAATCCACCTGTCTTAAGATGATTTCAACTGTAAACACTTTGGGGAACTCAGACAGTTACCACCCACAGTGAGGATGACTGGAGGAACCAAGATGAGCTCATCAAAACAGACCTGACCTTGAATTCTCCCTAGCACTAGTCCTAGTCCTAGCACTCCACTTGCTTGCTCTGCCTTAATCCACTTACCAGGTTTACTGAAGTCAGTAGCCTAAAAGAACTTATGACCATGTCCTCCTCAGTTTGACTCTATTTACTCAAATGATAATAAGAAATAGTAACATCAACAACAATAATGATAATAATCTTTCTTAACAAGGTCAATAACATTCAGTTACCTGAATGTTCATTTAAGACCTTTTTCTGCAAGTTCAGGGAGTTTATGCAGAACAGATGAGCACTGAAGGCAGAATTCTCATCTTCCTTTTAATGCCATAAATTTGAAACAGCTCCATACAACCCCAAGGAATTAAATTAAGTTTGCAGTTTCTAAAATGGGATAATACTTTGGCCAATACCATGTACAGTAAGAGAGTCTTTAACAAACTGACATTAAGGATGCAGAAGGGGGAAAAAAAAACAACCACAGGAAGAAAAAAAAAAAACTAAAAAAACCCAAAAACACCAAAATACTACACAACAACAACAAAAAAGCAAAATGTGGTCCTTAAGTGAATGTCAGTGGTTAGAGGAAGGATCTTCTATGAGCCTATGAGAAATGATATGCATTCATAAATCCTTGTCTGTTGCTAACTGATGGATGGACCAAATTTTATTTAGCCACATCAGCAGCAGACTCACATAAGAAATAGCAAGAGCAATAAAACTCATATGGATAGCTTTCATACATATGAAAGTTTCATGTACCATGTGTCACATATTCAGTTTGTAGGAATAAATATATTAACTATGTTTTTCTAACTGAAAATATTTTCCACATGCGAACAGACTTAAAAGCACGTTTAAAGAGAAGATGCAATAATCAGATTTTAAACTTTGGCTTTAAATTCAAAGCAGAACTTGAAGTAAGCCTTTGGGGATGTTCTTCTATTGGAAGGAATGCACAATTCTTGTTACCTACTTCAAGCAATGAATGGCAACACTCAATCACAAAAATGCAACAGAACTACTTCGGAGTGTGAGAAGACCATGTAAAATACTTTTGAACACCATGATCATAATAGTCAGGAAGATTTGGAAAAGACTGAAGTAAAAGTGGATTTGAAATTTTAAATAATAACCTCAAATCTTTGCTTATTAACCATTACTCGTTTCCAAAGAAATGAATCATGTCAATTCCAATTCCCCAGCTACCAGAAAAATGGGATATTTATTACTGAAAATAAATTCTCTCAGAAATACAGGGTCAGCTATTTCATGAAAGGCATGGCCAACTAGACAATGTGCAGAATTAATGTTGTTGATTGGATTTCTTTGTTAAGGACTGGCAGAAAACAGTATACAGTAGTAGCTAAACTGTGATCAGATGGCAAAAGAAAATAGCAGTTGTTCATCAGTGCTGTGCCCTTGATTTTTATTTGAGCATGTACATTGGGCCTGTGTGGGCATGGGAGCCAGGCAAACAGCATGGGGAAGAAATGGGAAAAAAGGAGTCCAGGTGATGAGCTGCACAACATTTCAGAGCAGTCTCTGAAAAACACCAGTGCAGACCCATTTATGAATCTCCCATTATTTTCTTTTTGTGAGGTTATTTTGCAAGTAGCTGGCTTTGCTGTGGTGAAGGAGTTTTCAGGAAAAATCAGCCTCTGCTCATAGATAGGTAGGGTAAAAAATGCACAACATGCTTTGAAAAACAACAGATGTTAGAAAAGTCATTGCTACATTGCTACTGTTAGAGTAGTAGTGTTCCCACTTTCAAGTAACATTTTGTTCTTTGATGTGATCTGTGTATATCTCCTGTTGCAGGAGCCTAGCTAGCAATAAAATACCAACAGAAGTAGAACCAGGAACTGTAATAGGATGATGGAGGTACAAACTGAAAGGAGGTAAATTAAGTATTTTCCATCACTAGAGTGTTTGGATTGGCACCATAGAAAGATCAAGAGACCTTGGTATATCTAATCTAGGAAAATGGGATTGAAGAAGCAAGAAACATACCAAGGACTTTACTATTGAGCAATAGTGCCAACATGAAATGATTTCCCTCTCTCTTTCCTTTGCACTAACACAATTATGAGCTATTGAGCCTCTTTGGCTCAAGGGAACAGTTACACACCACCTTGCACCAGTAGTGCTGGGAAGATGAGCACCCTCCTGTCTCCTGTTCCTGTATAAGAGCAGGAGAAGCATGCTAGCAGAAGCTCAGACAACATTCTCCTTACATTATGACATTAAGGAGTTCTTGAGGTAGAGTTTTTACTCTCATATTTTGTAGCTCTTGCTGGACTTTTCTTTCCTGAGTGAACTACTCTGGTTTTTAATCTGTGAAAAGTTTTGGCATTCTGTGACAATGAATCCCACAGACTGATTGTAAAATTAATCGTTACTTCTTTCACTGATCCAGCACAGTCATAATGTTGTGTCATTTATTCTGCCTTTTTTGGCTGGCAGTCATTAAAAGTGTGTGCCTCTGAGTCATTTGGCCTCTAAGATAGTTCCAGTTATAAGTTGACAGTTTTTAGTAGGATGCTAAGAAATATTATAGGTCTTGTGATTTCTGTTTCTTCTATCCTTTTCCAAACTGTTTTAAAGTGAGTGAGAGAGCTATCAGACAGGCTTTTCATAATATAATAGGACACAGAATATGATTGTATGCTCTATTGTTTGCAAAATCAGCATTAAAACAGTTTGTGCATCTTTGCTGTGTTGTAATTAAACAAAACTATTGTTACAGTGGTTGGGATTGGATGAGTTTTTGGGTTTTTGGGGAGTTTTTTTGATCACTATTAAATGTAGGTAAAAAGCCACACCAGAATTTCCAGATAATGTTTTCTTAATACAATTTTTTATCTTGACTTTTGAGACACTTCTTTTCAAAACCCTCCTGAACTGCATTGCCCTTAAGTGCACAAAACATACAACCTGAATGAGTGCATAACTGGGGTATAGTGAAAACTAAAATAAAGCAAATGCCCTTTGGGAATACATTTGTATCACAAATACCAGCTGGCGCTGGTTGATCCAGCTTTTGGCAGTCTCTGCAGCAATATCAAAGACACAGTGTTTCAGAAACAACTGATGAGTCAGTGGCAAAAGGTTGAGAGATTTAGTTCAGAGAAGCTCATTTATTATATAATGAAATATTTCCGTAACAATCCATTTTTGACATCCAGTAACAATACCAATTACGGGCTGAGCTAATAATATCACCTATTATTGAAACTGCATTAACTTACTCCAGGATCTGACCCTCTTGCCACCTGCCTATAGACTTGTAAATCTTTAACCATGTGGGGCTTTAGTTTTCCATGGTTTTTTCTGTTGTCCTATGACCCACTTCTGGGTTTTTTTCAAACTAACAAATACTGTGTTTCTTTCCAAGAAAAGCTCTTGGGAAGAAAAATGTTATTTTGTTCCTGTGAAATAAGGCCTGATGAACATGTTGAGAAGCTTTCTGACATTCATGCTTTGGAACAGGAATATGAAATTTGGGCTATAGGGAAGTTCTGAGGAGACTTTGTAACTCCCATTGTGGTCTTTTACAACTGATCCATCAATTGTTGTGAACATCCAGAACTACTTCCTGGCATCTGCAAATTTTTCTTGAGCTTCACACAGAAAATGTTTGAAAGAACTCACACCATTAAAAAAATTCTCTCCTTTCACCAGAAAAAAAAAAATATTGAATACCTAAAGGTGGTAAAACACTCAGACAGAAAGGATTTAACAACAAAAAGAAAGAGTATTGTTCACTTTTCACTATCTCTGTGATAAAAATAGAAACATGTTTGGTCACACATCACATACAGTGTGCTTCACAGGAATATTTCCTAATCTTATGTATTATACCCTGTGGAAGACAGACATGTTCTCTATTGCTCTGACCTCTCAAATCTACTAGTGCATTTTCACTAGCTAGACATTTTCAGTCCTTTATCTGAAGTGGCAATTAAAGCTTCGTTTGCAGCTGTGCTTCTGAAGCTGAAGCTTTCATTGTATCATTTCAGAAAGTTGGAATTTATTTGATCTGTGGAGTAGTAAAACTGCTTTTGAGAACATGAAAAGCGCATTAAATATTAAAAACGAAAGAAATAACTACTACCCTTGGACAAAAACTATTGCCTCATGGCAAGATGATGAACACAAGCAGCAAACATAAAGGAACAGGAAGAAAAGCAATAGCAGTTTGTCCTTTTCTGGAAAGTCTGGCTTGTTAACTGACTGCATGGAATGAGTTGCAGGGGAAAACGAAACTAGAGAATATGTAAAGCTGGGAGATGAGATCATCCCCCCAAAACAATCCTCCAAATTCATGGACACTTCTGGATTCATGAGGTGAGAATAACCAGCACTGAGGACTGTAAAATTCATTTGTAGCATTTGAATTTGCTAACATGCACTTGCAAACTGTCTCCTCCTAGAAGGGGGAGCGGAAGATGCCCTGGAAATCAAGGGTGAAGAAATGCAATTTTTTAAAAATTGCTTCCTAAAATGAGAGTGACAATAACCTGCATCCAGACAGCCTCTGCTAACAGTCTACACCAATCCAATCAAGTGTTACAGCTACCTTTTAAGTTTTCATCAACATATTGTTTTACAACAACCTGATCCTGCAAATGGCTGTTCCCAGGTGCATAATCATTTACCCATGGAGTTCACTGAAAACAATGGGTGTCAGTGCATAAGTAACTACCTGGAGGACTGAGAGCCCTGAAATTGTTTCTGCATATGAGAGGCAAGTTGCATATTTGCAAGGGGATTTTCTCTCATATGTGTATTTGGGGCTTTTTTATTTCCAAAACTAAAATGGAGATAGGCCCATGTCAAAATACCCAGACAAAACCTTTTGAACTATAAAAGTGGATAGAGTCCAAACCTACAGCAATCTCAAAATTTTGCATGTATAGTGGCTCTTTATAGTGGGCTGGATCCAAACCTCACATTGAAAAATATCCCCAAGGCAGTAGAACTTGGATCTGTGCTTTCCGGTTTGAACCCAAACTGAAAGTGTTGCAAGAAATGGCTCATTAGTTTACTCTGTAACATTTGCCTCCAGAAATCTGTCACTGAACAAAGGCACATAAACATCTGAAAAAAAATTATTAGTTATTTTTGGATAACCTAAAGGCCCTTTAAGTGTTGTAGCTCAATATTTTTTTGGAAATCAAGGTCTATTGCGGAGCTGTCTTAGATCTCTCTATCAGTGCAGACAAGGCTGACTTTTAACACAATGAGAACATCAACATCCCTCTTGGGGTGGCCAAATTTATAAAGATAGCAAAACAGACCCTCCCTTGAGGTGAAAATGAGGGCATGATGAAAAGACTCAGTCAGGTTTTTGGGGACTATCACTAAAAGCAGTAGCTCTTTTCTTTCTCTTTCAACCCTTCTCATTTTTTAATGTTATGGTATATGTCTACCCCATCTGTCATGATAGGAAGAGTCCTTCTTCTTCCTCCTGTGTAGTTCTTGCCTTCTGAACTAGCAGCTGTGCCTGCAAGAGCTGGGAAGTAGCTGTAACTTCCAGTCTTTGTCATTTCAAGTGTAGGGAAAACCAGACCACAGATTACATCAGATAGGCTGACAAGTGTGTCCTCCTCCCCTCGCCTCCTTCCTAGAGCCACAGGATGGAAAGTGAAGGTATTCAGCTAGGTCGTAGCTCCTCTGGGAAGAACAAAGAAAGTGAGAAATCAAGTACTTGGCTGATTTGTGTTCTTGTGAAAGCAATTACAGATATTTATTTGTGTGATCCATTTTGTGCCTTTGTTTGGTTCCAAAGCTGGTTTTTGTCACAGCCGGAAGACATCTTAGAGAAGTAACATACCTCTACAATATTCATGTTTTAACTCTGTTTATGGACAAATTTAATGCTTCTCATGCCATGACAATCCCACTGAGAGATCAAAACATGAAAAGAAAGAAGGTTTTGATAACTCCTATTTGTGCCTTGTCAGTCCTAAAACAGGCCTCCCTGAAGTACTGCACTGATCATGGTCTCTGGAGCACTGATGGCTACATCCTCAAAGAAGTATGTCAGCATGGATTGGTCACATACCGATCACAGAGGGCTGATATTCTGGTTGATATTCTGTCTCTGAAGACGTGAAGAGGTTGTTTGTTTTCTGGGGGTTTTTTTTTGTGGTTTTTGGGTTTTTTTATGGGTTTTGTTGTTGGTGGTGGTTTTTTGGGGTTTTTTTTTTTTTGGTTTTTTTTTTTTTTTTTAATTTATTTATTCTATTTGAAGGGAATAAAATAGATCTTAAATAGGTTTTCATAAAACACAAATTGCTTTTAAGCTTTGGCTTAATGCCTATAAGTGTTTAGAACTTGTATAAGGAAGTCATCTGTCTTAACCAGTGTAAGGTCAAACTTATTTTCTATGTTAATTAGATATATTGGATCTGATAAGTCAATGACAGTACTTCATTTTAATCAGCAAAGAGAGGGGTCTTAACCTACACAATGCATGTATAGCCTCTCCCAAACTAAGTGTAATGAGTCTGGAAATTATAAAATCACAGGCACTCATTCCAGGGCCCTGGAGATGCTGGATGCTGTTTTCTTCCATGGGCTCTGACTCGTGGTAATAGAACGTTGGAATTCTACAGAGTAATTATGACTAAGTTATAATTGCAGTAATGGATGTGTTAAGTCACTCTAGCAAGAATGATCTTCTGAATACAATCGCCTATAAAGGATGTATTGTTATTTTTGCTTTGACCCAGTGGAAATGTTCAAAATATCCCTGTGATTTTTGAAATAGCTACATGCAATTTTTTGTACTTTCCAGAACAGTTAGGATTAACCCAGTAATAACCAGAAGTCTGGGTTTTTTTATCATGTGAATTTGGAATATTACTCTGTGCACTGTAGTCACTGCTTTTGAGAATTTTGCTGCCAGATAAAGGGGACTTTTTGGAGTATGTTTGTGGAAGTAAATTCTCTGTGTTATGACAGCTGTTCTGAAATGTGTTGTGACAAAAATAGCCACACAAAATGATTTTTTTAATACATTTTCCAGTTTTTGAGAATAACAGCTGGAGTAATTTCTTTGGAGCCTGTACATTTAATGTACTAACACATATTTTATTTAGTCTATCCATATTTATACACATTAGCCCTTTTTAATGCATGTTCTACCACAGTGGAGATTTAAACTCTAAGGATCCAAGTCTTCTCAGGAGTCCATTGTGGCAAGTCCAGTACTCAGTTCAGCAGCTCAGCAAGTCCCAGCAGGTCCCTTGGTGTACCTGGTGTCCCCCTAGGCTGATCCACCTCTGGGGCAGCCAGTTGTGCCTGCCTGAGCTGGGCTGTCACCAGCCTGTCCTGTTACACCCTGTTCTTTGACTCACCCTGTCCCTCTGGGAAGGTCAGGGCTTATCGAGCTGTAGTACCTGGGCAGTATTAAAGGCCACACCATGCTATGTCCCTGGAACACTCCACACTGGGGTTTACACTCAGGAGTCCTTGGGCTTCCATCACAGCTTATCCTTATACCAACTTTCCAATGGCAGTTGGTGTGTTAGTCAAGAAAGCAACACAGAAGAGTTCTCAACCATTTTAAACGAGACATTATCTATCAAAAGGAAGTGGAAACAATGGAGGTTATATTAAGCCGCCCCAGATGGAGACAGGCCTTCTTCTGGTCCTTCACACCTATAGGTCTGATTCCCTGATGCTTTTAACTTCAGTTGCTTACTGACATTACTGCTAAATTCTGTTACTTCTATTTTATACTAGTGTGAGCATAAAGGAGCCAGAAAAACTGAATATTGTTACCAAGGGCAGAAAACCCTTAAACAGATGGAAAAATGATCCCACTTGGCAAGAAGCAATATTTGGTACTTAAAAAAAGGAAAAAGCTTTTGGATTTCAGCCACCAAATCCAGTCCCAACTCTTGAGCTGTGCAGAGTAATTCCCAGAGCTCAGAAATGTAATGTACTGTTCTGGATCATCCATTAAACTGTCTATTGAATGAGGTATAATGCTAAGCAGGCTGAGGAGAGCCTATCATTCAGATTGATGCAACTCCAAATCACAAAACCTTCGGAAATTATTTTTGTAGATAGGGCAACTTGGTGCTAAATAAGTTTGTTTGCTGTGAGAGCCAAGATGTTAGAGCATTAGAAGCCCAGAAGAATATGTCTATTTCTAGGGTATGAATCATGGCACAAGTATGCAACAAAATGGAAACAGAGTAAACACTAATAAGCAAAGAAACAATATTGTTTTATACCTCTGTAATGAAAAGTTAGCAACAATATATACAAAGTATAAAGAAAGTGCCATATATTCTCACTTTAAGGGTAATTTTTAAAAAGGTATTTTAGTCCAGTCAGTGGGTCTCTAACAAGCCCATTCTGAGTCTGTAATTCCTTATCAATAGTGTGAAATGCATCATTTTGAGCTGTTGTCTGGATAAAGTTTTAAGCAGCCACTGAATGTGTTCCTAATGTTGTCCCCCCAGTATGAAATACCATACACACAGTATCATAAAAAAAGCATCCTAAAATATTGTGGAAAATGTGGGTTTCCTGAAAAATTAACCAAAATACGATGTAACTCAAGATTCTTGAACATCTAGCAACTGGGAAAGTTTTGTTTTAAACCATCTTAGCATATGAAAAGAACACTTTTCCCCCAAAAAGACTTGAACTCTCTGTGATTGGAATAACATGGCATCATTACTCTGGCTGCCCTGCATATAGGTGAGACCTACACATATATGAATATATATAGATATAGATAGATACAGATCTATCTTCAGTTTATAAATGTCATTGGCAAAAAAATGATAAAACATTTGTTACACAAAACAATTAATTAAGATATGTCTCTGTATTATTTGAATTGCTCATACCTTCAAAATAAAAATGTTGTAGTTATTAGGTGAGTTAATTTAAATTTAAGTCACAGTGTTATCAATTTGCATCAAAATACACAGAAGCATTGTTTTGCTTACTCATTAGTGTTGACAGTCTGTAGGCAGGGAGCAGAGAGAGACAGGAAAAAGGAAGGAGAATACATAGAACTTTTTGTATGAAGTATTTTCAGTGGCTTTATAGTGAAAATTCAATTATATTCTTCTTGGTCCACACCCATAATCTGTGACCCCATAGCAACACAGCCATCCTCACTCATCCTCCATGGTTCTGTTGAACTCATTTTTTCCATGTCAATGTCCCATGAAGCCTAAAAAATAAGGGACACTAGAACATGTGTTGTAAATAATTGGTTCACTTCTCTGTATTGGACTATATAACTATTATTTATTATGGTATTATTTTGTGATTATGTCTTGAAGTGAGAAACATGTGGGACCCAAAGACTGTATGCTTATTAATACAGGTGGGGTTATTTTTCCTAGTATTTTAGGGAGCTAGCCCGGTAATGGGAATATATAGTAGCTTCCTCAGTCTCTTTATACCTCATGAGTCTCATTCCATTTTAGTACAGGCTGAGATATCTGGATACTGGGTGTTTGTAAATCACTGAAAATGAGTGCACAGCAAATGGGAGTTCTGGTCTCAGATCCCTCCCTTTAAAAACTAAGTTGTTCTTTCTGGATGATGCTGAGAAGCATTGAGACAAAAATTAGAGGAACTTTGTATCTTTGCCCTAGTTGAAGGAAATAGTAACAAGACAACCTGAACCAAACATGGACATAAGCAGCCTCAGCCCCCTGTGGAGATCCACATCAAGGTCATCTGTCAAATAAGCAACAGTGAAGTACGTGTACAGACTATTTCTTGTGACATATGCCCTTTTCTGGCACTGAAAGTAAGTAGTCTTCATCAGACTGGGACAATTTGTTTTAAATTGCAGCTAAAATAGACACATTGAATTTAAAGTGATAGGTCAAAAACAGAAAGAAAAGGTCTTACAAACATGATTTGTAGGTTTAGTGCACTGAAGGGCAAATACAGAGTCTCAACCAGCATGTGGAATCACTTAGTTAAAATTCAGTTGTTTGCTGGAGATTGTAAAGACTATCCCTCAGCTTTCTGAAATACATACAGGTAGAGAAACCCTGCATAGAAAACACAGTGGCCAGTAAATGTGTAATATCTACACCTCTTCTTTCATCAACTTTATGATGCAAATTCCAGTGCAACTAAAGGATCCCACCATTACAGGTCCAAACCAGAGAGCAAAGATAACAAGTGGTCTGTCCAGAAGCAAAGGGGTTTGCACAAAAGAACTGACCCAATCCCACATCAGAGAAGTGTAGACCAGTAATTTAGGGGCCATTTGCTTTTATATGACAATCTCAAGAGTACTTTGCTGGGACTATATGCTTCTGTTTCACACTGCTATCAGGCACATAACTCTCTCAGTCATGTATGACATAATGAGAAAAAAATTCAGTTTTTGTGCTGTGTTTTTTTTTTTCTTTTTATTTGCAAAATTAGAATGATACAAGCATTAATATTGACATTTCATAGCTGCTCCTAAATATCACATTATGAGAAACAGATCTCCAGGACTCTAACCAAGAAAGACTGTTTTTACTTCCTCTAGGAAAAGGTCTGGCTAATGCAGCATTTTATTATGTCTGTAGAGATATTATTTTTATAATACCCTCTTTTAAGGATCTTCATCACAAAGAATTCAGAATTTCAAATTATTTAAACATCACTAAAGTAATCCTTGACTTTTTAGGTCACTGGATTCAGACTCTGCTGCATAAAATTTTTTAGTAGTGCTCCAAAACAAATACCCTTGGTCAGTGAGAGCTATTCAACACTGAGGGGAAAAATCTAATCACTAAAAATAGGTGTCTGCTGCCAGCTTAACCCTAAGATATCAAAGACATACACACTGCAATCAAGAAAAAGAAAGGTGAAATGGCATTAGATACTTATAGGTGTATGTATATCAGATATACATTTTTTAGGTACCTGAATTACTTCCTACATACCAAAGACCTCATCCCACTGAAGGTCCATGAAGGAGATGATTATCCACTATCTATGTATAACTGATTATGTGTAGGAGACTCAGGACAGAAGCTTTTCCCTGAAGGACTTGGTTTGCCCAGGAAAGATGCTCCCAGAAGGCTCGGGGTTCACCACTGTGAAATCACTTCTCTGCTACAGTAAAGACACCATAGGAGTAATAGCTCATGGCCTTCAGCACTTCTTAACAGCAATGGCTACTGCAGATGGTTTGGACTAGCCCAAATGACCTTGCCCTAGCTAGTCTCAGAAATCCAAGTAAAGCCATGCAGAACTGTATGGACAGGGGCCTGCAGTACCATGCTGGCTGCAAACAGCTGGGGATAGTAACATCTTAAACTAACACAGCTGTCTGCAAATAGAACATCTGTCCACAGGCTAAGTATTCAGCTGCATAATAGAACAAACTAGACTCACTTTGGATGACTTAAAAATATGATCCTTACTAGTAGATATCCTCTTAAATATTACAAATCCCTAAGTATTTCTTGCATTACAAATATGGCAATGATCATTTTCCTACTTTGTGTCATGATTCTCTGTCAACTTGCAGAGAAACAAAGGAGCTGCAGAAGTTGTACAAAGCCAGTTGTACAGGATGTTACTTGCTGGGGATTAACACCTTTACTTTCAGAACAATAGTGGTAGTGACAAGTCCTCTTAAAATGGAGCAGGCTGTGTTGGGCTACAAATATGCAATAAGCACTAAGTAAATGGAATGGATTGATTTCTAAGACATGTTACTGAGACTGTCCTAATCACAGGATCACAGAACCAATTGGGTTGAAAAAGATCATTGAGTCCAATCAATGACTAAACACGACCATGTCAACTAGACCAGAGCATTACATGCCACATTCCTTAAATGTCTCCACGACAGTGACTGAACCACTTCCCTGGGCAGTCCATTCCAATCTCTAATCACCCCTTCTGTGATGAAATTCTTCCTAATGTCCAAACTAAATCTCCCCTAATTTGACCTCATCACTACCCATTACAGAGGGAGAATCACTTCCCTAGCTCTGCTGGCTACTCTGTCCCTGATACAGGCCAGGATGCCATTGGCCTTCTTGGCCACTTGGGCACTGCTGGCTCATGTTCAGCCCCTGCCAACCAGCACCCCCAGGTCCTTTTCTGTGGGACAGCTTTCCAGCCACTCTGCCCCAGCCTGTTGGACTGCCTGGGGCTTTTGTGACCAAAGTGCAGGACCTGGCATTGTCCTTGTGGAACCTCATGCCATTGGTCTTGGCCCATCGATCCAGCCTGTCCAGATCCCTCTGCAGAGGATCTTCCTGCCCTCTAGCAGTTCAACACTCCCACCCAACACTGACCCAGCTCCAACCTGACTTGGGCAAAATCCTATGGCAACCTTAAATTGTATCAAGAGTTTGTAACATTACAGTAGTGGAACAATTCTCAAATACACCAAGAAAAATTATCCATAAAATCAGAAGCATCTTTTGATGAATTCCACTGTGCCATGACTGTATATATGACACACAAATATTCTGCTCCTGTCACACTGTGTGACCTGTATCTGAGATTAATACCAGGAACAAGGCAGATTTCATCACATAGTCCCAGAATAGTATTTATAAATAAGGCATTTTGGCAGATGTTCATTAGAATGATGATGAAGAGAAAAAATTATTAAATATCCTGTTATCAATCATGAATTATCAAGTATTCTTATTCTTTGCTACACATACAAATCTCAGTGAAGAATGAAAATTGTGCAACAACAAATTCTCAATATACAATAACCACATAGAAATGCAATTATATTTACATCTGTATAATAATCAGTGATTTAGTCAAACAACAGAAACAGCATTCTTTGCTGATTATTTTAAGGACATCTTTGATCTGACAAATACATACAACTGCGTAGATAGACAGATAGATATAGATCTCTACTTGAATTAAGTTCCTCCTTGTGGTACTGAAATTAAATTAATTAATAACATTTGTGTGCCTTTGTCTCTTTCTGAGTACTTGTGAAATATTCTTAAGGATTTCATAATACATAATGTCTAATTATTTCTTATTAATAGTAACAGCACTTGTCAAAAGGATTTTTGTCTCCAGAGCAATCTGTACACATCAGGCCTCACTACTTCATTGTGAAATAGCTTTTCAGAGCAGACTTGGACAAAACTCCCTCCTTGAAGACACAGATGCATGCATTTGTGCTGCTGTGTAGAAACAGTCACTTCACACAGCGAAGGTGCATCCTTGTCTCACCACTGTGGCCAGTCCCATGATGAGTCTTTTCATTTGTCTCCTGTGATGGCAGCAGGACCACAGCTAGAGAGTTTCTGTCCTTCACACTCTTACACACCAAATGCAGAGTGGGTAAAGTATCCTTGTCTATCCTGATGAGATTATGCCTCCACTAGATGACTGTAACTGCATCTGTGTGTGTGAGCTGCAGGACAGCCTTTCTTAGGAGACTCTGTTAAGCCCTGATGCAGAGCAAGTTCCATGAATTTTGTCACAATGTCCCAGTTTTATGACCCTGACTGTCTTTGTCCCACTGACTTGAGAAGGGAGCAGAACTTTCTTTTGTGTCTTTGTCTCCCTTTGTCCTACCACCAACATGGCAGGGTTTTTTGTTTTTCTGGAAAAGATGATCTCCAAGACTGCGCTTCAGAATAGAATTTATGGAAAATTAGCTCAACTGGGTCGAAGGAAGTTGCTCTCAGGGCTCTGCTGTCATCTTCTCCTTTCAATGCTGCTCTTCTGACTAGAGTGATGTGCTTTCAGGACTTCACTTGCTGCAATTTACTTGTAGAAATATTGAGCTTTCTCAAAAAAATATTCAGTCATATCCTTCAGCATTACAGCTGTTAGGTTTTGATTCAGATTTCTCACTGAGTATGCAGGAGGCTGAAACCATCAGACAGTTTGCTTGTGCAGTTCTGGAAGAAAAAGCTTGTGGTGTGTAGTTTCTCCAGTTTGAGTAGGTGCCAACCAATTAGACAAGAGGCAAAGGGCAGAAACTGGTGCACAGGAAGCAACACCTGAATGTGAGGAAGAACTTCCTTACTGTGAGGGTGACTGAACACAGGTTGCCATGAGAAGTTATGGAGTCTCCTTTCCTGGAGATATTCAAAATCCATCTGGACACAAACCTGAGCAACATGCTCTGGAGGATCATGCTTGAGCAAGGAGGTTGGACTAGGTGACCTCCACTGATGTCTTCCTACCTTACCCACTGTGTGATTCTGTGAAATCTGTTATCCCAGAGGTACCTGCTATCCCTCCCCACTGTCAGTGTCTGGCTCGGCCTTGGCCAGCAGTGGGCCCATCTCAGTGATTTTAATAACAGTCCTCTTCCTGAAAAAGTCCCATAGGAGTGGTCAGGGAGGCCAGTTCCTGGTAAGATCAAAGTGGGACCTTTTTCTAAAGGATCTCTATTTTCTCCAAAGAGAGGCAGAAAGTACTGCTAGATTTCCTATCAGCTAATATCTGCTATACAGTTCCTACACCCTAAGGAACCTCTGCAGGGAACTGCTCCAGAAATGTAAAGAGTTAGAAATGCAGAAGATGAGTTCTCATAATTTATCTCAGAAATGGCTGAATTATTTTTCTCATCAATGCTAGGCTTTCTGTTTGAATTATGCAGTGTTAGTTTCTTACTTGTACCCATCAGAGTAATAGATCATCAAGATCAAATCTGAGGCATGTCAGAATGACAATTTGTAATTTCCCACAGTAAATACTGTATGATATATTTTTATTAGCTATGGCATTGGTGCATATTAAAATGCAAGGGTTGTGGCCCCCTTTATGCTCTAGTGTTATACAATGCATGCTTCCAGTCACATTACAGAGAAATGATCAGGCAGCTGGATTATTTTTTTCCCTGTCCCATCCCTACCTTGTCCTTATGGCAAAACTGTCTCCAATACTGAGACCTCCTACTGCTTATTATTCCCCCGTTTTAAAAACAGAACAGATCATCTCTTTTGGCTTGTGAGCAGACACACAAACACACACAAAAAAGTTGGGGGGACCCTAACCAAAAACCCATGGAAAAACCCCATGAGTCCTTCTGTAAATGTAGGGGATAGCTTAAGGAGGAAGACAGAAGCTGGTTAAATCCAGAATTGAGTTACATGATTGTTCAGTGCTTTAGATATTGTACTTTTAATACGATAGACTAGCTGGTTGGAATGTTGCTAGATAGAGAGCAAATAGTTCAGCCAATGAAGCCAAATGGTAATAGAGACCCTTGAAGTTTCTTTTAAGAAACACATAAATATAGTGGCTCAACACGTCACATTTTTGCCTTATTTTGAATTTAGCTATTGAGGAAAGCAAGCAAATCAAGTATTTTTACCACCAGAAAACATAATTTATTCCACAACAAATGTTAACCTCTGCCTAAGTTTGTTTTCCTCTTTTGCACTTGAATATTATTGATTGACCATAAGAACAGAAGAATCTTTAAGTTCAGCCCAAATTATCTGAAAGCTTTTCTTGGTTTCCCAAGCATGAATTCCATAGTACTTGATAGAAAGAAAAATATTTACCATCTGGGTGGTAGGAGACACCTGGGGGGAGTGAAACTGATAGAATAGAAGTTTGACTCAGCTGTAGGTAGAGTAAGAAGTTTGCCCAGAAAATACAAAAGATCATCAATAAAAATTGTGGTCTTGAGATTCATTCCACAAATATGATAGTACGGTGTGGAAATAGCATCAGCAATTCCAACTGGGCACATAACAGAAAAACAAACATCAGTGGGGTATTAGAAACTGATGTAGGAGAAAAAACATTTACGTCTCATATTGAATGAAATTTGTCCTGTGACTGCATCTCTTACTCAGGAAGAAGGTACATATAGTGAAAAGAGCCTCTGGAAATTTCAGATGCAGCTGAAGGAGGAGTTCCTTTGGAAGCCATGAGGAAGGCTTTTAGTTGTCCCTCTAAATGTCACTGGCGACCCCAGTAATGAAATAGGCCACCCACTAGAGATGGGGCCACAGAGCCAAAGCACATGCGTTTCAGGGACCTTGGACAACACTGTCACCAGCAGAGCACTGGCCCAGGCCTCTGGGCTATGTAAAATCCACAAAAATCTGAAGACTGCCTCAGTGCTTGAAGCAGCCCAGGGTAGGGAGAGGGCTGAAACAGGCTGAAATTGCCTTTACTTCTCCCTCTCATGTGAGTAGGAGTCCTGTGCTCTTTGGCAGGTGACACAGACTGTGACCCCTCACTGCCACTAAGATCCACATAGAGTATCCTTTAAATTTAATAGGCATATTTTGAGAAAAAGAGTGAGAATAATAAAGCCAGAAGCTGCACCAGGAGAAATGCTCTGGTATCCCATGAGAATGTCATAGTATCCGCCGTGAATCTCCTTGTATCCCCACAACAAGCCAAGCCATAAGGAACTGCTCCCATTGGGCCAGGTTCCTGCACACAGCTACTTCCACGTGCAGGGTGCTTCCACCATCATTGGGATGGCATAGAGTCAGGACCTTCAGAAAGAAAATGAAGACAATTCATCCCCAATCTTAAAATCTCATATTTTAAGATGTAGTTCATGTCAAGTCACTTCCCATGACCATAAAACAAAGCCTAAATGGAACAAGAAGAAGGAGAACTAGAGGGATATTCTTATCCTAATGAAAAAATTAGTAGGCACACAAGCCCAAAGGGGCACAAGGGATATCATAAGCATTTCTTTGCTCTGACAAACTCTCTTAGCAATAAGAGCACCAGAGAAGAGGCTGTCAGTGGCAAAAAAGAAGAATTCCCCAAAGTGGCCACAACATTCAAGGGAGTGTTCAGGCCTGAGTCAGCTGTTAATTAGGTAGCTTCAAATGGGAGAAACCATTTATAGGAAGCCCCGATTCTGAATAAAACCAAAATCTTATGCACTCTATCTGGCATCATAATGGGTCAGTGAATGTTAGATAGAACAGAGAAGAAATGAGGCAAAAGCTTTAATGGTGGCCAGGGAAAGTCCTTAACTCCTTATGACCATCTTGTTAATTTCTGTCCTCTTCATCAGATTTCAGTTCATCCAGATACTTTAGATTGGCTTGCGGGTTGACTCAGCCATTGAGGTGAATAAATTCTTTCCACCAAAAAAGCAGAAGATGACATAATGTTTATCCTAGTGGCCTTCATAATCATTCCCCCAGTGTTTCCAGGGACAAGGCACAGAATCAGATGCCATGATGCACAGTTTTGTGGTGTTAATCTAATTTGAAACAAACATAAGTAGGGAAAACAATTCTCCAAATCTCTCATTTCAAATTTAATGCTACTGGTGTGATCTCATCATTCCAAATTACTGGATTAGGTAAATAAACTCCCCTAAAATAAAGCTACAGTGATAGTTTCTTGCATTCTGTTGGCTTGTGTGTACTTTATTTTATTCTTATTAAATTTGTAGAACAGACTCTTGTAAGTGTTTTCCAATAACTTCTAAATTTCTACAATTGCTGAGATAGTGTCTCAGACAAAGACCTATAGGGCTGAAATAAAAATAGTGAAGGGTTCAAGATGACATCATGCTTTATGAACACAAGACGTGACCACAAATAACCTACAATAACCTTTAAAATTAGTTTTTTCCTGACTTCATAAAACAATATTTTATTTGGCAGGCCCTTATTGGCAAGCACTTTGAACAGTTCTATTTGTTTTCTGTAACCAGGAAGACACAACCAGTGTTTTCACATAGGTTTCCTCAGTACTGTGGTTTTGCCATTTTTTGCCTCCTTATTACTGCCTGCTGCTGTTGAATATTTTTCTTTGGGATGTTTACTAAGAACAAGGATATGAATTTAAAGAAAACCCCAAACTTTCTTTGTGACAACACTGGTGAGTTTCTCCCACTGTAATATCATTGTATCAAAAACACAGAAGTAGATCATGGCATCTAGAATGATCTGGTTGCTTTAAGTCTAAAGTTATGTAATAACATGCAGCTGGCTACATGTATATTATGAGAAACTGAAGGAAATCAGCCCATATGTCCTTTGATGCATTAACCAAGACCAAGATTTAGAAATCCACCATAGCTTGTAACACCATATGAAATGGAGGAAGGGGCTTAGCCAGTGACTGAACTAAATAAAAAAAAAAAAAAAAAACCTAAACATTCCAGTTAAAGTAAATTAGAAATGAACATCATAGAGTGACAGAAATAGTCCTGGTTTCTTAGGGGATTGGACCTGGGATTAGTGGTTATTTCATTCCACCATCACCAGTGGTCCTGATTATGAGCCACAACTTGAGAGATGTGTTTTCATAGTACCTCCTGCAACTGAATGGGATTGCTCTCTGTATTTGACACTGTGCAAGCTTTTGTTGTTTTGAGTTGTGCTGTTGTGGACAAAATGGACCATTTTCCCACCACATTTGTAGAAGTTATGCTGCTCCCAGTGTTTTAAATATGTTCATTTGGGAGTTTGTGGAGTTTTGGTGGTTTGGGTTGTTTTATACATATATATATATATTTATATAGATATATAAAAATATAAATCTGTATAAGATTTTTATTCAGTATAATTTTAACTAAGATAGAAATTTTGTCTGCAGTCCCAAATTGCACTATTCAGCAAATCCTATCTTCCCTGCTCCCCCCATCCCCTCACCAAAAGAAAAAAAAAGGAAAAAGGGTTTATATGTTTGAGCAAGAGCCATGCAATTGAGATGAGATTTTCAGCTTCTGTGCAGTGTAGAGCTCCCAGAAATCCCTCTTTCTTCTGTACAGTGTGAAGCTTGAGTGAATAAGGTAGGTTCCAATAATTAAACTTGCTCTATTGACCTAACCAAAATTAACTGGCCATGCAACAATGTAGCTGTCCATGTAAAAACAGGAAGTCAGATTTCCCCAAGTAACCCTTATTCACCATGAGAAAAACAGCTGGTGCTCTCCCTTTACATGCAAATGTGTGGGGCATGGATAAAAGATGTATACTTCTGATATCCTCTCTTTTAAAAGACTGTGGTTTTTTTTTCCAGTGGAAGTTTTCCAGCACTCAGTTCCTGAGAGGTAGGGCCCCAAGATAGTCTGGTCAAAATAGTTAGAATCATATCTTTGTAAGAAGAAGTCTGTAAAATCGAACAAAGAAGCCACATTGGTATAACATGAATAATCCTCCCTGACCTCCAAAGAGAAAAATAATCAAGGATTTATTGCACTTTTTCTTCCTCCCTAAGAAAGAGTAATAAGAAAAATCCTCCTTACAACAACAATAACCACTGTTTCAGAATCAGAGCCTTTGTGTCACTGTTTTTCAGTAGTTACGCTACATTTCTCCCAGTACACTGCTGGGATTTTTTATTTTTTATTTTGCTACGCATGCTCACACATCTGCTCCACATGTGTGATCAGTGACTGGATTTTCTGAGCTGAACGTCCTGTTAAATGGACAGAGTGGGCAGATCATTCCTTAGAGAGCAGAGAATCTGCCTCTGGTGGATTGCTGCCAAATGCAATGGTGTAATAAAGAAAAGAAAGCTGCTCGTTCGGATTGCTCTGAAATGAACTGTGTCCTCTCCTAAAATTCCATCTGGTTAAGATCCCTGGAGGCGCAGTCCAACACACCTAGGTCTGGCAGTCTGTACATTTGATGGCTGTAAATGTCTCTGCGTAGGTTGACTGGGGGAAGGCAGGATCATTATGAACTAGAAGAGGTGAAACCATTGTACTCTCATTCCCTTTCACCCACCCAGACAAAATTACAGATGAGGGTTATGGAGGTGAATGTACTTTCCATTGCTGACACTGACGGATAATCTTTAAAATAGGTGTTGTAGGCTTTGACTTTCTCTGTATTGTCTAAAAGCTTTGTTTTCAGCTGGCGGAAACCAGCAGCAGTCGGGACTGATTGTCTCTCTTCAGGTTTGGCCCCTACCGTATTAATCAAGGGGTCCGTAGTAAACTGTATGAAGGAGATTGAAGTGAGCATTTTGGTATGTGTGCAAGGAAATTCAGCTTCCAAAAACACAAGGGACTGATAACAGATGCACAAAGTAAGTGAAGAAATTAACAGATGCTTCCCAGTTTGGGCCATAATCGCCAATGAAACCCAACCCATATGGTTCATAGATCACGTTAGAGCCTGCTGCAGATTAATTTGGTTCTTTCCTGATGCTGGCAAAATTAAGATTGCAACTGCAAAGTGCTGAAGTGTCCCTGAATACAAGTTGATTTTCTGAAGTAATACCAGTGCTACTAAAAGGATTCTTCTGTGAGTTTAGTAGTTCTGCACCAGGCAATAATATGACATTGGTTTAATCTATCTCTGTAATAGATGTCCTGTAGAAGATGACAGCTCTATTCTCAACAAACTAAATATTTCATTATAATTTTCTTCTCAGTCTACATGTATTCTTGTGAAATAAACAGGTCCTGGGAACAGTCCTGGACATTGAATTATGATCATTTATGGTGTTAAAGAGTCAGGCATCCCTAGCAGCCTCAAGGCTGCTGCTGATTACCCTTCGAACCACTCCCAGGCACCAATCAGAAGCAGGGGATTTCCACAACCATTCCCAAAAGACAATTTGTAAGCAGACACATGGTTTTGAAGGATAAGAGTGTTTACTAGAGCAGAGCTGGCTGCCCTGTAGTCATTGGCCTTGGCTCCTGGGAACACTCTGGGAATGTGTGAGCTGTCCATCCACAGCCCTAGACAACTCTCACCAGTGAGACACTATTTTAAGGAGAGGCAGAGTCTACCATTTTTAGAGACAGGGTTGTGGGTTTGGGGATTTTTTGTGTCAGAGACAATTTTCTTTGTAAAAAAGCACAAAGCATAAAACTCTGAATTTATTTTCAAGGCTCCCCTCTGCAGTTACCACTGGACAGGGTTTTGTTTCTGTGATTGTGCTGGAAGCTATTGGGCAACTGAGTCTCTGCAATAGTGTCACTGACAGGGTGGATCTCACAGCCTCTAGCTAATGTAATCACACTGCCCCACTGAATACACCCTAAAAATCTTTTGGTTTGTTTTTCCTTTACCAGAGGTGTTTTAAAATAACTAGCTGCTGGTTAAATTGTGAGCTCCCATTGTTCTTGTTTATCCATCTGCTTGTAATTGTGCTGGTTTTGGTTCAAGATGATTTTTAACTAATTTGAAATCATTAATTTGATTATTGCTTACCACCCAGAAAGAAATGGCCAAAATCCAGGATTCTGCCTTTGCAAGACTTTTCAAGAACTTGGATTCAGCTCAAATACAAATGAATTACTATTTTTCAGATTTCTTTTGAGTCAGATATTATAAAAAATTGCATTAGGAACAGCTACAGAGGGGGTGTACCTTAAAGAAGTTTCTCCTTTGGCTTAAACTGTTATTTTAACAACTATAAAAATGAGAAAAACATCACTTTCGTCAATAGCTTTGCTGGCTTATCAAGTTTCAGACCAGGTATTCCAGGGAAAATCTCATATTTAACTAGTACTTTCTGGGCTTCCTTGTAAGAATCTGCAAGCTGGCAGGAATTCCTGAACCAACCACCTCCTAGTCGCATGGAAGGCTTTGTCTGAGCCAAACACTTTCAGGCTTTTTGCCCCCAGGCACTGGGGACAAAATGCAGAACCAAGGGCCAGGGCTTGAAGGGCTTCCAGCCAGCTGGGAGTAAGCTCTGATGCACAAACCTGTGAAGCCAGTGACTTTTCCACCTTGACTTTCTGCTGCTCAGATTTTGAGAATGCAAGGCCTTTGGTGTTCAGTGTTCTAGAGTCAATGAACCAGCTTTCTTCAATTAGTATTCTGTGACAGATCATTGCGTTAGAATATTTCTGATATAAATTAGTGAATAGACATAAGGTAGAAAAGAAAGCAGAGAGAAGAGCTTTTATTAACTAATCACTAGAATTAGTGAAAACGTTGAACTCCTAACACCGGATGAAGGTTGTCCAGTTTGGCAGTGGGAGATAGATGAGGAGAGGACTTAAATGTTTTCATCCAGACCTCAGATTAGATTTAAAGTATGGCAGGATGCATGTAAGGAAATCATACCTGCAAAATAACACTATTTAAGTAACACAAAGAGCTTTCCAATTGTTGCAAATGCAGATCCTATCTTAAGCAATTATTATGTACAAAAAGAGGATTTAGAAAATAGCTAGTTGAAATGGGACAAGACCATTAAGACAAATGCTGGAAAAAGGTACTCACTCATTATCTGAATCATAATGACTGCATAATGACTACCAAGGAGGTGAATGAACTAGATTACAGAGCCCACCATTTGAAATTAACCCAGTCTGAAGTTTCTGTAAGTTCACTTAGAGGTTTTCATTATTTTCTTGTTTTCTTCCTGCCTTTCTGTGTCCCCAGTTGTACTCAGCCTTCCCCTCTGTTCCCCTTAGGCTAAAATCTCCCAGGAATGCATTTTCCTTGTAGTGGCCACAGCATTGCATGGCAGCAATGTGGCTCCTGCCACAGGAGGCTGGGGTCACACCTCCTGTGCTAACAGGGGTCTGCAGTTCCTCCTGCTAACCAAACCTGTGGGGGAAGACAGCAACAAAGAATTATCTGGAAGTGTACATGAGAAATACAGAGTTAGTTTAAACCGAAAGGATTCCTTCTTCAAAACTTTATCAGCTAAGCAAAGCACTTTGTCCTAAGTGACTTTTCCTCATTGTAAGACAGTAGAACTGAAAACCAATGTTTGTCTGCCCAAGAACATTGAATTTGAGGCTAATCATCTCATCCACCTTGTCAACTGCTCTGCTACCCTTTAAAGACCTGGAAAGTGTTCCCATTGCTTAGGTGGGGTTTTGGATTGAGTCCTCCATATAGGGACAGTAGAAAGACCCTAAATGAGCAATAATAATAAAGCTTCAGGAAGTCAAGCTGTTCTATACTTTGCAGTCCTGCTAAAATATGTTTAATATTAATTAAATCTTTGTCATTTTATAGGGTTACATAAATGAATGGAAAGAAATATAGAGGAAGATGTAGTGTTGTGTATGATAAACAGACTATTTTAGCACATATAGAAGCAGAGCTCTTCAGAGCCATGCAGCTGTCTGCTACTGTACCTGGCATACGGCTTTCTAGATCTCATAATACTTTAAAAAAGACTCCACAATACAGTACTGTGCCATACCACACCACACACCTCTTTATTTTGCAAACACTATGACAGCCTTAGCGACTAGAGAGAGAGAAAAAAACCTACTACTGGGGAAAAATGTTTGCCAACTTTGTCTCCTCAGTGTTCAGGATGGTTTTTAAATGTCTCAGCAAGTTGTTCTTAGGTGAAAGATAACAGTCTGCCAAGTCTTGAGAGTAAACATTTTGTGTTGGTCCACCCACAATGCATTCAAGAAAGAAACTAGAGCTTATTCAGTTAACAGGTTTAACCATCTCATTTTCAACATAGTTCACTCTTCATGGCCTTTCAGATCCATCTCTTCATGTTTGTTTTCAGCCTCCTGAAGCTTCCTGCCTGGTCTTTCATGTTTGGCTTCTGGCTTAATCAGACTTAGGTTATCATTATATTTGTGAACACATCTGATGAAGGTGCTTCTTTTATTACTTACCTGCAGTCTGTTGACAATAGACCAGCACAGAGTTTCAGAGTACGATGTACTTGGGGCCCTTTCCATGTGCAGTTGGTTAGTGACTGTACCAGGAGGAAGAATATAGTATAAAAAATTAGAAGAAAAGCTTTGTCTCTGATATTATAGAGCAGGAGAGGAACAAAATAAAGGGTGCAGGTAGTATTGTTCTAGGAAACAGAAGAGGGATATACAGAGATTTCAGGTCTCCTGTGGAAACTGGGGTCAATGTGATTTTTCAGTTCAAAGACCAGGAAAAAGTAATCCAAAGTAGGAAAGAGGCCTTCCACTGGAAAAACACATGAGAAGCTCATGATAATATGGGGCTGGAGATGTTGGATTTGAAGCTGACAATAGCTCCCTATGAAGGGAAGAGAAGCTTTGCAGCTGGTGTAGCAGAAGGGAGTTTGGCCAGCAGAACATGCAGCTGAGGCTGAGATGCAGTCTGGAAAGGAGCCTGACCAGGAGCTGCCAGAAGGCCTTGACCATTCTGAGAAGAGTGTGCAGTGGTAAGTGCTGGCAGAGGGCTCCCAGTTCTGCCTCTCCCTGGAGCTACTTTGGTTTCTACCCCTGAACTGTGCACAGATCTAAAGGATAGAAATCTCTACAGTGTGGCAAGACAACCAAAACAATGCACGAGTCTTTATCTTAAGAATTTAGCTGTCCTTGGAGAAGGACACTTGCTTGGAGATTACCACAGGTTGTATGTGTGACTTAAATCCTGTTCCACTTCAGAAGATAAAAGTGCAATGTTTTTTCTGGTGACTACTGAGCTATATAGTTTCTTGGTCTCCATTTCTCAGGAGAAATCTGATAAAGTACCTTGAACAATTTGTCAAAACTTCTGCTCTGACCTGAGAAATTGGCCAACATTCAAGGAGTTTAGGTTGTTCCAAAGAAGAGAAACTGGTTCAGAAATCAATATCTCTCTCAAACAATTTCGTATATTTATAAGGAATGGATTGAACATCTTTTCCTGAGGAGAAAACCCACAGTTATTCATTGTATCAATGTCCTTCTAAGTTATTTCCCCACAAGGACTCCCCTGAGATTTTTCAGGATTGTGCAACAAGCTGTTTGTTAGTATCTGCTCCTTTTCCTTCTATACCATGAAAAGGAATATATTGCAGAGGAATCACAAATAACAGAAGCCAGGCTAATAGAAGAATCAAATTAACACAGTCATGCCAGGCCTGTGTGGCAGGTGAGATAGTAAGATTTGCAGAAGGCAGTGCTTGTAAGTGCAAGCCCAGAACAATGCGCAGGAAGCTGATTTTGGGTGGGAGGGGAATGTTTACAATCTCCAGAAGCAACACCTTGTAAAGTATGGCTGGACCACTGGGTGACTGTGGAGGATATTTAAGCATGTCTTTTTCCTGCTTCCATTTATTTTTCTCATTTATGCAACCATTACATTAAATAATACCCTTTTTTGGGCCTTTCACACTGACAGCTGAGGTTCCTCAGTTGCTTTCAATATGTCCTTTTATTAGTGTGGAGACCAGTGGCACTCCATGAACAATTTGTTCACTTGATCCCAGGTGGTCAAAACTGCCATCTTCAGGGGAGCTTCACTGGACTGCCCGTGACTGAAAGTACAAGAAAGAGTTGCAATTTCAACAGCTGTTTTCTCTTTCTATAAGTAGCATACAGAAAGAGATAGCTAAACCATATGCTGCTTTACAGTTCTGTCTGGAGCAAGCTCCTGATCTTCAATGTGGACACTATGGATTTTAGTTGGAGTACCTGCACCAAAATTAGTCGTGTTAGTTTCTTATGCAACACCTAGCTAAATCCTTTAAAACAGCTGGATTGTCACAGTCTTCTGTAAAAATATTATGGAGAGGGCTCACATTGTAAGGAAAGATGGGGGCATAGGTAGCAGCAATTCTTGATGGTGTGCTGCTGTCAAGAAGTGTAATTGCACTATCTCGCTGTCAAGGCTGTGGGTAAATCAAGACTCAGAAATTGTGTCTCTCAGCAAAATGGGAACAGTTCTCTCCAGCTATTGCACATTGCTTGCTGTCACCTCTAATGAATGCTTATAAAGTGCTTGGGGATCTTCCCATGCAAAATGTTACCTATAAGCCACTGAAAATTATTTTTTATTGTGTACTTGTTTAAGCTAATGCTAACAGTAACTAGTGGAAAACTTTGATCTCTGTCTCAAATAGATCAGACTAATTAGAAAGAACTGATTGAGTAAAATATGTGAAATGTGAAAAAGTCTGTCTGAAAAGTGTGTTGCACTCACAGATAAAGAAAGGGAATCTGTCATTTATTAGCACTTGTATTTAATCTAATGAGAAAGATCAAAAATACAGCAAGCTGATACAGCCAGAATATTGTCTAAGTATATTGCACTGATAACAGTCAGCATTTAAGTTGGATAAAGTATGTAAAAAGGTCTGGTATGTACAGGATATTCAAACATCTTACATGTAAGTGGTCTTTAGGCAACTTCGACATTGAGCAAAGGAGCCCAATCAACTTGGAGCTATGCATCCTCTCTGAGCTGGGGTGAGGCACTTACTAACTACACCCCTAGCACTAGTGCTTAAAATAAGGGGATGCAACAAACAGTGCAAAAGAATGAAGAGATTGATGACAACTGAGAATAACACTGACTGGCCCTGGCTTAAACACTGGACCTATAAATTAACACGTGTGCAGGTGCAATTCTGAACGTGCCTTTGTGCATGTGTGCGTACTTTCAGTGTCTGCCAGACAGAGATCACAGGGAGCTGTTGCAGCTCCCACAAGCCCTGCTTGGCTCTGGCAGTCCTTGAGGAGTTGGTAATTGTTTCCCCAAACTACATACCAGGTGCAGCTCCCTTGGCTCTAGACTGTCATTCACAAAACTGTTCTGGAGACACTTGGGAAGAGTCCACACCTCCTGCACACACTATCACAAAGAAAGAAGGCAAGTGAGAACCAGAGAATAAGTGTTTTGGCATGGAACAGATATTTATTATTTATTATATATAATCTTCAGCCTTTGCTGATCCTATCCTCAACCATTAATATGTGATTGCACAACATTATTTTTTAAGATAATGAATTATCATAAATGTAATTAAAAAAAAAATCTGTGTAGGATTTGCTGAACAATATACTTTCTTTTTGTAAGCTTCAAGTTTTAATACAGTTTAAATTTGATGGAGGTAGCCGTGAGCCTGGGACTGACTGACTTCATGAGAGGGCAGAGATTTTAGGCTGCCTCTCCTTAGCTGGAAGTCTGCAACCTGGACCTTGGTACGTGCCAGGAGGCCGCCCTTTCCCCCGCACACCCACATCCACCTCATAATATCATAAAGCACTTTGCATTAGCTAAACCCGTCGACCAACCTTTATCACATCCAGCACATCAACCATAGCTAACAGGGTTAAGCTGCTAAGGGCTGCAGCGGGCGCAGAGCCGTGTGTTACCCACGGCAGCGCGGGCTCAGCGCGCCGGGCTCGGAGCACCCGCGGGAGCCCCGGGAGCCGCCGCCGCTCCCGCCCGCTCCCCATTCCTGGTGTTCGACTCCCCCTGCAGGGCGAGGCCCTGCGCATCCCGCCGGCTTCGGGCGTACTGGCCCCCGGAGCCCCGCAGTTACCCACCAGTCACCACCGCGCTCATCAGGGGTATCCCGCTGAAAAGGCTCTTAGGGCGTAACACCGTACGTTTATCGCAGGAGCAATCTTAACCTCATCATCGCTTACTTTCTCTCCTCCTGCTCAGCGTTTTAGGATTTCAGCCCATTTCTTCATGGCTCTCAGGTGCTTCCAGAGATACTGTTTCCTCCATTCCTCCCTTTCTGGTACAGCCCCTTTCTCCTGCATGGCTGCTCCAGCACACCCCTCCATCATCTCTCACCACCATTCTGTGGCAAAGCTGAGGGGAACAAATACTTTTTTATCCCTCCATGAAGTCTGACATTTGAATATTTTCAACCTTTACCAAAGCCAGAAAATTGCCTTTTTTTTTTTTTTTTTTTTTTTGAATAGTGAGAGAAAAGGGAAGTTTTGAAACACCTATCTGAATATTTTCAATCAAAGTAAAACAGTGTGGCATCCAAGTGCAGCTTGTTTCAAATGCTTTGCTTTGTTTGGGTTTTTTGTATTAAACTGCATTTCCCTATAATAGTGCATTGCCCAATGGGAGGAATATTCTGCTGCTTAATGCCACATCTTGCCTATGTAGTAGTCTTCCTGGCTGAACATCTTTCACAAAGACTCCAGAGCTGTCCAACTTCCTCCCTGCCCCTGCAGCTTGCTTCAGTGCCTCAGAAGAAGAAGATGGTTGTCCCTCAGGCATTTGGCAGAGAACAGCTGCAAGATGGGGACAAGAGTCTGATCTGCTTTCCTCTGAAGCCAGTGTAGAAATACAGAAATTCTAGGCCATGGCTTTGTTGAATTGATTGAAGCTTATGTGTTTTAAATGAGCTAAAATCCCTGACTTATTCTGATTTGGTTCCAGAGATCACTTGGTTGACAACATGTCTTCTTCCCAAAAATTCATTCAGGTGAAATATTCCCAAATGCTTTCTCCTCCTCATCCTACCAGATGTCATCCTCAGCCCTAGACAGAGAGCAGCCAGCAGTGAAGAGGGATGTAGGGATGTTTCCCACTGATGGTCCCTTGGGGGAGCATGGTCCTGAGCTCAGCCACTACCCCCCACCAGGCCGGTTAGGCTGGGAAGGGGCTGAGCCGGCATCCGGATTGGGCTGAGGGTGCAACGTACCTGCAGCAAAGTCTGTGCAGGGATCAAGAAGGAGGCTCTTCCTGGAAATGAATGCCAAAGAGCTGCCTGTCCCCAGCCCTCTCCTGAGATCCCCCAGGCAGCCCCACCTCTATTTGCAGTGGCACAGCCTGGGCTGGCAGGGTTGCATACACATGGTCAGCCCTGCTCTCCTAGAGCTGCACAAACAAGTTGGGAGTCCAGTCCCCTATGAAATGCTTTCAAAAAAACCCACTTCTTAACAGCATAGTGTCAATGGGTCTGTCCAAGAAGGATTTCAGCTCAATTCACGTTGTTGATAAACAACATAAACAGGGATGAGCATTTGTAAATCTACTGCACAACATCAAATGAGAAACATGGCTGAGTAAATTTAATACACTGATAAATTCTGAGGTCCAAGGTCCTTGCCTATATTTCAGGTACATGAGTAATACCACCTATTATCTCTAGAGCCACTGAAAAATGAATGCAGGCAAAACAAGATTTCTGTGGTTCAACTGGTTAATCAAGGGTTCCCTAATACACAGAGTTGTTTTCGGCACTTGAGTATCATCTCAGAAGTAATAAATTTTACAAGACAGCTCCTTCAAGCATTTATGGTTTTCAATTTACAGAAGACATTGTAAATATGAATATATTCACTGTAAGAAATGCTGCTGTGAAGTAGCCATTATTCATATTGCATAGAGAGAGAGGCTGAAACATAGCAAAGTTTACCAACCTCCCAGCTCTCATTTTCCCTGAGCAGGACTAGTGTCCAGGAAACCAGATTCCTTGGTCTTTATTGAAACATGGGACCATGTGCTCCATACTCACTTTCCTCTTTTATGGGGAGAAAAGAGGACAGCAAGACACAGTTGGGTCCTAAGGGGTCTCTGTGATCTGGCATTGACCTCACCATTTTGGGGCTTCATGTTTCCCCAGCCTCCTTACAGCATCTGTGTCCAGCCTCACTCCTTGGGTGGTTAATTTTGGCTGTGGAGTTCCTTGGAGAACAGTCACTGTTTTAGAAGTGGCTGGCACATTAATGTCTCAGCGAAGATCAGGAACCCAAAGTAATGCATTCAGTGTATAGCAATACATTCGTTTCTTCAGAGATACTTTTGTTAGACAAGTGCCTGAGTTCAAATTTTGTTTCTGCTAATGAACACAGCAGGGATAGTGAAAGCCATAGCCCAGAGAGCTTGCAGCAGTTATTCTTGTTTCAATTATATATATATATATATAATATACCTGTTTGGACCTGTTGTGATACATAGTGGAATCAGTAACCATGCCAGAATCAGTAAGCAGCAGTCACTCTTGAAAATGTCATTAGAATGGAAAATAAGGTATCTTTGATGTTTCAAGTAGCAGATCACCTTCTCAGCTTTTTTGACTTTTGCATCTTTTAATTCCTTTAATCATTATTATTATTATTGCTACTGCTAATGTTATTGTTATTAATTCTTTCACTTAATTATATCATACTTATTCTTTCCTCTCCAAGAGTCCTGTTATAGATACTTCAGGACTGACCTTTAACACTATAGAAACTGACCATTTCTTCTTTCATTCAATGAAATTTTTAGGCACTCTTGCACATTTCTCTTCAAATGTAAGTAGAAGGGCTATGGTGGACTATTTCATAATTTAGTACGCCCAAAAGTTAGACATGTCTTTGAGATTAGTTGAACGTAATCAAGGTACAATCAATTGAATTAAAACACGTTTTCTCACCTGCTTTTATAAGGTGAGATGTTTTGGGTACGATGAATCACTTCAGATGATTTTACGCAAAAATATGATCAGCACTTTCTGAAACTGATGCTAAAAATGTTACATGTAATGATGACACTCACTGTTACTTTAAAGTAGTTTATACAGTCGTCTGTACATAAGTTCTACCTGACAGCAAATATGCATGAAATTCCAGACCTGAGTGGAAATGGATGCCTTCATTTAGAGAAACCAGCGAAGATCTCACATAGGAGGGCACCTCTGTTTACTTCTGTGCTCTCAGCTCTTGCCGTGTAAGAGCCACCACAGTAAAAGCACAGGATCATCTGCATTAGTGTAATGCTTGTAAAACATAAGTGTATAATAAAGCTCAAAACCTAACCTACAGGCAATCCAAAAATATTTCCGATAGTATTTACAGTTTTACAGTTTTCCTTCATCCTAGGTACTGAATTCTGCAACCGGGAAAAACACACTTTGACTGCACAGACACAAAACAGTTTTGACTGCAGAGGGCATGAAAGAGCTACTGAAGAGCAGAGTGTTTTACTTCCAAGGCTTTATTACCTGCAACAAAATTTTCTACAAGTTTAATTTTTTTCCACACTGCATATCTACAATATGGCATTTTTGTCCCAAAAGATCCTCTGAGGATCCATCTGAATGCTTTCTTGTGGAAAAATACAAACCTAATAAAGAACATAAATTATTAGATTCATTCTAAAGGATATTTCTTTATGATAAGCATGGACTAGAAATCATTCTGCTATCCTCACTGAATGTAGTGGATGTCTCTTCTTACTGAGATTTTCTTTCCATTTTACTTCACATTCAAAACAGGTTTTGGTTTTTTTTTAATTTGCATACAAGATTGGTAGTGTAGGCTGAGCTTACATTCACCTGTTTCCCACTTACTGTTATTGTGCCCAGCAATTCATTAATGCTCACTTGAGTCACGGACCACATCCATCACAGTGCAGTACAGCTAATATTTTCTAGGTTTTTTCCTGATGCTTCTAAGGTTTTGATCAAATCTGGCCTAAGATTCATAAAAATAAAAGAATAAAGTAAAGAAAAAGACCTGAGATTTTCACTAAAGTACAAAACAGCATTCAAAAAAAACACTTGAATATTTATAATTTGAACACAGAATTGTCCAAATCCCCATTTTGTCTGTAATCTAAGGTTTTCCAGAAAGCTGAAACAAATCTTACTCAGTGTGTGTTTTGAGAGGACTGAAAAAGATCTGCAAAAAGCACTACCAAAAACTCAGCCTAAGGCAGATACATGTTGGCAGGAGCCGTCCCAGATGATAACAAATGCTTTGCCATCCTCCACCCACACAACCTGATTAGCATGAATCCCCATTTTTCCATCAGCCCACATGCTAAGGGTGTTTTCCAGCCTCCCCTTGAAGGTAGTTGCATCTTTGTTTTTCACTTCGTAGCTGACACCATGCCTGCAGTTTTTTCATCCCATCTCAACACCTTAGGTTATCACTGCTGGGAATCAGAGAAGATGGAGAGAAAAATACTGGCCCTTCCTCTGCCATCAGCAGTATTTGCTCATAGTTAACTTGGGGAAGATTTTGGATAAAATATTGATGGACACCAGCAGAGGGTGCATTGCTGCCATTGTAATGACCATTCTTATACTGAAAGTGACCATAAGTAACCATGGTGCAGCAAAGCTTTGGACAAATCCTGCACATTCCAAGGGTGTGGAGCTGCCTACACAAAGGTGCACAATCAGAAGCAGGATTAAAGACCAAAGTCGGTGAAGCCAGTTGCTTTAAGGATTAAGAAAAAAGCAAACAACCAAAGAGAAGTAATGTGTATTTTCTGCTGTGCACTCAAGGCATTTTGCAGCTTTTCTTGAAATATCTATCATAAAAGTACTTCTTTGATGTGCTGTAAGCAGCCACTCCCAGAAGGGGTGAGAGACACCTCGTTTCCTTCCTTCCTTCCTTTTCTTATCCTGACCTACCAGTCTGGAATGCAGTTCACCTCTGAGCATTTTCAGATTTATCATTTTTAGAGAGGTTTGCATGTCACAACACACAACCAGGCTTACTTTACTGCTCACAAAGACTGCACATGACAGCCAAAGAGAGGAGCCACATCCAGTGTCTGACCCTGCTACACTTCACCCATGTATATATACGCCCTTGTCTGCTGAAGTGGTACAACAGTGTTAGAATAACAAACACTCATCTTGCCCTCAACATAGGGAGGACCTGAAACTGCAAAGTTAAGAAAACAGTGCCCCATGGCTGAGTCTACATTTAGGCAAATCTGCGGTTCTATCGCTGCAGCCCTACATGTCTCCAGCATATCCCCTTGCAGCAGGAATCACAGTGTACCTTCTCCCCCGAAGATATCCCACCTGGTCACTCTGCTGAGAGCTAGGCACTTTGTGCAGGGTTAGTTTCCAGACAGGTAACAGTTTTCCAGCTTCCTTGTCTGAATTTCTACACAGCAGCACAACCCCAAATGCTCACACACAGGAGAGAGGGACAAAATAGTGTCCAAAAGACACATTTGGTTACTGTATTTTTCTAGTCCTGTACAAAATCATCCTTTTAGGCTTATTGTGCTGTGATTGGATTCAGAGTGAGTACTCAGAGAGATTTTAAATTCAGAACTGCCCTTCAAAAGTGTCACTATAACGCCACATACCACAGGCCTGTGGATGTTTAAGCTGGAGTCACAATTAAATTCCAAAACATAGTGGACAATAACCATGACCATAATGTTCCCTACCAACTGGCAAGGGAGTTGAGCACAGCATAAATATGCACTTAGAACTGCAGCACAATAAAAATAATGATGATGATAACAATAATAAGCCCCTAGCATAACCAGCACGGTTATGTGTGAGTTGGCTGAAGATGGCTGGAGGGAGGAGATGCCGTGCATTTTCGAGTGCACTACAAGGAAATTTCAGTCCAATGACTTCAGTGGGGCTTTCAGTGAGGCCATGTCTCTGCTGTGGAAATGAGCTGCTTAACACAGCATCGTGCAGTTCCTTGCTTTTTGTCTCTGAGCAGCTCCTGGCAAAACCACTGGTTACTAAGTGAAAACATACTTTTTCCAGTCACACGGACTGGAAGCCATACCTGGATTTGGCACTTTTTTCTTTCATTTTTTGTTGTTGCTGCCATTCTGATAGATCTGCAAATCTGGCTCCTCGACTAGGTGCTGACTTTACAAACCCTAGTTTGGCTACTGAAGCAGGGGAAGGAGGGTCTGGCTGGCCCTGGGGGGGAACATTCCCCCTCAGCGGGATGGCTCTGCTTACAGCCTGACTCCAGCTAATAGGCGGCACTGAGTGTCAGCCCAGCAGCTGCCATGCAGGAGGTCTGTCCCTTCGGGCAGCTGCTGCTCATCTGCCGGCAGCTGGCAGCGGAAGTGACATCTGTTTTCAGTCCCAGCTGTGAGCAGCACGGAGGTGCCAAAGCCCAAACGCCTCAGTTCTCGATCCAGGAGCGAGGAAGGGTTTCTGATGCCAGACCACGGCCTGGCTTGCAAGGGAAGGGAGGGGGGGATCATCTCTCTCTACGATGGTGGGCTGGGAGGAATGGAAAAAGAATGACAAATATGGAGAGAAAGAACAAGCAACAGAAGTAGGGGAATGGATGGGGAAAGAGCACAGAAAAAAACAGGAACGGCTGAAATGAAAAGGAAATATGAAATTTGAAGTGACCAGTCAGAGGTACAAAACCAAAAGGAAGGAGGCAGAGTAATGAAAGAGACGCAGAAGTAACAACAAACAACTACCCAAGAGAGACAGTTATCTAAAATGGCTGCTGAAGAGAAAAATGCCTTATTGAGTTGCCATCTGAAGTTCTACTGAACCCGGAAAGTATTTCTGCCTGCAGCCCTTAGCCTGTCGTGCCATTCAAGGGATCTCCCCTGCAGGTTTTGCCATCTGGTGGAGCTCTGGTATATTCTCTCTTGCCTCCTTGCTTCTCTATGGTATTTAAATTCACATCACTTTTTTCTCGTCCAAGTCTCTTGCTCTCTCATTTATCTTTGTAACTGTGCTATAATTCAGTGTTGTGCCATTTTAACTGAATTATAGTTTTAGATTATGAGACAGGAATAGGTGCAGATTGAAGGACAAGATCAATTTCAATCTAAATATTGAAAGCATACTTAAATTAGCCTTGCAATAAATATATTAAGAAATGCCACTTTGCTCCCCAGGTTGGTGTATGCAAGAGAAATGACTTTATTGTATCATGAAAAGTATTTTCACAGTTGGGACTGTTTCCTCACCACAGGTGCTGAAATTGTGTTTTTTAGATCTCTAAACTAATTGAGTATTCCTGGAAGAAATAATGAAGGAAAATGTATATTTAACAAGTGCTTCACAGCCCTGTCAATCAAAATCAACCTACACTGGGAAAAAAATGTGGTGTCAGTGACTGCTTCTTTTCCTTGGTGCTTGCCAGAAGCACAAGAAAAACTGAATTCTGGTACACAGCTGGGTTGGGAAATGGGCTGAGGGAGACAGATGTCATAAAAAATTACATCAGAAATTGAAAGTGCAGGCATTGGGGCACAAAGATTTGAACCCATTTTCACACTTTGCCTTTGGTATCTCACTGTAGGCAGGGAATTAGTCACTAGTCATTAGCCACAGGGAACTGTGTGCCTTTACAAATTTTTTAAAATCAGGTACAAAAGAATAGATTGATTGAGTTGGGCAGGAATAATCTTATCCCAAACTCTGGCCTACAGGAACACTGTTAACATAAGCCTATTCCTGAACCCCCAAAACTTCCTCAACAGCAATGAAGGGGTTGTCTGCACATTGGTGGATGCTTGATAAGATGAACTAGAATTTTTCAGATCAAAGTTATGGATGAAGAGGAAGGAGATACAAAATAAAAAAAACTTTTGCATGTCTCAAAGTAAATGTGCTCTTCTTCAGAAATAAAAGCAGAACAAAAAGCAGTGAGAAGTGTTAAGTGTCTGAGGCAGGGAGAACAGAGCAACCCAAGTATGACCCTTCTCTGGTGAAATGACCTACAGACAGGAAAAGTTCCTGTATCTTCATAAATTGCCAAGCATTAATTGGAAACTTTATGTCTTTGGAAGCTTCTCTTTGGACGAACAGCATTGTGGAGATGATGAGACTTTGGTGTCACATAGATATACAAATGTGAATACACCAAAGACTCCATGGCACCCAAAAATTTTTTGTTCTGCAGCCTACCTTAATTAGTAAAATGAGCTCAACCAAAGCTGACTCTCTTATGCCACTGATTGCAATAGGTAACATCTCACTTTCTTCCTCTTTGCTTTTTGGCATAGTTTTGGGGTGTTGGGATTTTTTGTTTATAATGCCACTATCTTCTATGCTTTTCATTTCTTTCTTCTTCAGAGGACCATGAAGCCATTTTTTTTTCAACCTAGGTTGTCTGAAAAGCTAAAGAAAAAAAAAAGTCTTCTACCTAACTGACTGAAGACAAAGTAATACAGTTTTCAGATTTTGCATGAAGTGCGTTAGTTTCAGTGTACAAATCTAATTCATTCAACTTTGCAGTTTTGAAAAGCATTTCTAGGGCCATACTCTGCATTCTCTTTTCTGATGAACACTACCCAAGGAATACTAATTACAGTGCTTGAGGAGTAAGGTAAGCAAGGCTGGCAGAGTCTGAGCTTCTATTTACTTTCTGTTATCTCTGTCCAAATGTTCAAAGCAATATGGGTGGTGACTGATTCACTAGTTAAATTCAAAACAGCATGTGTGTACAAAAGGCTGCCAAGTTTCTCATGTATACTGCTATTTGTGAGAAGCTATGCACAGACAAAAAAACAATCAGCCAGTTTCTTAATTTCATTTTATGTCTTTATTCCCATTGTAAGTACTAACAATCACCCAAAACCCATTTAAATTTGGTTTGGATACACAATAGCATTAATCACAGTCTAGTTTCTTTTTCTTTTTTTTTTTTTTAACTGCAGTTTTAGTATTTTGTGATCTGTTTTAGTAGTTCTGTTGTTGGTGTATTTGCTTCCAGCAAAATGGACTTTTCAGTGTTTGTAGATTATTTTAAAAGATTGTTAAAGATTAAAAAGCCATAATGTAATGATTAACAGTACATCTTCCATTTAGGATTAGTACTAAATATATTGGATGACCCAAAACTTACTTTTTCTTGTGCATTGTCTGTACTCTTTTCAAAATAAATCCATAAACAACTATAATATTTTTTTTTATTACAGCAGTTCATTGCAGTATCATTTTTAATTGGATTGAAATCCTCTTAAGAGAATGAGGTAAGTAAAACAACCCTAAAAAATAAAAGCTCTGTTTAAGCAAATGATGTTGCACACAAACCAATGTTAATGCAGTACCACAATGTATAAATTAGTGTGGATAGAAAACATGAAGGATTTTCTAAATTCACCTTCTTATTATTTGGGGAAAACACATCACAGATTGCATTTTAGTCTTCAAGCAAACAAGAATAACAAAATACAGTCAAAGAGACATCTTTCATCATGTCTTTTAAAAGCCTGTGGGACGAATTCCTTCATCAAATTTATTAATGTAAAAGCACATTCAGAAATCTTTTTTGTGAAAGCTGTCCTGTTAAATTATGAATACCAGTAATAAATTCTTTAGTTCTTCATTTATTTGTGTGCTCTGCATACAAACAGACATGAATATATGTATGAATAAAATATGTCTATTGTATAGCCATACACAGAGCTAATATGAATGCTTATGTTGTACAATGTCAGAAAAGGACAAATTATTAATCAAAGTAGAGAGAAGAAAGAAATGAAGAAGAAAGCAGATGATGCACAAGAACTTAGCTAGTTATCTTTGCATGACTTATGTGCAAGAAAATGTCTGCTTTGGATATAGAACCGTCAGCTAACAGCTCTTTATTTTATTGTACAACAAAGCAAGTTTGGGACCAAGATCAGCTTCTAAAAGGAATTTAAACCAGAGATATAAATAGTCATGTGAAGGGAAAGAGGAAAGGGACCAAGTAGGGAACTTGTTATCCTAAGTTTTGTCTAAGCACCAGAGGGAGTACAACATGGTGGGACTAAGGGAGGGATGCTATTTTTAGAAGGGAACTTGCTGAACTGACAGTGACAGACAGACTCACTGGACACTTTGGGTGGGGATACTTCTCCAAGACCGTGTTCCAGCCACTAACCTAGCCCCTTCACAAATTGCAGGAGAAATAAAATTCCTGGGTCTGGTGCATAGGGAAAAACATATGTTTTCAGGGATGCTGTTTGTATTGCTCTTAGTGGTTGTGATACCTGGAGACACTCCACATAATAAACATTCACCATTTCATCTTCCTGTCCCAATGGTCCACACTTGACTATCAATGCAGAGTATCTTTGAATTTATAATGCTTGCTCTCCTCACTGCTATTTACTACATACATCTGCTAACCAGAAAGAGATGAGAATTGTATTCTTCTACATGAATGAACAGACTTCCTATTCCAGTGGAGCTACAGGAGCCCTGAAGGATGGCACATGGGCACTGAAAGAAGTGCAGCACCAAGGAGGCTACAGCCAGAGCATACTGCATCTGGAAAACTGGGGGTTAGCACCTCGTTGCACCCATGCATATCCTTTCTTTGATTTGAGGTTACCTTCATTCCACAGAGAACAGGTACCTGACCTTTCCAACACTTCCTGCAGTATGGATTTCTCTTGATGTCAGAAAAGCTACAATCTGTAAGGAACTCTACATTCACTAATAGGTATTACAGCAGCAATTTTTACATTATTTCACATAAAGTAGATAAGCTGTGCTTTAGGATTAATTTATCTGAAATAAAACTTAAATCATATCCTAGGGTACAACACACACACAGTTAAAGACAATTCTGCATGAATGTTTTGGTGTCCTCTCTGCACCTTTTAAAATGATCAGTACCTTAAAAAACATTTCAGTATCATTCCTCACAGTATATATCCAGTGTGTCTCAGAAATATTTCTATTTCCTTTTACACTTTATACATAATATTAGACTTGTATTTTAAATATCAAAAATATGCTGTTAAAGGATCTTAACAACAAATGGCATAAATCCAGAGTTTTCAACAAAGAATAAAATGGCTTAAGACCTTTGGTGAACACATGATGAAAAACTAACATTTCCAAAAGCTACACGAGATTTATGGTCTTATGCTACCAACAGCTGGCCAATCAGCTCCGGGTTTCTGTCCTTTATTAATGCCATGATAAGAGCAGCAGCAGAATTTACTGTCTCCTGAAGCAGCAAAGGGTCCTGGAACAAAAAGAAAGGAAAAAAAAGAGGGAGTAGGAAAACCAATATATTTACAAAAGTGGAAAAAGTAAATATTTAAAATCAATTTTTAATCATGCCAAATTATGATTGCTGAAGAAACAAAGCTCTTTATTAGAAGAAGAACTTCTAAAACTTTTATTTTAAGCAAGCATAATTTCAAATAATCATTTTCTCCAATCTCCTTGATGCAAAACTGCTAGAATTCTATCTACTCAGAGACCACCAAAAAACTTGATTCTGTCACTGGCTTCCTAACCGAATTTTAAAATCTAAAAGGCAGTAAAACTTTTGGGGTTGAAAACATGGAACAAAATACAGGATTTAATTGACTACCATAGTAAAAACCTGCAACTTTAAACACCAACTGAATCCCATCTGTAGTCTACCAACTACTTGAATTCACAAAGGCATTTAAGCACTGGGATTGCGATGGTTTAGGCTGATTTCTGTATCAACTTCAAAAAGTAGTCTGGTTTTCACAGGCAAGTATAGAAACAAACACAGTAAACAGCAATGAAACGAGACATTGATTCTGTGCTTCTAATTGAGTACGCCAGCTCACATTTGAAAGATTCTTGTGTCTATACCAAGTTTTCTTAATTGTATGGACTACAAAAGGTTGGCCCCTTGCTCCCAGTAAGATTTCCATTTGTGCACTTGGAAAATAGGAATAGGTGTAGTCAGGAATGGAGACATCCCTGGAGTGAGAAATAGGAGAGAACAATTTCTGTGAAGCAACAGAGAAAAAGAAAGGTCTACAAAACTCCAGAGTAGGGAGAATCTACAAAGAGAAATCATGAGCTGTTCTCCATAGCCATGATGGATAAAACAATAGGTTTTATCTATCCATTTATTCCATTTGTTTCATGATGGAAGCAATAGGTAAGGATTAGTATACAATGGAAGAGATTATTGGACAGATCAAAGAAACTCATCATGAGGGTCCTATAACATGAGACTCACATCCATGTAAAATGTGATACAGATAGAACTTCCTGCCTGGGGTAGGAGGATGGAGCAGTTTGATTCCAAATCTTTTCATCTCTTTTTCTAAGATGCTGCACAAAGGAAGAATTTGTAGAGAACATGTAAGAAATTTGGACTAATGGACAAAGAGGAAACCGTTTCCACAACTTATACAAAAACACAATATCAAAACTTGCTTTTTAATAAATAAGGCAACTGCTGAAGGGACCTGCCGATTCAGCTAGCACAGAGGGGAGGTGGAGACTAAGAAGTTGTAGCTGAAGGAAAAACTGAAAGGTGTACCTGGAACATTCTCACTGTGGAAAAAGGTCCAGAGGAGAGTAACAAAAAATGATGAGAGGGCTGGAGCACCTCTGCTATGAAGAAAGGCTAAAAGGGTTGATGTTGTTCTGCTTGGAGAAAGGAAGGCCCTGGGCTGACCTTATTGCAGACTTTTAGCACATAAAGAGGGCCTACAGGAAAGATGGGGTCAGACCTTTTAGCATGGTCTGTAGTGACAGCACAAGGGGTATGGTTTAAACTAAACTAGAGTCAATTCAGACTAGATATAGAGAAGAAAGGATTTATGATGGGCAGATAACAATAGGACAGGTTTCCCAGAGAGGTGGTGGATGTCCCATCCCTTGAAACATTCAAGGTCATGTTGGACAGGGCTCTGAGCAACCTGGTCTAGTCAAAGATGTTCCTGCTTACTGCAGGGGGTTGGAGTAGGCAACTAACCTCTAAAGGACCCTTCCAAACCAAACTATTCTATGATTCTATGATAATGCTCTTATTAACTTCATTACTTACATAAATGAAATGAAACATGCCAGAGAGATAACTGGATGGAATTAGAAATAGCTATTGTATAACTGATTTTTTTACCATTCCTAAAAAAAATATTACTATTTGCCTAGAATTTTGTCCTAAATATAATCAAATAAGTAAATTACAATTTGTAACCTTGCAAAACCTTACACTGCTCACAAATTCATGTTATCTATTCCAACAGGCAGTAAAATTATTTATTAGAGTTCTAAAAAACTGGTAGAATAAAAATGTTCATGATGTGTGCCTTGCTGTTCACTGAGTGACACCTTCTGAGTTAAGCAAGGAGTGTGGAAGTCTACTGAGCTCCTGCTCCTTCAGAATGTTTTGTAAAGGCCCAAGGGTGCAAAGGCAAACTCAGAATTCACTGCTCTGGTTCAGCAGGGTGTTCACTCCCTTGTTTCCCATGGGTATAAACTACTGGATAAAGTACAAGGAGAGCGGAAGTCATGCACACACCCACTCAGATGGCAAACACTGTAGTTGCTTTCAAAATCGAGCAACACAGTTCTTGCTATTCAGCAATGCCAAATCTCCTTGTGCCCTTCATCACTTTTTGTTCAGATTATCTCAAGAAGCACCTCACAATCACAGGCACTCTCTTCCAAATGTGCTTCCAGCCATATCTGAAGTTGGCTGGAGGTGTATAGTATCTTTTTTTTCCATTTCACAGAAAGAAATAAAATACACCTGGCCAGGAATGCTCTTAATGTTTCTCTCAATAAATCTTTCCACATCCTCTGTTGGTTACTGGATTCGGTACACATTCCTTTGCAGCAATAAATTATTCAAGTTTCTGAACATAAAAGGAAGCAAGAGAAAGAAATTTAACTTTCACAGGAGAGATTGAAAGTGACACCATAAGATTCCTTTAGACTGAAAAAAGCCTTTTCTAAAGCTAAACCTAAGGCTTTAATGGTAATTTCTATGCTCTGAAGGAAAGACATGCAAAGAATTATGAGCAATATTTGTAAGGCAGGCAATGTGGCAGAGTAACGTGTACAGAAACCTGCATGCAGAAGTGGTCTAAAATCCACTGAAACTGACTGCTGAAATGAAATTGGTTCAAAAACAGAAACATAGTAAGTAAGCAGCACAAATAAGAACTGCAAGCTTTACAGTTACTTCACTTCTAATAATCCTATTATTAATACTATCATTATAACTCTTCAGGAAACCTATTGACCCCTGTGTAGGATTGGTCACTGTAAGTCTGTTTTTTGGAAATACCCAGAAGTGTTTTTCTTTAAGGGGATATGTATCATCTCATTTAGGATAACAACTGTAATAGAAAATATATTCTTATTCTAAGTACAGTTCCAGTTGATGGTTTAACTACCTTGTCAAATATATACTGAGGATTTCAATAAGGCAGTCCTTCAAAGTATTTATCATAGGGGTTACTAATTTTAGATTTGTGCTGATGGTCCTTCCCAGTAACATTATCCCATTCTGATCTCAGGGTCACCTATTCACTGAAGAGTGTCCAGCACCTGGGCCCAGGAGCCAGCCTCTGAGTGCAGGAAAAATCAGTGCCACAGAGGTCAAGTATGTGCTGACTTAACTTGCTTAACTTGCTTTAATCTCACAGCCACAATCTTACTGGAAGGAGGTAGTAAATAACACGATGAACTGGACTCCTCCAGGAATTTCAATTTGTCTATCCTGTATCCTTCTGAGAATCACGACTCACTCTTATGATAGGAATCATTATTGTAGTATCTGATGGTCACTGCCTGGGTATAATTTAAAACCTTTGTTGATCATTTCTTGTCATTATCACAACCACCCCCCCCCCCCCCCTTTACACCCCGCCCCCCCAAAAAAAAAAAAAACCCAAACAAAATCTCCAAAACAAACAAAAAAAAAACAACAAAAAAACAAACAAAAAAAGTCCCCCCCAAACAGAAAAAAACATAGCAACTGAAAGGTACACATTTTCCAAAGTGTAGGCATAACAATGACTAATGCAACAGCTAAATTGCATAGTAGGTATTCTTTCTCTCTTCCAAATCCTGCTATGACTTTATTTTATTTTAGGCCATTACTCTGCCTGTAAGCAGATATTTTCAATGTAATTTGAACACCAGAAGTTTTCCTAAAGAATATTAAAAAGAAATAAAATGACAGGATTCAACAACAACCCAGGAAAAGAAAAAAAATCCTGTGGGTCTTTATTAATTTAAAATTAAACAAACAAGCAAACACTTCAAGTCCCCTGACTATACCCTTAAAACACCCATGGTTTTGACACTGCAATGTTATTTCTGGCAATAGTGCTGATTACAGCTGATAGTGCCTACAGGGAAGCTTCAATAAGGATGCCAGGACAAACTTAATCTACCACACCTAACTCAATTGCACATACAGGCCGCCAAACTTCTTTTATATTCAATGGCATAGCACTAAATCTTTCAAAAATCTCATTATTAGTTGCAGGAAGTCAAATAATCAAGCAGAACCACGTCTTCACTTGTTTAATTGCCTGACATGTTTGCCTATATTGTAACCACGATAAAACCCAGGATGTCAGAACAGGAAGATCAATACAAATCCTCAAGCAGCCACAAGAGCTCTCACACGTTACTGCCCACCCACTGCTCAGCACTGCAAATTCCAGGCACAGAACGTCCTTCAGCATGCCAGTCAGTGAGAGCTCAGCCCTGCACATACTGGACTGATCAAACAGGGATAGATCTTTTCCTCATTAACCAAATCCTTAAAAAAGACTGTGACCTTTAAAGAAGACTTGGAGGCAGTAATGATTTTAATGGATTAATAACTGAAGTTCCACGTGATCAACTGGTGTGCCATGAACTCCCCTCAAACCATTGTGATATTCACTGTCTATTCACTTCATCCAGTTGATTTAAATGATTCTCGCGTAAAAAGAAAAAAGCAACCCCCCAACATTTCTTGGCCATTAATAAATAGAATTTTTTATTGTTTGAACAGATTATTAACTACATTTATAAGCTAAAACCAAAACTTTTACCACTTTATATTTATGTACTTTGGAAAAGAAAGTATTCAGAAACACTGCCAATGTTACAAACCATAAATCCACATAACAGCACTTTGATTCCAAAATAATATATCTACTCTGTCTGTTATTAAATAGTAAAAATATTCCACTGTAACCATATTGGGTGACGGGTGTAACCCATACTCGGAATTTATTTGATGTAGAATTTCTCACTGTAGGGGTTCTCTGGTCTGCAGACTAAGACTGGGAATGGCTACAGGGACAGAGTTAAAGTTGTGTTTGGAATATGTAATCTGATATTTTACAAATGTGCATTTATTTATGAAACTGTGAGGACATGTGAATATTTACTGACATTTCCCTTACGATTAATTTCCTTGCTTCGATCTGTTTAGGATTTTTTTTTTCCCAACTGGAACTTCACATATATGCATTGCAATTTACATATGTACTAGTTCAGTTTAAGAATAGTTTGAGAAACGCAGCAACCCTTTTCAGCTCAAAAAAAGAAAGTCTCTGCAGGTACTACCTCTGTATTACCTATTTCAGAGGTAATTGTACTGCCGGAAGAATAAAACTGCTGTGTTCCATTATTTGCACTCTGTCCTGCTGCAATATTATTTGACATTCCATTAAATAACATTTTTTAAAATTAATAGAATTGTATAGTCCTGATTATATAGCTGAGAGAAAGCCTGAAAACAGGATTTAAACACATTTCTAAACTTAGGCAAAATCAGTATTAACTCAGTTATGTTTGTACCAGGAACAAAAAGAGGGCCGGAGCATGTGCTGGCATGCCTGCATGCTCCTGCCCTTGCTGTTCCATTGTAAGCCTGCTCCCTGACACAGTTTTGGCTCCTGACAGCTACATGTTTCCAGACAATGGCTGGGCATGGTTCAGGGGACAGCACAGGCCAAGGAATGCTCCCAAGAGACAGGCTGAATGAGGCCACCCTCTTCTGGGAGGCAAGAATGTAGCCATATGGAGATGAGGCATGCTGTGCCTTTTAGCCCTAGGACAAGAGAACCATTCCTGTTTTACTTACCAGTATGGATACAGCCTATGCACCACTGGGAAGTGACACTTGAGCCTTTCTGTCCCTACCAGATGCATCAAGAATACTTAGAACCACAATCAAATAGCGTCCCCCAGACTGAGGCACAAATTCCATGTTGCTACCACATAAGCACAGTCATTAAAAAAAAAAAACAAACCTAACTACTCTGTAGACACCTTTCCCACTAAAACAGAGAAGGAGAGAGGGATGAAGCACATTAGAAGAGAGTGACTGTACTGTACTGCACACTCTTGCCACCTTAGGGAAAAAGGCTGCAGGCAACAGAAGGAACTCATGCCCACTGTTCCTTTTCACAGTGTGGATATGGGTGCACACCAGGTACATCAGGAGATATGGGCAGAAGAGAAAAGTGCTGAAACAGTCTCTGTTCTGGGAGGCATCTTGCAAAAGACTATGTTGGCAGTACAAGAGGAGCTGCTGCTAATTTAAAACTCCACGGAATGCTGCAATTTATACTAAGGCTATACCATGTCCCTCCAAAACTCACCTGACATCACATACTGAGTGCTTCATTTGCTCTCAGAGAAACTGAGGGGAGAATCTAGCCTCAAAAACCTCAATACTTGAAATCTTCTTCTTCAATTATTACTTTTAATTGAAACAGTTGTTCTGAAGAGGGACTGAGGTTCTTCCACTACCAGAAATCAATGATCTAACATGATTTGTTGTTTAATCACACCATGAGGAATTCATCAGTAGATTCACAAAGAAGCATTTTTTCCCCCTCAAGATATGTACTGGCATGCATCTACACATTAAAGCAACCTCCATTTCTGCAATAGTACAAATTAATCTGAGGTCTTCTTTCTTCTTAAAATACTTTGACATCACATTTTTAATCCATGTGCCAAAGGATCTATTGATAAGTGTCATCTCATACATGGTATCAATGCAACAATTTACCTCAATAAGAAAACAGCTATGCAGATCATTCTAAAAGATAAGAAAAGTATTTCTCTGAATATTTTTAGGCTTTCTTTCAAGTAATACATAAGTAATTAAGGTAGCATTTGAGTTCAGATAGGTAGCTGTGCTCAAAATTACTCGAGCAGGTTCATAATTGAACCTCTGTATACACAGCCTTCCTTTCTAAACTAAGAAAAAGCAATCAAATTTTCATTAGTGGATACTCCTCAAAATATAAATAATTTTGAAATCTAGATACTGAGGATGCAATAAGGATTTTAAAAAAAAAGTGATATGGCACTGGAAGAACCAAGCTGTCACTGCACTAATGTAGTTTAGAAGACCACTTAATTACTGAACTCTGACAGATCTGAGTTAATTCCCTGCAGTTAAATGGTCATACATTCATGCTAATCAAGCCAAACCTGGATAAATTGCATGTAAATACATGAAACTGTACAGTAAATCTCTCTTGTACTTTTGATCAGCCATGCATCTTATAGTTTATACAAAGACAATGGAGAACCATCAACATTTAAAATTACTGTGAGCATCTACCGAGAACAAATATTTTAAATCTTCTGGAGTCTGTGAGGATTAAGTCTCTAGTGCTTTTGCTTTTATCTTTTCATGTAAGATTCACAGAGTTAAACCTGAAGGTAAACATCATTCTTTTGTTAAAAAAAGTCCAACAAAACAGCACAAACAAACAAACAAACAAGCACACACTCAAATAGGATTCCTTTCTTTAGTATGATAAGAGTAGACAGATTCACCCTAGATCAGCAGGTTTAAAACAGCTCCATTATCTACATGTTCTACAGTATGTAGGTAACCAAGGCTCAGTTCCCTCCTTCAGTTCTCCAAATTTTTTTTTTTTTCTCCTGTAAAAAACACTGTTTGCATGATCATGCCAAATGATCAATAAAAATTCCTGGACCAAAAAAATTCTCTGAAGAGTTTGTTATGAAGAACACTTTCAGTACATTCAATCTCTGCAGCTTAGGCAAGAGTTTTCATTCAGCACTTAACCACTATCTGATTGAAGCTCTTTGCAAGAGTGAGTGTGCCAGCAGTGACAGCACAATGCCTGTGAATCGTCTTGCTGTCTAAGTTGCTCCAAAAGCTACCTAATGCTTGAGCTAGCAGACAGTTCTGCCACCTGTATGGGACTGGTACCAAAGTACTGACAGAAACAGGCCATTTAACAGATGTGGTTGCCTGCAAAACTCTTTTATATGTTTGAGTTTTCTTAGAGGTGGTCTCTTAAGACAGTATGTTACCAAATAATTCTATAGTATGAAATGTATTCATGTTAATATATGCTGTTGTGTTACCTACAGGCTCCAAGAGGTTACTCTAGTAACCTTACAAAAAACACCCTCAGGGTTTTTAATGGGAAGGAAAAAATTATTTTTGTCATCAGTACAGGAAAGCTGAAATGCTCCAGAGGCAGGGGAACCTTGTTTTCTGCTCTGACAAACCTGCATTCTGTGACTTGCTGAAAATCTAAGATATGTCTGAAGTTGACTGAAGCTTTAGCAAGTCACTCCTCTGTCTTCAGAAAGCTGTGGATCAATCTGATAGCACTAACAAATTCAAGTGGAAGTGGGATTTAAGCCTTCCACATAGCAGCAGCATATAGAATCACAGAATATCCTCAGCTCAAAGGGACCCACAGGGATCATTGAAGTCCCAACTCCTGGGCCTGCACAGAACTGCCCCAAAAATCACTCCATGGGCCTAAGAACATTTTCCAAACACTTCTTGAACTCTGTCAGGTTTGGTGCTATGACTACTTCCCTGAGGAGCCTGTTCCAAGTGCCCAACCATCCTCTGGGTGAAGAATCTTCTCCTGATATCCAACCTAGACCTCCCCTGACACAGCTTCACACCATTTCCTTAGTGCCTGTCACTGGTCACCAGAGAAAAGAGATCACTGCCTGCTCCTGCACTTCCCCTAGTGAAGAAATTATAACAGCACTCCCCTCAGTGTGTTTGTGTGGTGGGTTCTCTGATGTCTCTTCCACTGAGAATCCATCAATACTTCGATGGGCTGCAGCATTAAGTTTTGCAGCTAGCCAGGAATACAGAGCAGACCCACCACATATACACAGAGAAAAAATAGGTTAAGAGGTGCTGGCATCCTGCAAAACACCCTGATCATGCAAATCGTTTACAGACCACTGCACTTCTCCAGGCACTAAGCAAAGAGCAGCTATGGATCTGTATGACTGCATTTGATATGTGGGGCTGGTAGCAGAGCAAAAGCAGTTCAGCACAGCTTAGCTGGGTTTCTCCTATTATAAACTGAGAAATACAGCACTTTCAAGCTCTGTTTCACTTGACTGTTGTTTTAGCCCCTAGCTGGCAATAAGAAGGAAGGCAAAAATGAGCATGTGGAGAAGACAGAGAGAAGTGATAGGGGAGCAAATCAGAAGGGGGAAAAGGAAAAAAACACAGAGTTAAAAGTTTAAATACACAACTATCTCAACCCTGAAAATACAAAAAATAAACCACTGCTAAAGATGAGGTGAGATTATATCAATGACAGAGGCTTGGTCTGACAGCTAAACTGTGTCAGTGCAGGTGAAATAAATAATTTTTAAAAATTCTCAAAGAAGCACAGAAGACATTGCCACTCAGTGAGATCTGAGGTCATCAGTGCAACTGCATTACAAAAGAAAAAAATAAATTACAAATAAATTCCAAAACCTACCTAATGGGGACAGAGGAAACGATACAGCACTTTTTCAATAAACTTATAGCAGTGAGTACATATTTATGGTACATTTAACACAGTATATTTCAATATTAGAGGTTTTTCCTTTCTATATCGTATTACATTGACAACATAGATTGCTTGTGTCACTTTTCAAGAAAAAAGTGAACACAGTAGTTCACAAACATCTAAGTTGATAATATGTAGTACAAGACATGAAATGCTTTAGCTATCACAGGTTACAGAACTTTGCATACAAATGTGCTACAACAGTTTCATAGACTGTGACACACAATTTGTGATTGTGTTACATAAAAAGACTGGACAACTTTTAATTAGTGACTAACAAAATTGTAAGGTTTTTGAAAAGAATGAGTGATGCATTTGAATCTCCTGGGGGATGCTAAAAATCAGTGCAGAGGAAATGTGAGCATTTTTTTTCCTTTCTTCCAGTCTAAAGCACTTTTTTCTTCCCTTCTATAAGTGCTAACTTTATATGTAATATTAAGCATAATAGACATCCAGATCTCCCAAATAAGAAGAGGCATGTGTCCATTTGTTAAAATGGACACATGCCAACATTCAATCATTAAAATCTTCATTATATAACTCCTACAGACTGTGAAAAATCTGAAATACAAGCACACGACTTCAGTAACTAATTGATTGGAAACATTCCTTTTGATTACAGATAATTTATTTGAGATGGCTCAGAGGAAAAACCATATGGTTCTTTAAAAAACAAACAAAAAAAATTCTCCTTTGGGGAAAGAAGTAAACAAAATCCAAGAGATTCTGAGGGACAAAGTATGCGTAGACATGTGCTGGGCTATTGTTCACATCCAGCCTTGTGGCTTCCAAACTTTAAAGATGATAAAATCAGTTCAGTGGGGTAAAGGCCACATTCCAATCTTGGTTACAGAAATACAAACCAAAGTAATGACAGTATTACAAGCCCGGTTACTTTGCAGTTGCAGAGACTGAATTTCAACTTTCAACTCTGTATTTTGCTACAGGAGATCAAATACATAATTGGTTTTAAACTGTTCTCTCAAAAGTTCAAAACCAGCTTTAAAGTGACTCAAATGTCAGTGTTTTGGGCAGTGAGACAGTGAGAGGGAGTGGCTGTTCAGAGGCTCATTTTTAGTCGTTTGATATCACAGAGTTCCCTAATTTGATACTCTTAATTAAATCTAGCTAGTTGCATGCAAAGTGGCTCTCAAGTTGCATCATCTCATCATTCTGCAAGGAGGGAGTGATTGCAGATTACATCATAAAAACTTCACGTGTAAGTTACACACTGAAATATGGAAACATCTTTGAATCACACTTTAAGTGTCCATCCTACAGCTTTCATCTCATCACTCAGATTCTACTTCTCTGACCACATCTCTATGATGTTAAGGCATAGTTCATGTCCATCTCTGTCTTTTCCTGTCTAGTTTTGAGGCTGTACACCTGACTGGAATGCAAAAATGTAAATTCCTTGCGATTCAAGACTTTCACGTAAGGCCAACCTAGTTTACATTTAACAAAAGAAATCAAACTAAACCAAAAAAACTCAAACAAAAAAATGGCAACAACAAGGAAAAATACCAACACAGACTGATAAAAAATAGTCTGATTTCTCATCCAGAAATGAGACAAAAGGTTACAAGGACACAAGGTGACACCTCTCCTTGGAGAGTAAGAAGAGAGAAGTCAGCAGGGGTAAAACAAGTTACAACAGAATTTAGTAATAAGATTTATTCCCTTTGTCTCTCACATCAATAATAGGTTTTAACACATCAATTTTGCAGTAATTCTGATTGTTCTCAACATTCTTTTGCACAAAACACAAACTCATTCCAGCTCCAAAGCAGTTTTCACACAGTGAATGCAATAAGCAGAAAAGGAATTTAAATTTCTTGCAAGGATGAATAATTCCATGAACAAAGTACGTCTAAGCACAGGTATGCTCAAATACACTCAAATCTGCTGTGAATGGAGAAAGTGCATTTGCACTCTATTGTTTTCCTTCAAGTATTTTGCCTACATAATGTTTACCTACTCACTTAAGACTGAACAAGTTATCTCACCAGCACTCTAGGACATTAACTGAATGAATCCTTACTCAGAAGGCGCAAGGAAATAATAATTTCTGAAAATGTTGATCCTAACTCTCAGTTCCTCTATTCTTTGTTTCTTTGTCATCCTTAGTCCATAGTCTAAAGTCAGTGCAAATAGAGCGTCTATCCTTCATAAATTTTTCAGCTAAGCAATGGTGGGAGCATATGAATTTTGAATAACTAATCCCAAAGGAAGGATGAGTCTTAAAATCTGGTGTGAATAGAGGTTCAGAAAGCAGCAGTGACCACCAGTCTGCACCTAATCCAACAGATAGGGCAGGAAAGTGTAAAAACACACCAGGAAAACACTGTGGTAAAGTGCTTTGTTTACACTGAGTAGCCAAGAGGAATGACAAACACCCAACACTCTGTATCTTCCCACGGAAGTGTGGACAGAAGGCCATTTACTCCCTACAGCTCCCTGAGAGGAGGTTGTAGCCAGGGCGGGGATCAGACTCTTCTCCCAGACAACCAGCGAGAAGACAAAGAGGAAATGGCCTCAAGTTGCATGAGGGGAGGCTCAGGTTGGATAATAGGAAAGGTTTTTTCACTGAAACAATGGTTAAGCATTGGAACAGGCTACCCAAGTAGAACTCTACCCTAGTGGTAGAGTCACCATCCCTGGAAGTGTTCAAAAAAATTAGTAGATGTGGCACTTTGCAGTATGATTTAGGAGTCACGGTGGCATTCTTTCAAAGAATGGACTTGATGGTCTTGGAGGTCTTTTCCAACCTTGCTGCTCCTGCTGTGATGATGGTACTGAGTCTCATCCCCACATGATCATCCCTCCCCTGTTAAATTAAATGGAGGAATCTCACCTGCCACTGGCTACTGATTAAACCATGGAGGGTAAATAACCAATTTCCAAAACAACCCCTCGAGTGAAGCCCAGTGATAGGAAGGTAGAAAAGAGCACATAACTTGCCTTGCAGCAGTAAAACCATAGCAAACAGATTAAGCAGTTAGTAGCATTCCTTAGGGTTCACCAGTAAATCCTTATCCTTCAACTCAAAATGTATAATCCTCATAGCTGTAAGGGGACACATGTGCTTGCTTTTAGATTCTAGTTTTCTCTTAGGCTATGAGGGTCCAGCTACACCACAAAGATAGAGCTCACAGATATTCTTTTACATAAAAATCAGGGTTTGCCAAGACAGACTTCTCTCTCTGCCAACAAGTATCAGCCCAAATCATGTAACACAATAGCTTGTCTATATACAAACAAAAGCACTCAAAATGAAAATATATCCAAGTGATAAAACTCTTGTAAAAGACAAAAAAAAAAGTGCTTTTAGAAGAAAGGCTATTTTAAAGCTTTAAAAAGAAACAGAATGAAATAGAATTAAAAAGAATAAAAAAGGAATGAGTTCTGCTTTAGTAGATGGATTAATTTTACTCTATAATTAAGATATTTTATTAAAAATAAGACATATGAAATACTTTGTTAGCTGTGAACACATCTGTTTCTATGAGATTAGCATTCAGTGTTAAGCTTACTCCCCAGGTATGTTTTATCCAGAGTCGCATAACACAAGAGACTATGTTTTACAGCCTTTAACACTTTGAATTAAATTGTTACCAAAGTTTCCTTTCAAAAATCCTAAAACCATCTTATGCCTACTTGCAGCTTAACATATGTCTGTGACTGGCTGCACAGGTAAGTTTAGCTATCCCTAGTATCTTCTGTAATAGCCATTTGATTAAGAAACTATCTATGGAAGTTTCCAAAGGCATGATTAAACATGATATGTAAGAGCTTATCACATCACTCCGTCCTTCACTCTGTAAAATCTGGGTCATCCAAAGATAATTGAAATCCATTGGCCAAACAAGTGACCAATGGTATTTTCAAACTGATGGATGACATTAGTATTTTTCATAAGAAAATGGCTTGCCATTTTTCCAAAGTAGTAAGGTAGAAGAGGTGATATTGTAGACTCTCTTGTAGATGGCCTGCATATGAAATGGTTTTGATTTTCACCTTTCCCTACAAAAACTGAATATTCATTTAGAAGTGATGCAAGAATCATGGTAATCATGAGACTAGTATAATTCAATTGCAAAATGTTTAAAGTATTTTAAAATATGCTGATTTTGAACAATATTTAAAACGAAGTGAAGAAGTTAGAGGTCTAACAAAATTGTTAGATTATTTTCTGAATATAACAGTCAGAAACGAAAGCAAACAACACTAAGTAGTCTCCACTCTCATAGCAAAAAATTTGACTGCATCTAACCATTACAGATCCTGGGCATAATACTGCTGAGGAATTTTAAATTGATTTTTAAAAGACAATACTTTTTTTAATAGAAACAGTATAATATTAACAACATTCATGTTTAAGGGAAATGTAGTAGCTTAATTTTGTGGATTTCTGGTCTTGGTATCCACAGCTACCAAGGAAATAATTCTCATGAAAAGGTCAGTTAGTCAAGTGGTAACACTGGATGGCACAGATATGAATCCCAGCACTCACCATGTGAGCTCAGTTATGAGAGCCTGCAGAGCAATTATGTCATAGATTTGTTTGGTAGAAAAGGAAAGGAACGTAGTTCTGCTTAAACCTTATCCAGAATTAAAAACCAGTTCTGCTGTTCAAATAATTTAGGTGTTAGTTTCAACTAGAAAGCACAACTTTTACTTTTTCTCTGACTTTGACTCACTTTTATTTTTTTCCTTCCAGCTTCAGTATTTGCTTCCAAGTTCACAGCTGCATTTAGAAGTACATGTATCTTTTTACATGGGCACTAATTTCACATTGTTCATCTCCTTAGCCTGTATCAATCAGATAAATGTGTGGTTTGGCTTTTCATGGACATGTTTTAAAAGTTTCCTCCGGACAAAAGAAGTAATCTCTGACTCCATTTCCACTAAATCCTCTCTTGATTCAATCTCTCTTTTGTCTTCAACAAACTGTATTCCCTTGTGCCCACTCTTGGCCTCAGCTTTTTTACCCTGCATGTTCTGCTTCCATAAATCTGCTGCCTATTCAGTCAGCAGAATTATGTCTGCAGTACAGACGTGCCACAGCCTCCTCTCTTGACGCTCCCAGTTGTCCCCAGTCACAATGTCCCCTTCACAATAACTACTGAGATTATATTTCCATTGCCTACTTGAAGCTTACCTGGTAAGAACTTTTGCATTAACTTTTGCTGCTTAACACCCTTTTATATGCTCAAAATGAGATTCCATTCTCCCAATCAAACAAATCTAACAACAACACATTCCTTTCAAGGTGCATTAGGAAAACACAGGCTGTCTTGTGCTTGAGGTTGTCTGTGGACTTGTTCCACTCCAAAGATGGCACTTAAAAGTCCTTTCTGAGTTACTGCATTTTGAGTATTTCCCACTGGTTTCTGCATACCCTTTCCTATAACCAGATCAGACACTAGCAGAAAGGATTTCCTGAATTATTTAGCCTAATCTTCACCTGAAAAAATATTCTTGTGTTCATGCTTTAGTCATTTACTGCAGCACAGAGTTTTACAGTTTATCAACTAGACAGTATAATAGAAACATGCAGCAGGAAACAACTTCCTGTCTTCCACTTCCCCGAAATTTTGGACTTCTTTTTCAAATATTTGCTCTCTTATCAATATCCTGGACAATGCAAGCAATGACTTCCAAAATCTACACTTTCAAGACACAGGTCTCGCTTTTATAGAGACAGTCATTAAGTCCAAACTCACTACTGAAATCTTTTATAGTTGCAATGCACATATATGCCAAGAGTACCATTCTTATTGAGAATACATAATCTGACTTATTCTTCCTTTTAATTTTTTCAATATATTTTTATAGAATTCTAGTACTAGGATGGAAATTTGAAGTGTCAATTTTAGTTTTTGTGTATTTCTTTATGACCAATCTCAAAGCTTAATGAATATACAATATATATTATTAGGATGCATTTAGGGGAGTATAATTTTAAAAAGCATTGTATATGAATCCTAGTTTCTGCAACTGCCATCATATAAAGTAAATAAATCACAGAATCATTAAGGTTGGAAGAGACCTTCAAGACCAGCAATTCCAACCATCAACTCAGCACCACCAGAATCACCCCTAAGGCATATCCCCCAAGTGCCACATCCAGACACCTCTTGAACACTTCCAGAGACAGTGACTCCACCATCTCCCTGGGCAACTTATTCCAATGCCTGACCACTCTTTCAGTGAAGCATTTTCTTTTCTAATATCTAAATATGTAGCAACCAAATTCACATTCTGCAGTCAGTAAATACCAGGAGCTCTAAAGCCAAATCAGTCAGTAGAAGCAATCCTTTATTGTGCTTAACTGATAATGTGCTGAGAAAGCTGCCGTGGACCTCAGACAATTCTCTGGGTCCTTGTGTTGGCCACTGTGAGGTTATATTCTGCTTTGACTTTGGTATATGCTTAAAAGAACCAATACTGTATTTACACAATAGATAATACATAAACTGCAATAAGTTATGACAAGCATTGTATTTCAAGACAATCATAATTTGCCTCTAGTAGATTTATAAGGCATGGGACTAAATACCTATTGAGTTTTACCACCCAAGAAGTACTGTTTTGGACTGAAATGCCTGGATTATATTACTGATATAAAATGGAAAATAAACTTCAAAATAAGGAAAACAAGAAATAGACTGATCTGTGAACGATGTCATTGCACACCAGCTCCAGGACATTAATTTTATCAAGAAGACTAAAGCTATTTATAACAGCAATTGCTATCAGTTACTTTTCAATTTCTTAACGTGTTATGCAAAGAGAAACACAATTCAGATGAAAAGAACTAGAAAAGTCTCATAAGCAGCATTACAAAGCAGAACTACTGCATGATTGTGAGATTCTGCCTGCACCCACTGTTAACAGTTCATGCACTAATATGACTTGATGTGATAACTTAGAATCTGAAAATACGATTTTTTAAAGTTCAGATATACAGAGTGGTGCTCATTTATGACCAAACAGTTAAAATTCAAGAGGCTTAGTTGCATGCATTCATTAAAAAACACATTCCATGAATCCTTATATTTAAGTCAGGTAATTCATACTGCTGTGTCACTTGCAATTGTACCTAAGGTTTGTAACTTGTGTAATCTTGTAAACTGTAAAGTTTATTTTGGAATCAGTTTCTTCTCTTGAAAGAACTGCAAAAACATAAAAATCACCACAAATCACCAGGAAAGATTAGTTAGCTACTGCCCAGGTTGCCAGTCCTACTTTACGTAGAGAGAGACATTCAAGATTCAACATCAACAAATCATCAAGACGTGGTTTCATTTATTTAATTGAATGAAACCAAGTCCCAGCAGGGGCTGTTGGCAATAACATACCCACGCAGCCTTGCAGTGGGTAGATATGTACTTTCTGATACCACACATAACAATATGTGGTGGTACTTCAGATACAGTAACCACATACTTCAGATGCAGTAACTGAGGATGGCTTCTGCACAGTGCATTATAAGGTTCTGGTGGCATCCCAAGAACAGCAGCTTTCTTGGAAAGGTGTGACTATGTCTGATATGAATTGTTCACAAATATATCCATGGTGCACTTAATCTAGGATTCTAAATCTTATTGGTTTTAAGACAAAGCGTTATTGGCAAGTACCTGTACCTCAGATATAGTTTAAATTAGTCTTGATAAAACATGTAAAATGCATATCTTTGTTTCTACAATAAAAAATTTCAACTACATCTTCAAATGCCAGCCATTATAAGGAGAAATCAGCATGAACAATGTGTTCACCCAAAGTACATTTTGTTCACTACTTCCACTACCTGTCTATTGTTTTCTCTCTGGCAAATTCTGCTTTTCAGCTGTGGCTTCAGACATCACATGAAAAGTAAAGAATGAAAACCAGAAGGGGGAACACTACTGTGAAGCTTAAATGAGCAAACTATAGAATTCGATTTCATAAACAAAAGTAAAAGTAGGAATCGGATTCCAAAGGCAACATAAAAAATGTGAGAAATCTAGCTTGTATATGGGTCAGAGGTAGTCTTTCATGTTTTATTTAATGCGAAAGGATCTGAAAGGAACAGTGAACTACAGACTTCCGGGGTACGTCTATTAACAGCGACTGAATGACAGAAGAACTTACCAATAAGGATAATATAATGTGTTCTAGGTTAATAGATGAATTGACTTATAGTAAGAATAAAGTCAACTTTGGAATACAGATCACCTTTATTTCATAGGGATTCTTTTCTTAGTTTTTATTCCATTCCCAAAATCAGAATAGTTTGCAATAGTATTTAGGAGAGAAGGCAAACAACTAGACAGTTAAAGGATTAACACTGAGTTGATATAACTCACAAATAATCCCTAACAAACTGTATGCAATAATTTGATCTAACAAATATGGAAAATGCTTTAAAATAAAGTGTTTTTAAAACACCTCTCTGTATAACATAAACAGTTCTGAGTGCTTATAGGGATGAAAGAGAGATGTAGCTACAAAAGCTTTCTTTAAAATCAGACAAAACCAGATTGACACAACCCACAACAAAGTCAGTATTACAAAAGCAGGCAATGGGAGAACAGCTCTTCACATAGTAAAATTCACTGCTACATCAGATGGCAGAATCCAAAAATATATTAGAATTAGACACATATTCATAGAAAAACTTCATGTTTTTTAATAGATCTTGGACATAAAAAGGGTGTGTGATTTCAGAAGTATAACTTTCAAAATCCAAGGACACCTGCAAGTCAAGTAGTTGACTTGCTTGACACTATGCTGCTGATATACTCCACTTTTAGAAAAGCCAAACTGCTAAAACACGGAATCAGTAAACCTAAGATCTACTAAAACTCTCTATATTAAGTCATCCGACTTACTCTACTCTAACATTACCCACAATAAAGTGGATGGCTAAATCAGGAAGCTTGTTCCCCTCACACCCCTTTAAAGATATAAATGAACCTCTCCTTTTCTATACAGTGATTCAGATCAGGAGCCTAACACCTACAATTTATTTAGATGTCATAGCTGGATGTAATAAGCAAATAATTCATAATATGAAAAGGAATTATTTTCTCTTTTAAAGATTAAGATAGAGAATTTTGTATTTGTTAGAAAACCTCATCTAAGCAGAGAAAAATTCTTGTTTGGAAGAGGGGCATTTAAAAAAAATCTATTCTAAAGGCAAATATAACCTGATATATATAAGACGCAAAACACCAAATCAAGTCCCAAGATTCTTATTTTTCAGAAATGCTGCACTTTGTCTGTTGTGGTAACTTATGAAATTATCACTTGAAAAGTCACTCAAAAGCTATATATTGTAAAAAGTGTTGTTTCATCATAGAAATGTATATAATTCTGTGCCTGCATTAGCTGTCACTCATGAACTCAAAATCACAATAGAACTTGATAGACTTAAATACCTATAAATGATACCTAAGAGGAGGTTGGAGTTTGTTTAAATTGTACTTCAGAGCAGTTGCTATAGCTCCTCAGTAAAACAGCCTTGTATTTTCTGTCTGCCTTTCTCTTCCAGGTTTATTTCCAATTTCCCATTTACTGAGTGTCTGTATAAAAGCTACACAGGTTAAGTAACAAATATATTCTTAAAGACCTGTGATTGTCTGTCTTTAATTTAATTAATTTGTTCAGAATCTTTGTATATTATGCAAACATAAGGAAATTCAAATTCCAGGCTACTTGATTCCAGAGACAGTTCAGTGTAGCAAAGAAGGTTCTACAATGCAAAGCATTAAGTTCAAATATAGAGTGGTTTTATTTACAATAAAAAAATGAGAATTCTTAGAGGAAATATATTTTTACAATTATATTCTGTTGTGTTATTTTTAAAACTTTCATAAACTGTATGTAGAAACCTTTGTAACTGAAAACCCAGATCTAGATATTTATATCTAGTAAGAATTCAGCAGAATTTGGAATATCCCAATAACAGGATGGAGATAAAACAAATTAAAAATCTTTAAACTGGAGAAAGTCTCCATTCTTCCTTGTGGTCAGTAAAAAGAGTGGCTCAGCACATTAGAAGTCTCCAGTAGAAGTCTGCAGTATTTACTACACCTATCCCTCAAGGTAAAGTAAACCAATTAAACACGAACATTTAAGAGTCTTAACACCTAACTGAGCATAATCGAGATGAGAAGTTCCATAAGCTTCAGTGAGGGTCAACCCAATATTAATCTCATTTGCATTTGCTAAATGCCTAGATTTATTAAATGAATGGCAGAGCATATCAGAAAAATAAAACATGCCTGCCAGATACTGTTGCTAATTCATGGAAGGTATACAGAGAAGAAACAGATAAATGACACACACTGTATGTAACTCACAGATACTGCAAGTTCCCCTAAAAGGTCATTTTAACAAATGAACAAAGGAGCTCTAAAAATTTCAGCTGCATTATCTGTAACTGCATGAGTTTCTTGAGTCTATTCTCAAGCTGTACCTATCACACCCACTCAGTTCAGCAAATACAATTGTTAATGAAAAAATATTTTCTAGTTCAATCTGCTCAACCCCTGCTACCAATCTGTATCCAACAGAGCACTTCCAAGTTGCCTCAAGTCAAGTTCTCAAATTGGAAGCAAACATGCCGGAGGAAAGAAACTTGACTCTTCCCGTGCCATACCTTGTTTCCCCATACTTCAAAGTTTGAATCATTTCTCAGGAAGTATTTTTCACATCCCTTGTCAAGTCCAGATCCATTTCTGCCTTAGCTTTCCTGATTCCATTCTTACATATCTAAACTGCATCCCTGAACACTGCCAAGGTTACTTGTCTTTGCTTCCATTGGATATATTTCTTTCCTCAGTTTAAAATCAACTCCTCAGTTTAAAATCCTTGCTCAGATCTCAAGACATCCCTTCTAACCTGAAAAACATTCCTGACAGTGCTGTAACAAGCATCAACCTGTAGGGATAACTGTCAACATTTACCAGCATATGAAGCAAAACTGGGGGCAAAACACCAATACAAAAGCACAATGTACATTTTTATCATATGTTTTAGGCAGTGCTGTTCTCAGCTATATAACACATCTCAGTGCACCAGTGAAATCACTGCACACATATATCCTCACTGCCCTCTTAACATACCTCTTGGAATTACCTACTTCGCTTATAATTTTTAGAATTTTATTTTGCATAGAGGTGTTTACTCTTATATGTCATATCAAACACAGTCCTGCTCGCTTAAGTTGGAGCGTGTGTTTCAGCAAAACTTTCTATCAACAGCAACGAAGTTTAAATGGCATTTATGTAGAAGGTGTTTAACAAACACCTGACGGAACACATTTTCTGCTTGTTACTAGGTTATTATTGATGCTGCCCTGTGTCAGGAAGAGTGTGGCCAGCAGGGCCAGGGCAGCGTTCATCTGCCTGTGCTGGTGAGGCACTGGTGAGGCCAGTGGTGAGGCGGCCTCAAAGGTGAGGCCACACTTCAAATGCTGTTTTTGGTTCTGGGCCCCTCACTACAAGACAGACATTGAGGTGCTGAAGCATATCCAGAGAGCAGAGCTGGTGAAGGGTCTGGAGCACAAGCCCTGTGAGGAGCAGCTGAGGCAGCTGGGGATGTTCAGCCTGGAGAAAAGGAGGCTCAGGTGGGGCTCAGAGTAAACAGCTCTTATTACTCTCTACAACTGCCTGAAAGGAGGTTGTAGCCAGGTGGAGCCTCTTCTCTCAGGGAAGCAATGACAGGATAAGAGGAAATTGCCTCAAGCTGTGACGAGGGAGGTTCAGGTTGTACATCAGGAAGAATTTCTTCACAAGAAGGGCTGCCAGGAGTTGGAAAAGGTTGCCCAGGGAGGTGGTGGAGTCACCATCCCTGAAGGTCTTCAAGAAACTGCTGGTTGTGGCACCTAGTGCCATGGTCTAGTTGACAAAGTGATGTTGGATCACAGGTTGGATTCAATGATCTTGGAGGTCTTTTCCAATCTGAATGATTCCATGACTACTCACAGACAAGCCTTACAATTGTTCATCAAACCAGTAAGTCACCAGCTGCCTTGTATACGTTGTGGGATAGATGTTTACACTTAAAAGAAAAACACATTCTGAACTCTGAGCATTAGAGTCAACAAGTAGACTGTGTAAAACTGTACAAAGTTGCTATGTTAATACCAGCTGGCTTTAAATGTCCCTGCATACTGTGACAAAATGCTTTTTTGGTAACTGCATTCCCACCACTTCAAGTTTTAAAACATTCTCTAGTTAATGACCAAAATACTACTGAGCAATAACAATGCTTATTGTTTTCACACTTTTTTCATCTTCAGTCTATCAAAATAAATTGCCATGAATAAAGCAGATGATGAAGTCTGTTCCTACCAAGACAAGATCCTTATGTACATAATTTTTTTGTAAATTATGAATTTAACTTCATGAAGCATTTCCCATCACAGCTGCTTTGCACTCAATTTTAGGCACACACTACCTTCACTATCTACATTGCCTTCCTCATAACTACAGTACCAAGAACAGTCCTGAATATCCACCATCTGAAGCAACTAGGGTGTGTGTAGGTTGCTCATCTCACTGTAAAAGCCTAAGAACAGCATTGAGATGGAACCACCAGCTCCACTTAGGATCATGCTGCTTTTGGGTAGACTACAGAATTATTCAGATTACCATGCATACCCAGCGGGGAGTGTTTAGTGAACTTTGGGATATGTCAGGAAGAATTAATTCTAATTATCAGTATTTGAGAAATACTACCTGCTCCAGCCAACCTGCTCAGAATATTCTCTTTTGATGAGGGATATAAACAGAATAACATCTGGAAGTCTTTTATATCACCCAGCCCATTAAAAAAAAAAAAAAAAAAAAGCTATTGTCTCACTTGATTCACAGTTATAATTTCTCTAGTAACTGTCAACTTCCTGCTGCCAATTATTTAAATATCAAAATAATCCATTCGCCTGAGGCAATAGAAAGCAATAAAAATAAGAGTTGGCAGTTATTACTTACATTATAAAAATCTTGATTCAAAGAGTTCATCCAATTAGTAAAAGAATAAATTGCATAGAGTACCTTTTAGCTAAAGTGTTTAATGCTGTTTTCATTTAGATTGCATTTGTGTTCAAGTCCAATAACTGAGTGAGAGTGACAGGGATCCATTTTGCGGATCCTGCCATCTGGCACAGGATCCCTTGGAAGAGTCACAGAACATCTATTTAAGCACCAGATGCTCTTGAAGCAGACAGATGACTTGTGTGAGGGGCATGGAGGGTAAAAGGTCAGTCCGATGGGTGTCCCACTGGGCTGGAAGATGTCTCCTCCCAAGCACAGCCTCTACACAAGCTACATCCAGGCATTTTGGATTTGACTTGAGCCAAATACCCATTCTAGACCACTTCTGCTCCATACCAGTACCCAAAAACATAGAAGCTGAGTGGAAACTTTTGGACAGGGGTGCAAAAATAAGGGAAATGAAGATAATTTAGAGTAAATAATAAAGCAATTCTGTTGCTGAAGGGAATAAGGGACAGGGACTATTTGATTATAAAAAGGATGCTGATGCTGCTGCAGGTAAAAGGAAAAGAGAATTTCCTGTATTGAAAAGATGAAAGGAGAAGGGAAGATTGCCTGGCAAGATGGAAAGGCAAGGAGCTGTTGTAGGAAGAGGAGAGTTGCTGCTGCTTTCCAGTGCAGAAGGGACAGGAAACTGAAGTCCAGGTCAATATTTTAATCCAATGAACCCAGGAAAAGAGTATCTCCTGGGGTTTCCTAAATTCAGCTGTCTTCACCAGAGCAGCGCAGTAGGAGCAGACCAATGCAATGATGCTGCTGAGGACCTTGTAATTACGTGATACACATTTTGTGGATTTTTACTTCAGTCTAGTTCAAATCTGAGGCCCAGATCAAGTGTTTTCCCTCCAGCAATTCCAAGGATAGTTATCCTGCAAATCTTTGGTTTCCAAAGAGCAGATATATCAGGTGGGTACTCAGTGAAGCACTTCATCATCCTTCATCATTTTTTTGTCTGTCAGACATGGTAACATCAGGTGGCAGAGGCAGTGACATGCATCTCCTTTATAAGCCTCATATATGGAGTCAGCCCTTTCTGTTCATCTTTGTTTCTGCTTTGAGACTTCCTATCTTTCCTTACACTGAAGTGCCACCAAGAAGCCATTAGGAGGTCCCTCCCTCTCCTACTCTTCTATCCACAGTAGATACTCTGTGGGAATACCCCAGATGAACTGACTTTATGGAGCCTTGAGTCTGAGGAGAGAATGTTTTCTAGGAGCCTGTAGCACCACTGCTGCTTTGACTCTCATCTGGTACCAGCTGGAGGCATCAGAATCTCTGGATGAGGCTGCATTATACTGGGACAATGGGATAAAGCATGCAGCATATGCAGAACTTCAGGATGCAGAAGCTTACAGCCAAAGCCTTCTGCTATGAGTTGACATTGTGATTTCACCATACTCATAATAAATTTCAGGTGCCTATAATTTTTTTCAGTTACAGTAGGCAAAGAGATAATCAAGACTGCTGGGGGCAATTTTTCAGACCATATCTTTTGGAAGTGTATAGCTAACTCTACATGGACAACATCTTTCCTCACATGAAGCAGTATGATATGATCAGGTCTTGACCCTAGAGATGTTCACATTACTCATGAAAACTTCAGTGGAACAGGTACTGAAGGGACAGTGACCACTGACAGTGATGCTAATCACTGCAAAGAGTATGAGATTTTATTAGTCTATGGTATGAGCAGAATATTTCAGTAGTATATTCCACATGGAGCAATACAATATAGTATGATTCCACAGGGGGTCCCCTTGTTATACTAGTGTTACAACTTAATCAAAAACAAACAAAAAAATGAGGAAAAACACCATTAACATACTTAACATTTGTCAGCTATGCTAAGGTACTACAACACTAATGCCAGAGGATTATTTTGGGAAGATCCACCTGGGGCTCTTCCTTCAATATTGTTCAAGTATGGACGAAGCCTGAAAACATTTCTAATTTGACAGCCTAAAGCAGCAATGAATAACAAAAGAGCTTCTCCAAAGCCTGTTCTGGTGAATCACAGTATAAAACTAGAATTTTACAGTTAAAATGTCCAGAAAATATCTACAAGTCTTATGGGAGAAGTTTCTTATCCTTGCAAGTCTTAGCGAATCTGTGTATTTATTTTGGAGGTTAAATTTTACTTTGCAATTCCAAAGGAATAAATGGCCCTGCCAGTGCTTTATGTCACTTTTAAAATCTTACTTTAAAATGCTATCATCATTAATAATAAACTTTCCATTGTCTTTCTAAGTGAACATTTTACTTTTCTAATGTTAATTTTATAGCATTATCAACCAGTCTGCAAGACCAGTGGGGTTTTGGGGTTTTTTTCAATAGGATATACCAGCATCACTGCAGAACTCAGTTAATTGACAGTGAAATTATTTTTCCCTCAGCATCTCAGATGATCATTGGGTCTCTACTGAATGTCTTCATCAGTCATTGAGGAAAGCTTTTTAACATGCATACGCAGGGAACTATGATGAGTAGTCTGGCACACTTATTTTCATAATTGAGTAGCTGTTATGAATTCCATTTTTGTAAATAGAAGCATAAAACTGGATGAAATCTCCACAGCTTTTCTGTGCAAACTCTTGCTCCTGAGCTATCCACAATCAAGATATTGAAAAACTGAAGTACCATTACTAGGCCAACATGGACCGTAACGCTAAATAAATCCTGCTTCTCACAACCAGACATGCAGACAAACCCTCCATTCTCCTAGGACTCACAGGTTCTAGGCTTCTACCCAGCCTACTTTAAATTCAGCTTCCTTGAATACAATTAACTAAACCCCACATTGTTTATAAACATATATAAATACTAGAATGAGGTATCAAAATAAATTCTGAAATACCGCACAATTAATTTGCATGCCACAAAGAGAATATATTTTTAAATAATTGTTTCTGTTAAACACCATAATTGTGGAATATCAAAGCAATGGAATAATTCAAAATCTTACAAGGTAAAAAAGTAGGCAAAACAAAAAAGTAACCAAACCCTCACTATTCAGCCTAAAAGCTCAGAGTGAGGCATAACCTTTCCTCTATTCCAAGCTTATGATGGAGAATTCCTCACCACTTTTTCTTTCTCTCAAATCTGATCCTGTATGTTCATTCCTCCCAGATCTTCTTACAAAAGATGACAGAGAGACTAAGATCCATATCTCCAGATCTGGCCAGACAGAGCATTCCCTAGAATGTGTTCCCCCACACAGAGCATAGCATCAGTGGTCGTGTCATCAATCACAGATGCCGAGAAATGAATATGAATGTGCTTATTTCTAAACCTGATAGCTTGTTGGTACTTGAAAAGAGATAAATCACTCTACAAATATCTCATAAATAATGTTCACTTACAATGAAAGCATTAATAGTTGCAATAGTATGTATGAAGATCTATGAAGAAGGCTATTCACCTATCCCAGGGTGTGGAAAGAAAAAACTAATAGCACGAACAGTTCAAAAACTCTGAGACACAATAGACTTAAAAGACATAAAATGCTGTGGGGAGGAAAATGTGGAATCACACAAAAAACTTGTGAAGTAAAGCTGTGAATCCGTACACATTCCACTCCTCCGCAGATACTGGCCCGGGGCTACTACACGTCTGAAGGAGGGTGCCTGTGTGGAGATTTATGAATTAACTGCACTTCATTTTCAAAAAGTGCTATTCATCATCGCATGGTGTTTTCAGCAAGGGCAGTCCAGCTAAAACGCTTCAGGTGAAGCCACTAAGTATTTGCTAACTTGATACTGATGTCAATTCCAGGGTGGAGAAAAGCAAGAAATTAAGGATCATCGTAGGCCAATTTCACAGGAATTTTGAAGAGAACACTATTTTCTGACTTTTACAACTCCTTGCTGCTACTTGAATTTTTACTACAGCTCACTCTTCCTCTTTGCTTATAGTAAAAACATTACATCCTAGTTTCTTCTCTGCTGAAAGATGCTGATAATCTTTAGCAAGTGGGAAAGATGGAATAACAAGAACATGATCTGCATCAGTGGTACTTTTATTTATATCTGACTGATCAAGCAAAAAAGAACAGTTTTGCAGTTGCTCCCATTTTAGCACTTTACCCTTCTTTATGCCATGATCAACAGATACTGTTCATCAATACAACAGCATGCCATGTTTCAATATAGGGTGCATTTGTAACTCCTGGTAGGCCGTGAGTGTTCCCACATGGATGAGCACGTTTAGGAATGTCTTGGTTTAAAATAAATATTAGAAACTTGAGTAATAAATATATAATCATCATCTGGATAATGATGCCTAAAATCCTACTGCCTCTGACTATAATTATAGTAACAAAAGTATTGCTGACTGATGAAGAAATGTACTATTTATGCTGCAGGGATTGCAAATCACCACTTTTAGATACTCAGTCAGTTAAAAATCCAGTCTGCATTATAAAACTTCATTGGTATATAAAATAATTACTCATTGGTATATAAATTAACTCCCCTCTGGACTGCAGTGATTAATCCTTTTAGATTTCTCTTCCTGTATTATCTTTTTACTATGATCTATATTATTGCCATGATAATAAACTTGTTAATTCAAGACAATACTTGGTCTTTACTGGATAAAACATGTTTATGTAAAATGCATGTTCATTTTATGTAAAATGCATTTGTTCATGTCCTAAATCACATCTTCAAGATAGCTTTCATATGTAGTAAAATATTGTCTCAGTAGATTACAGCAAGTATTTCCAAACATGCCTATAAAGCACAACCCTCAGAAACCTCTTATCTTATTTTAATATCATATCTTTAATCTTATTTTGCTCACTATATCCCTGGAGTGAATATTAAAAAGAAGACCTATTTTACAGTTGCCAAGTGGGGATACATCATCTGAACTGCAAATTTAAATTTAAATGCTTTAGATCTTCTAGAAAGATTAAAAATGTGATGGTTTTTTCATCTATATTTATGAAGTACATATTGATAGAGTTTCCAAATTCTATCAGTAGGAGTAGAAGAGATGATGTGGTTATTGCAGTGCTTTTCCTCTTCTAAGTGGAAGATTTGTGGACTGTGGTCTACATTCAATTGAGTCAGTTTATAAATAATTTTACATTAGATGCCTTTTTGAGAAAATAAAGAGAAAATAAACTGTTCACTGTATCAGTTTTCAATCTAAAATACAAAGGTTAACTCAAGTGTCAGAACTCAAATAATTAAGGAGTTTCTGTGCAGACTATTTCAGGATATTTTTGCATAATGCATTTTAATAGCATATTCACTTTTCACCCCTCAAGACCCATTGGGAACACACTAACAAGTGTTGCAAACTACCAAGACTGGTAAAATGATCATGGACTCCACTGTCTACTCCACCCATGCCATAAAAAGCCAAGTTCATTACTGCTGCCCTGTTTGTAGTCTTTTTTATTTCTCTCTCCTGCAATATTTCCTCCTGTCTTGCCTTTTTTCTCCTCCTTCCCCCACTAAAATGTCTCTTTACCCCTTATTCTCTCTCCTTGGCACCAGGTGCCCAAGCTGAGGGAGGTTATGAACACATGAAAATCCTATTGCAACTAAAACACATTGTACACCACCACCAAATAGGATCAATGAGCTGCAGTGTGTTCCCTGGGGAAAAAAATGGAGAAAAAATGCCAAAGCCTGTGTGGGGTCTGTTCAAAGTCTCTGTGGAAAGGGCAGCCATAAAGAAAGCTGAAACCCACGGACAATAATCCACGATGAACACAGAGGAATGTCTGCAAATTTCCTGGCTGTAGCTTTCACTAGCATCAACACTGAATGTACAAGAGGGAACGTTTATAGAACTGAAGCACTTGGCTAAATCTGGATTAATCGTCAAATCATATAATATCCTCAGCTGGAAAGGACCCACAAGGTTCACTGAGTACAACTCACAGGACAACCCCCAAAATTACATCATGCCTGAATGCATTGTCTCACAAGTAAAAAATATTCCTAATAATATGTTGGCTCTCCCTACCTAAGGATGTAGCTTACCTTCTCCGCAAAGAAAAGCGGGAAAGAAGAATTTAAAATTAAGTTTAAGTCATTTACAGTAGCTTCCAGTCCCATCTTGGCTCATTGCTCAGACTGGACAGTCTCCACTAGCAGGAACTCTATCAAGGATCCCTGTGAATGGACAGAAGCTAGGACACTACAGTGGCTGCAGAGAAGGAGGAGTTCATCAGATACATAAGAAAGTATGCCTAATGCGTATACAGCCAAGATATTGCTCACTTTTTGCAAAGCACAATGTTAGGACAGGATACAAGTATTTTTAAGTAAAGGAACAAATCACATAGCTCAAAACACACTGCATAGAGTAAATCACTCTCATCTGCTAAGAAAATTGTACAAATAAAAATATCTCTTTCTTAATTGGAGAACCACCTCTATGCATAGCCAAGAGATTTTTTCCTAATGTTAGCAAAAAGAGCATCCCATTTTCAAGTGGAAAGCTTTTGTTCAGTTTTACACTCATCTTGTATTTACCTTGATTACCAAATAAAGCCAAATCCTACAGATAACACGAATTTAGAGTAAACACAATTTGTACGGATATCAAGTTACAGTGCTGACTAAAACTTGTAGAAATAATAATCATGCTGCTTCCAGTGATAAAATCATTGGAACAAAAAGAGCCACTGGACCAGTACCACTGAAGTGTACTAGCTTAGCCCAATACCAAAACACACAATCACAGGATCACAGCATGGTTTGGGTGGGAGGCACCTCTAAAGGTCATCCAATCCAAACCCCCTGCAATGAGTCAGGACGTCTTCAACTACATCAGACTGCTCAGAGCCCTGTCCAACCTGATTTAATGATTCTGGGTTCTGGGCAACCTGTGCCAGTGTTTTACTACCCCCAGTGTAAAAAACTTTTTTATTTAATCTAAAAAACTCTCCGTCAGTTAAAAACGATTAATGTTTCTAGTGCTTCTCTCAATAACATCATTTTGCCTGTACACTTGAATGCCTGTATTCTTTGCCTGAAAAACATCAGCAAGGAGACACAGTTGCTACATAATCAGGATACAGAGGGGTTTTTCTGCAAAACACTTGCCCTAGGATTAAAATGAAACTTGCTGCTGCACTTCAGTATGGAAACAATGTCAAGAGCCATGTGCAAACATTCCATTTCACATTAAACGGATGCTGCCTCAAATGATTTAGCAACGTTTTAGGGTGGACACTGAGTATGATTTCCATTTCAGCACAATTTAGTGCAAGCTTATGCTATAAATTAACACTCTGAGGTCCTCTGACCAATGTTCCCATCCCAAGTGAATCTGATCCTTCATATCCTTAATTTTACTGGCAAGTACTCTCTTAAACTCTCTTAAACACAGCTTCTAGCAAAATGGAATATTGATACAGAATCTTTGGGGGGAAAAAACCTAAACCAATCCTTGATGGTTTCACCAATGCGTCACAGTTTTCAAGAAAATATTCTTATTTTAAAACTAGTTTACCACTCTCTTTTTCTCTAAAGAAAATGTTATCTTAGCTCTGACCTGTTATAGCACTTTAGGTTGTGGTGGTCTTTGATTTGAGGCAAGAGCAAATATTATTTTCAAAAGGTAACATGAAGAAAGATCCTGACTTACAAAAAAAAAGAAGTATGTTACTGTGATTTGGGCTGTTGCTTTTCAGTAATAACCCTGAGCATTTTTATATGTCTCTGTGTTCAAAAAGATGTTGCTCATGTCCCACTTAACCAAGAATATGTAGGTGGTAATTAGGAATGGAGCCAGTGAGTCTCCAAGCAGTTTCTCTTAATGCTCTAATATCAATTAGTAAGAAACATGCCCTTGTCAAATAGAAGGAGAGAACGGCCTAATTCATACCACAAAGAATTAGAAAAAGAAAAATATACAGATTTAATTACATAACAATGTTTGCTAAGCAGTGACTAGCTGAAATAGATGGGTATACAACACAAATACATGTTTCAGATGAGTTTTATCAAGTCACATAGGCAAGATGGATAAAGTTATTGAAACCAATACAGAAGGAAGGCAAAGAAACAATGTCTGCTTAAAGGAATAATCATGCATGTAGAATGAAGGAGTTGGACAATCATTTTTTCTGTCACTTAATTCCTATTTTTCTATGCATGAAGAAAAAGCAACATTATTAGACATTTGGTTTTGTTCAGCATTGATCTTGAAATCCATCTCTTTTAGAAACATAGCAGTTTCAACCTCTTACAGACATGGCTACAAGGAGCTGCTGGCACATGAAACCATGCCAGCCCTTCCACTAGAAATGCAAACCCTGTTAACAACAAAAGCAGCAGCACAGCTGAAAGAACTGCCAACTCATCTTCGCTATTGCTTGTGACTGACACACAACCAGTCTATGAAAACCTTCAGCAGCTATTTTCTTACATCATTAAATTTCATCCCTGCTCTCACTCTTGGGATGAACTATTTCAGCAAAGAGATTATATTGTTTAGGATAGAAAGACAGGTTTTTCCAATTCATGCCTGAAAAATGTGAGGTGGCAAGGTACCTTGTAGCAAACCTTTGATCAGTCAGATAAGAAATTAAGGAAAATGAGGAAATCATCTGAGTTCACTAGGCCAATTATTCAATAAGCTCTAGAAAGATCATCATTAACATTGGTTGGATGATTCTAGGCAGTAAAATGTGCTTTTCTCTATCATGAGGGGAAAAAACCTAAACAAACTGCAAACAAGCTTTAGTAGAATGTTAAAAAGCTAAGAGGCTGCACCTACAGATAACTGTTACCTTATCCAAAATTTCTTTTTATTGCAAAATGTATGTAAAATCTGAAAAAGTGACATGCCAGTAAGAGTTACTAGTAAGTTAATTAGCAAAATCTTACATCAACTGGATGTAGATGCATGGTTAGCCCTTATTTAGTAACCGCTAACTACTTCAAATTAGGTTTGGAGTAAACTTTAGGAAGTGGAATTCTGACATACAAACCAACATGTTTAATGGAACTTCAGAGTGCAGTAAATCACCCCAAAACATTTTGAAGCTTTATAAACAAAGCAGACTCCTCTTCTCTCCAAAAGATTTAGAAACAGTACATGCAGAGAACATATACTTCCATTTTAAAAAATTATCTCTTCATGCTATTTCTTCTACAGAAATCCTGGTTTAAATTATTTTCCTAAGAAGAGTGTAGGGCATATAGAAGCATAACTGTCAATTTCAATGTACCTTTTAAACAAGGATTTGGTATGAGAAATCATACCAAATTTTAGAGGCTTTATGAGAATGGGCTTGAATTTACTCTTCAGCTACACTGTATTGCAAGACACATTAGGGCAAACTACCTTTATAACACTTGAGTCAATAGCTAAGGCACTGGCAAAATTCTCCTTAAATTTTGGCACATCACTAATACCAAGCAGAGATTGTTGTTCAGAAGTAGTTTTTCACCAGTAAATTCTTATCAACTAAGCAGTTAGGATGTGCAGCAGAAATGTCAGTTTTAAACCTGCTGAAGGTCTATTCTCAGTACAAGCAGGTATCAGTCCCAGACTGCAACTCTCTGAGCATATCCACTAGTTAAAGCACAGCTAGTCTCACTGAAGCTTCAACTTTGCTCAATCAAAGTGGAGAACTGCACACCCCTCACAGCATCAGAGTAATTATAACTGATCATCTACACTTATGCATACAAATAAAGTCATGGTTTCTATCAAACCAAACCTGCCCAGCCAGAGATGAAGGCTGGGATCTGAAAGTGACCCACAGCCTTACATGGATCTCCCATGGTAACTGACCTAGAACCATGCTCTGTTTAGAGTTTCATTTTTCACCCTCTCCAATAGGATCAAACACTCCTGTACAAATTTACTACACCATATATCAAACATTAATATTCTGCCGTACTTCCCTTTGTGTTCCTGAAAATGTTCATGTGATAAAACATTGGCTGGTACAGGAAGTTTCTCCTAAAACGCACTTGCAGTACAGCATAACAAAATGGGCAAACAGTTTGAGAGCAAATGCCACAAATATGTCACAAAATCCTTTCCTATCCTAAAGTATCTCCTTGCTTAGGCTCCCATTCCCTAAAGGGATTCTAATAATATTACTTCTTTTTTTCTCTTTCCTGATGGATAGCATAATGCTTAAAGAATGCTTTCAACATAAAACATTTTATCTATAACAAACTCATCATCTCTGCTTATATAATTTGAGAATACTCTGAATACAAACTTATCACTGGAAACCTTGTCCATACAATTTTTTGAGTAAGTAAACCCTTTATACCAACCACTGCTGAACAGGTTCTGAAAAATCAAAATCAGCAAGGTTTAATTGCAGAACCTCAATATTTCATTTCTTTGAAAATGAAATGTAATTATTTTTAGGCCACATTCATATCACTGTGTTAATTATTCATCAGGAAGCAAAATAAAAGTTACAGTCCTGACTAACACAAGCCTCTACAGCATTTTATGGATGATTTTTAAAATCCATGAAATAAATGCAAACTGAAACATGAATACCTTTGTGTCAGTTTTAATACTGAAAGGCAGACTCCTCCTCAGTTACCGCCACTCCTTTTAAGAAGCAGAATTCAGGATGTTTTATCTCTAGTCTGGGTAACTGCATCATGTTTCACCCAGTATTCCCATAGTATATATAGCAAGGACTTAGAAGTTACATCTCTATATATATACATACATCTAGTAGAGAAGGAGGGAAAATGTTCAGATTGAAATTTATTATCTATAGATGAGGAAAAGCTGCACGAGAACAGGAGTCTGCACAAGAAATGGAACTTTACTCTGACCCCAACCCTTTCAAGTCCTTCAAAGAAGAAATTTAACTTTTACAGACGGAACTAACACCCCCTCCGCTTCCAAAAGTAGAGTCAAAAGAGAGAGGGAGTCCACTCTCTGCTTCAGAGAAAAAGGCACATGCTGTCCCTTTTGACATCATCACCTATTTTGGTTTATGAACTTCATGAGCTTGTAAATATAGTTGTGCCACAATTCCATGGAAGAATCTTTGTGCCTTGAACATGGCAAGCATAGAGCACACTTTGAGGACAAAAATCAGGAGCTGATCTATGGAACTGATATCCAATCTTGTCAAAGGAAAGTTCTGAACACATTTTACCTTATTTTGAAAAATGAAAGACCTTGCAGGACAGGGAAAAACGTCTGAAATGACACAGTTCTGGGAGCAAGTGACCATAAAAGTTGGTGTGCAGTGAGCCTTACAAAGCATCCTTCATTATACTGCTGTTGTTTAAGTAGAAATCACACATTCTCTCCCTCTTTCATATCATTTGCGAAAATTTTGCCTACAAAATTCAACACCTGGTCTGCTAAACTTAAGCACAGAACACTGGAATTAAATAAACAAGGGAAAGACACTTGAGCTCATAGCTGCATAAGAATGGAAAGACTGAGTCAAGGAAAAAGTTGAAGGCAGAGGTTCTGCCAAAAATGTGCATTCATGCTGCTGCCAGTACCACACAGGTTGAATGAAACTCAAACGTAAACAATTCCATTTTTTAAAAGATTCTGCTTGGTAGAAACTTCAAAGAGAAAAACAGTTATAAATCAAGAAGATTTATATAAGTAATGGGCCGTGATGCTCAATAGAAAATATGACCTCTGACCTGGTGAGAAAGTACACTGTAAGGCTTGGAATATGGTTAAAATGTTAGTTAGGAGGATGAACAAAAATTGGCTTAGGAAAGCAACTCCTCAAAGAATGTTTTAAAATCAAATTTAATGAGTTCAGACTGAAAATGGTGGAAAATTTATAATGGTGACATTTTCCACTTTTATTCAATCCAAGTATTTGACTGGAAAATAACTTCCAGGAAACACTTCACAACAAAATTCAGATGAAAATCACTACCCAGTGGAGGTTTCCTGTGATCTTTCTCTGACTTCTGTTAAGCCTCAATCCATGCATTTCCATGTCTTAAGAGAACAGCTTAATCTAACTTCAAACGCTCTGCATCTCATAGTGTTGAGATATGAACATATTTTCATATTCAGATGTTCCAAACATATTTAGATGAAAGCCAGCTGAAATGTTTAGAAACTTAACATTAGTAAGATGAAGCTGCCACGAGATTTGCTCCTGTTATTTTTGAATGTTAAAAAAATAAATTGCCCTCAGCAACCACAAGCCAGCACCAGAATGCACTGTGATTGCTGTGGCCTTATCATTAAGGAAGAGAAGCAACAGGTTCCTAGAGCTGTGTGTCATCTCTAGTTTAAAAATTGCCCTGGTAGGCACAACAGCATGGTAATAATCTCCAATTTAAAACAAGAAAATTCTGAAAATATACAGAGAACGACAGAGTAGAAAGCTGTAACTGTACTAGAAAATTTAACAAACAATGAAATACTCAACAGTAATAGCAGAGAGCAAGTTAAGATGATGATAAAGTCAACATGTCTTTGATTTTAAGTTTGAATGTGCATTCTCACAGTATTTCTTCAAAGGAGTGGGTGACAGTTGACTGAATTTACTGGGATTTCCAAGACTTTCAACAAAATTCTTTCCCAAATGTTTTTAGGGAAACTAACATTCCAAAACATAAGACAGAAGACCTGCCAGGGATAAATCCTTGCTCAAAAGACTGAGTAGAGTGGGTAGAAGAAAATGCTTAGTCCTCAGAACAGAACTCACACAGTTCAGGTGGGATTTGTTATAGGATCTATGTTGTTCAACATGTTCATAAACAAACTGGAAAAAACAATAAGTAATAATACGAGTTTGATTATGATACAAAGTCCATTAGGGTAGTGGCTGACTGGCACGGAATGCAGGAAGTTCATTATAAACTGAGTAACTAAACAATAAAATAATAAATTAAGTTGAATGTAAGTCAATGTAAAACAATTCATCTGTGTTTCAAATTTTAAATTATGAGATCTCAGCAAACCAGAAGCAAGCCCCTGGGCTTAGGATCCTACTTTGGGAAGAATCACCTCTCTTTCTTTGTTTTTCAGTCTACATAGTTGTTCATTAGGGGACACAGTGGAGGCTAAAAGTTTACACAGATCTCAGAAGAAAAGAGCATGGAACAGAAACCTATTAGGGCTAATATTTCCACAGAAAACTTCTCTGGCTCAGGAAATACTTAAGTTAGGAATTACTGAGTGTAAGGAGAAAATTTAGGGGTGCCATATATGCTTGCCCTGATCTGGTTCTCTGATACAGTTTAACAGGTGGCCAGAGTGTTAGGAACCAAGTGTAAATGTATCAATCTCTGAGGGTCCAGCCCTTGCAGATTGGCTTAAAATAATTTTAGCAAGACTGCTCTTCAGAGGTGTTTTGTAAAGTAAAAGGTTTAATAAATGAAAAATAACTAACATTACAGAAAACAAAAGAAAAGCCGTGCACAGGTGTCCAAGAAAATCTAACACCCTGCTAGAAACACTCCAAAAAGCTCTTTACATCCTTTGTGCTCCTTCCTAAATACTTAATGTTTTAGGAGGGACAATTTGGCTTGCTACCAATAGGGAGAGGTACAAGATTTGAAGGATGGTGACAAGATCCAACAGGTGCTTATCTCTTGGCACTGTGCCAATCACTGCCAGAACAGCAAAGAAATTTCGGGGTTCTTTACCTTATAAGAAATGCAAGGGGTGAGTCTTCAAGTCTCCCTATATGGAAAACAATTGCTGGGTGTGGGAAATGCATTCGTACAATTCTCTCCTAAGGATTTCCTTACAGCTACTGCTGGACACAAGACAATGACCTAGACAAACTCCTGATCTGGTCCATTATAGCCATCTTTGATGGTGACATATTGCAGCATAATAAATCCCACTGCAGCGAAACCCAAACCTGGGATGTATCAGGACAGATGCTTCCAGAGGAGATGGGTGACAAATCTGAAAAAGGTTCAAGTGCACAAAGCAGCTACTAGGATAGACAGGGTATCACTGGGATCTGATGGTTGTGCTCAGGCTGGGGTATTTTTCGTTCTTGACATTATTGGGCCTTTGCCATGTGTAATATCACATATTATTTTTAAATACTTCAGCACTGGGTACTATCCATAATGGATGACTTTCACTGAACAATCAGACATAAGCAACAAATAAGATTTGGTTCTTAGTGTCTCAAATACATACAGAAACCCCAACCAAGGGTCTTACAACCCTTCTAAAGAAATACCCCCAAGTTAGCCTGAGGCTGGATTACTTGACTCCTGCTAGTATATAGCAGGAGAGGATGAAAGATGAAATTAATACTCCCAATATAGATTTGATGGTTACTGCCTCTGCTCCACAAATTTTAGGACTTATCACACTGCAAGGACTGCAGCAAAAGCCTGCAGAATAGTTACAGTCACTACAATGTATAGCTTGAAGGGAATTTTTGTGTTGAAATGGTTGAAGAACTTCCTAAGTTTTCCTGGTACCATATAGTGATGAAAATGTGCTACAACCTTTGCATACTTGCACTCTAAAACTAAAATTTGCATTGAAACTAGAAATTTATCTGAAGAATTTCAGCCATATTTTTAATTGAAAAAGTGCACTCAAAATATAAAAGCTTGTTAGAAAACTAATACAACAGCAAGCTGTTAACATTTTCAAAATGCTTCTTAAACACACAGAACAATTTTAGACAGCTTCTTTGTTATTGTTGTTTTATGTAATCAGAGATAAGCCAGAAAAAACAGAAGTACTCTGTACTATAGGTATTTTAGTTACCTGCTAAATGATGCCTCTGGAGGACAGCATGGAAGCCAGATGAGAAGATTAATTTTTGATGCCCAACTTAGAGAGTAAAAGAGTACAAACATTGCCTTAAGTGAAGAATTGCAGCACTAACAACTCAAAAGTGCAATTGTCCTTAAAAAGATGCAATGGATTTCAGAGGTTTTTGTCAGGCAGGCTAGCAATGGAAAAAAAGTTAAAAGCCATTTGTTTGCAAACAAAATTTTGTGTCAAAGTCCTTTCATCTTAAATGTTTGTTTCCATTAAGAGATAAGCGGTCAACATCAAAGCTTTAACAAGAAATAAGAATCAGAATAACTCTTACTATCAGATTTGAAGATGAAACTCAGATTTGATGCTCACAGTATTTGTTTTTGCAAATGGTTCCAATTCAATGTTTATTTCCTATTACAATAAAGTATTCAGAATAATTAATACCGACATACTTTTCTAAGTTCCTATATTGTATAATCACATGTTTTCCTTTCCACTAGAGAGTTTGGTAGTTCACCTTAAATGCACTTGTTCCCCAAAATTCTTCATACTAAGAAGTTATTTTAGAGGAATATATTTTATACAGTTAAAAATATCCACAAAAGAAACAACTGGCAACTTTTATTGACTAACACTCTCAGAATGGCTGAACTGAGGTATAAGAGCAAGGATGTTTAAAGGCCATTTTATGAAGTCACGACTTCTACATGCCTTAATCACTTTGGCTGACAAGTTGATGGGAGAACTCTGGTTTCTCCAATTATAAGTTCAATAGCTGAAACAAGTCTAAAAAGGTCATGTGTAAAAGGCATAAAATATTAACCTCATAGTTTTCTGTGTAGCTTGTTAAACTCCCAGAACTTGTAATAGCAGAGACAAATTGAGCAACTTTCTGACCTTTCTCTGATAAAAACCTACACAGTTATTTAATGAAAGCCCTAAAGGTTACCAATTATTTTTCTTAAAAGACCATCTTTCTCGATTGGGAATTTGGTACTGAACCAAGAAATTAGTTTGTGGAAAACTTCATTTGAGTGCTTTTAGAAGAGTTGCAAATCTGTAGAAAATCTACTGGTTTGTTACCTGTTTCAGCTAGAAGAGGGGGAAGACTTGAGGGGAAACAAGAGAACAACAGAGAAAAGTGTCAAGAGAAAAAGAGCAACAAAATAAAAAAGCATGTATACATGCATTCAAGGTAGACACACTCAAACTCCGAAATAAAAGAATAGCAATCCCAGTTTTTTGATCTGTATTATCCACTTTCAAGCTTCAGGGTATCTACGGAAATGAGCAGCAGCACAGACAAGCAGCTGTGCTTCCCACAACGTCATGCATCGGTGTTGCAAGCAAAAGTGAGGTTGCAAAGTGTGTTTATGACCTTTCCTTCCTCAACATTTTGGTAAAATCTGAACTAATACATTTCTTAATTGACTAATGTGACATGTTCTTTTTAAATTTCTTAACATCCTCTGAATGGTACAAAACAGATGTAAAAGGCTAGTTTGATCAAATAGATTTCAGTACAAAATACAAAGCCATATTTGTAAATCTTTCTCATCATGTCAGTTCTTCTAGCAAAATACACATTCATGACTGATTGCAGATGGTACTAATAATTAATGATAAAAATGTGCCAAGCCTCCATAAATATCAATTTCTGGTTTTACTGGTGAATGACTGACTATAGGTTTGTATTAAGAAACCTATTCATTACATATTATGAATATATTCATAATTCATTACAATCTACTATGTCATTACAGCTGAAATTAAAAAAAAAAACGTAATTTTGAGAAAACTGAGGTCTCCAGGCAGCATCCCAATCATTTTAATCAGATTGCAATCATTTGACCAATTCTATGCTGATTATTAAGTGAATTGAGAAGCGTGCAGGGATCATGTAGGGCAGAACCTATTTGTTTTTAATGAGTTTCCAAAGTTTTATTTTGTGATTTTACTGCATTTGCCCTCCAGGTTCATTATCTCACTACAGGTTGCCAAAACCACTTTCTACTTTGTGGATTATCCGATTGAGGGGTGTGTTCCCTCTTTTTGAGAAACACTGCCTTAATGTTTACCCATAATACTATTTTAAGGGATCTTTGATGAAAAAGAAATCATAAATGTTTACCTTTGAGGTTTACCAAGACAGACATAAAACACTTCCGGCACACTAAGTATTTCTTGAGCCATCAACCACTCTACAGATGGGCCTCATGTCTTCAAAAAGTCTTTAAGGTTACAGCAAGTGTCCAGTATGTTTGCATTAGACATCACCCACAGTTCAGGTTCCTTTTAGTTTCAAGCAGCTTCATAATAATTATTCTATTGCGTCATTTGTCTCTTTTTAGTGTAGGTACTGTGATTTTTCTGGCTGTTCCTTAAAATAATAATAATAATAATAATAATAATAATAATAATAATAATAATAATCCTTTATCTTAACCAAATAGAAGTTTCAGAGGCAAAAGTATTTGGAGTCACCTTACTCTAGACAAGCTTTAGCACATATTTGCTGATCTGACACAATACTCTGTCAGTGTTTCTCTGAAGTAGGATTATTTTTTATTAATACAGTTCTATAACAAAGATATATTGTTGTTACTTTCTTATTTTAAAGCTTTCTGTGGTTTCCTATGTCCATCCAAATGTGCTTTATTTTGGATGATTATTGTTCCTTTTTATTCCCTGTGAACATAACAAAATCATTACTGAAACCTACAGACCAAGCTGTTATTTCTGTAACATTTACAAGCTGTTGAACTTGAACTCCCATGCTAGGAAATGCTTCTTCTATTCTCTTTTGATAATTTTGTTGATTATTGTTGTAATTCAGTCATAAGATGATTAGTAGTAGTAGTAGTAGTAGTAGTAGTAGTAGTAGTAGTAGTATCATTATTAGTATTATTGTTATTATTTTTAAAGGGTGAAGAGCAGTAAATAGAGAAAATAGGGGTTTTTTTAAACATTACTGTCATATTCAAGCATAACCCCATTAACTACCTAGAATATGCTTAAAGTAATAATGTTTGTGTGTGTGTGAGGATTATTCCATTGTCCAGAACATAAAACAACAACATGCAGCTGAGTATCCTCCCATATCTTGTGGCTCCAATGATATAAATCAATGCTTTTAATATATATTCAGCCCTGCATGGATGCAATGATTTGACATTAGCTTTTATATTCTTTGGGTTTTTAGCAGATCTTAAGAATTCTTCTAAGTACAACTTTGTTTATTTAAGAATAACTTGGCTTCTTTTTATAGGTTATCCTCCTAATATTCAGAACTTTCTTTCTTCATTACATCCTACTTGACCATTATTAAAACAAAGATTCTCATTCTAATATATAATAATACCATGCCAGTCATTGCTATTTTCAAGGTGAACTTGTCATTGTATTAAGGAGCTGGAATTTTACTAACATTTTCAGCAACATTTGCCAGTAGTATCATCCATTAAAAAATGGACCTTTCTCCCTATTTTTAATTCACCTTCCTTATCAGCTATTTCCTTCAAATTATCTGAAATATAGTCAAAAACTAATTCCATAAGTTCAGAATCTGGATCCTGAATACTCTTTGGCCCTTTGTATTTTTAATGTGTAAACACTTCTAACATTGCAGAACTGTTTTAGAAAATAAAAAAAAAATCATAAGTGTGATTTAAATTAACAGTATTTTCAGGATTTTATTATTTATAAAACTAGAGGTTTTATAAAATGGATCCAATCTGTATATCAATATCAGTAATGTGGTATCCTATGCATGACGTTTATAAGAGAAGTATCTATTTGTACCAGCTGCAAATATGCACCTGTTATAGGCAAATGAAAGGTAAAAAGCAGGTCATTTATACAACACATTAAACCCTTTTCCTTTAATTCTCCTGATTAGCTTCTTGGTGTATCAAATACTCATAAAAATACTTGACATCTTTTTCTAAATACCAAACAAACACTGCATTTAAGAAGTGAAAATAAAGGCTCATACTTTTTCTTAGCACTTCACTCTCCTTCAATACCATCCAAACTGAACTCCTTGGTTCTAAAAGCATTTAACTTCCAAAACATGAAAAAGCGCTGTATTTTCAAAATGTATTCATTACAACAAATTTGCTTTACTAACACAAAATCCAAAAGACTGCCCCCGTTTTCTTCTATATCAACATATTCTTACACCCAATTAATCATATAACCCTTCTAAGCATAACATAATTTCACCTGAACATTACCATGGCCATGTCTCACTAAATTCCCTTTTTTTTTTGGAATTAGGAAATGTGTCCCTATCAACTGTGTATGTCTGGTAGTGATGATACAAACCTGTCAGCCAGAGGAAAGTTCCATGAAGTAACCTGTCATCACTCTTTTCCTGAAATAAACCATAGCTTTCTGGAACTTCTAGAAAGCATCTAGTGACAGAAGTTATTGCATTAATAGACTCTCCTGCATTATCACAGGTGCTTTATGTGTTTCTAATTCTTCTGGACTCCCCATCATGCCTATGTGAAATTCCATCCTCAAGCAGGGAACTCACCTACAGGTTGATATATTAATGGCTTGTACTAGAAGCAAAATACCTGGGTGACTCTCAGTCATGCTTTGGACTTAAGATTAAAAAAAAAAAAAAAACAGTTTAAAAGATGTTTTTTCATGTAACAAATTGTTTTTGTTCACAGTCTCTCAGTCCCACCCAGATCAGCAATAAATTTGGGGCTATGTAATTTCTAGATTCATACATCCAGTCTTTCCATGTGTCTTTGCCTAGAAACAATTATTATATAGATCCACAGCCAAAAGTAAACTTGATACATATATCACATATATACAAATGATGTGTACAACCTATTCTTTTGTTATCAATCAAAGTAGACAGCAGGAACTCAACACTACATGTCTGTCTTTGTGAGCAGGGACATGTTTTAAAGCCATTTTAAAACAAAACAGTTAGAAAGTTTACTTACTTTGTGAAGTGTTTTACTTTATATAAGACTTTCTCCATGCTAATAAGTGATGATTCTGCCTGCAGTGATCTTACATAATGATTCTAGCTTTTTATTTTCAAAGAATGGAGGCAGCAGTCTGCTGCAATACTCTTATCATATCATCACAGATCAAGAATTCCCACTCAGATCTCAAGTGCTCTTAGATGTGCCCGTTAATATTAAAATGTCTTGGTGCCATGCACATCACAATCCACTGAAGATTACAAAAGATTTTTCTTTCTTTCAGCCAGCTTTACTAACTGTTGCTATCCACATATGTCTATTTGATTCACTTGTATATAAAATCATATACACACAATGAAGTCTACAAGGCAAAAACTGCAGTTAGACTAAAGCAATATTTGAAGTGCTACTTTTTACCATGATTCTTAGGCCTATATTTCAATAGTTATTCAAATTATTTTTACCAAGAGAAGCCAGAATTTACCCTGAAAAAATGGGATTTGATAGCAGCAGAAAGAAAACTGAACACCTGTATGTCCTTCAGTGTTTTACAAACAAGAGATGAACTAATGTCATATAATATCAATATCCATATTGTGTTGGCATTGAAAGTCTATAAAAGCATAAACTGATTGGTACTGATACTCACAGCTCTTAATAAAGCAATACAATTTGATGGGAAAAATCAAGAGCTTGATATACCAGAAAAAAAAAACAAACCTAAAGCCACATTTAATCAATTATATATAAGCCCAAACACATAATTCAATGGAAAAAACAAAAGCAGTTAAGATTAGATTACTTCTTCTTTATGAAAATTTCTAGCTTACTTCTTCCTTCACTGTTTACTGAATTTAGAAGCTGCAAAACTATATCTGCACTGGAGCCAAAGCAGCCCACTCTTCTGGTTGACAGAACATGTTTTCCAGGCAAATGGTTTATTTTTAAATAGCTTTTGTGAGTACAAGTATATTGGAGTGCTAACTCTTTTTGCCTCCAGCTGAAGCAATTTGCTGCTATTACAGATCAACACCTATATGCCATGCCCTTCCTGTCACCTGAGTACCAAACTCTGTTTTGATGAGGGACATAAAATACTGCACAACCACTGACTGAATGTACTTTCACTATTTTTCTTTTTCTAATGCTGAAAAAAAGCAAGTTCCCAAGCAAAAAAGCAAAAAGGGTCCTGATGTTTTCATGCATTTCTAAAAAATGTTTACCATTTACTCCTCTCTAATCAAAAAGCATACATTTTTGTCTATAACTACAGGCTTGTCTGAATTTTAAACAAGAACAGGCAAGAATCTTCCCAAAAAATCCTTTTCATGTCATATTTATTTCCCTTTGATTTTGTTTAAAATGAAGATTCTATCATTAATCACATAAATTGTAAGAGAAGATAATTTGCACACAGAAAGATAATTACATACCTTATATTGGATAAGGAGACCATAAACCAAAATGTTTTTCTTTTTAGTTTCTCTTGCTAAGTTCTTGATTGTAGTTAGATCTTCCATCCCAATGCTGAAAGAATTATTTTCTGAAATATCCAAGTGCACCTGCAAAGGAACAGATGAGGAAAAAAACAAAATCCACTTTTTCCATGGTGTGCCATTTTAAACTGATGGTTTTTAGTATGTCATTTGTATGTGTTAAGCACATGTAAAAATACAGACTAAAAAATGCTTTTCTTAGATAGTTTCTATTTACTACTGAATTCCACTAACACATTTAGGGACATGAAAACTATTTTTTTCAAAGCAGAAGAAACCAATAGCCAGAACATGACATGCATCTTAAAAATATTCAATTTAATTTGAAAACAAACAATATTCTTTTATAAGCTCTAGACTAACTTTCACAGGACTTTTTTTTGTTTGGTTGGTTTTTTTACTATCAGAGAACTATAGCATAGATGTGTCTTTTGTAAGCATCTTGAAGGTTTTCAAGACAGAACTGAATTCTTTAAAGTTTAACTGGAAATTTACTATCCTTTCAGTACAGCATAATAGTTGCCTAAATTGGATTAATTTCTAGAAAATACTTCAAGTTTAAAAAGCAGAAACTACTTTGAAGGAAGGTAGGGATATGACTATCCTGAGCTCTTGGGCAGGGAAAGGCATCTCATTTTCATCAGGGACACTGCACAAACGTGGCAGGTCTTACAGGACCTGAACTGAATTCAAGAAGTGTTTGGACAACACTCTCAGGCACACGGTGTGATTCTTGAGGTGTCCCGTGCAGGGCCAGGAGTTGGACTTGATGATTCAGAGGGGTGACTTCCAACCTGGCACATTCTATGGTTCTAGGAATTCTCTCCTGAGTATCCCGTGCAGGGACAAGAGTTGGACTCAATGATCATTGTGGGTCCCTTCCAACTCAGAATATTTTGTACTCCTGTAACTAGTATTTCCAGGGAGGTATCAACCAGCTCAATCCTTTCCCAAGTCTCACATATTCCACATTTTAATCAATTTCCCTTACGAAGCTTCTATTAGCTGTAGAAATCAAAATTAAGGATGATGATTTGTACATAATAAGGTTTCAGCACCTATCAATAGCAGAAATACTTTTATCCCTAAAAGAAAGAAAAAGCATTTTTCTGGCTGAATGATTCCATCATATAAAACTTACCTGTGATTACCACACAGAGGTAGGGGTATAGAGATCAGCCCAGAGATCAGTGCTTAGGAAAATTATTTCAAGTTCTCTTTGTACTTTATGTTCCATTTATACTGACAGAAAATAGGTCCTCACTCATTTTCCCTTGCAAAACTTTTTTTAAAAAAGCTGTTTATTGCCTAAATACATACTCACCAGAAGCAAAGCTATTGTCTTCTACTACACAAGCAGAGATTAATTTTCACACATACTCATTATTTTGTCATTTTCTATCCAAAACAAGGCTAAGTACTACTCATTTACAGCTATTTACAAGAAATTATAAAAACTATTATTTTGAGAGAACTTAACCTAGCTCCTCTCTACCATTAACCTCTTTGACAGCTTTGAAAAAAGATTTTTCTCAAACTAACTTTGGTACTGAAATGCAAATAATTGCAACTACAGAGCTGAAGTATTAGCATTCCTTTCTTTCTAACCCTAAGCAAAGCAACAACATAAAAATCAAATCCATTCATACCATTTACAAACATGAAAATGTATTGCTCAAAAAAGTAATATCAGTTTAAGAATATGATTTGTCAGGTTACAGCATAATTGGAGAAGATACTGGCTTGATGCAAACAAATAATTGCCTGAAGTTTACCTCTGTGAGGCCTATTTCTCCTGTAACATTAATCTTCCCTTTTCTCCAGATCCAATTCCTGCTTCAGCTTACAGATGCCATGAAACAATCCAGTCAGGCACCAGGATAATGGATAGACTTTGAATCTGTGGCAACTGATAGGTGGGAATATGGACAGAATTCATCATGTCCAGTGCAAGCTCACCCTTTTATTGGATCAATGCTCATTGGGCTGGTTAAACAGAGAATCTGGCACAATAATAACACCTGTCATTTTAACAACTAAAGAAGATGACTACTGGAAGGAAAAAAACCCAAACCTTTTTTTTCTTAATTATCAGATTATTTTTAAAAAGTTGCTTTTGTCATGAAATCAAAGAATAGAAAAGAAGTTTCCAATTACCCAAATCCAGCTACATTAGACTGTTTCTAGTTAAGAGCTTAGAATGGAAGCAGTTAGCTGCTCTCCCCATTTATTCTTCAAGAGTTTTACTTTTGAGAGTAGAAAAATATAATGTTTCCCTTACAGCTGGTACCTAAGACCTATGCATTTAAATGTCATAATACTGCTTAAAATTCTGATTCACATTTGTCTGAGAAATATTAATATGTCCTTTTACATTGACAGAAAGTGTATTATAGGATTTTTCAACAACAATTCATTCAGGTAATATGTTAAAAAAGTATATAGGAAAGAATAAAGTTGAGGAAAATCCCACTCATGAGCCTTAGTGCAACATTGAATTTAATTAAGGACTGATGAAGAAAGTTTCTGTCCCCTATACCATTTGTAATGAGTTTTAGAGATCAGAAGTCAAAGGACTTCAATATTTCCCAGTGATTAATACGAGACAATGATTTGTTAAACTAATTCTTGTCACTTAAAACACACTTTCCAGATCTCCTTTTCTTCCCTTCTCCTATTTATAAAAAATAGTGTGGTACTTCCACCAGATGCCCAAGTGAAATTAGGCAACATAATTCAACAAATGTACTTCTATCAGTGTTTTAAATATTATCAACTATTTTCACCTAGTTATGAGGTTTTCTTCCACTGTCTGGTTCTCAGAAATTTCAAGTACTTGTCAGAAACAACTGATGGATCTGGAGTATAGTAAAGGGATTAAAAGTATTATTTTGTCCTAAGGCTATTTTAAAAGGAGTCCACCTAAATAATTTGTGGCTTCAGACTGCTCATGCAAATACACTATCATTAAAAATAGTTCTGGGTACTACAATGACTTCAAGACCTAGGATCTCAGAAGCAAAATCCAAGTTTCATGGGGAGATTGTGTAAGAATTATTTGCACTCCTATTTGTTAGGAGATACTACGACCAGAATGTTTTTAGCTACAACTATTAAACCAAAGTTCTCACATTCCTAGCATCACACTAAAAATAGTATTTAACTGAAAGTCCAGACTGGAAAGTGCTATCAATCAGGCACAAAATAAGCATGCTTTTGACACTTTAGCATTAGCTAGTTGACAACCAATTCCAACTTTATCTTCACACTCAAGATTCAACATACAGAAATGGTTTTTATATTCTTGATAAAGGACTAATGAAAACACTTTCAGTATAGAAAAGAGCATTTTGTACATCCAGTGGCTTTGTAAATGACCAACAGAATCAAAGACATGTAATTGCTCTGATTATTAAAGGCAGAAGTAATTTATCTTTGAAAATGCAGTGAAATAAAGTTTTAACCTGCAGTTCCCCAGAAACAAGGTCAAGAAAAAAATATGACCTAGTAACAAAGTGGTACACATTGATGTCCACAGAATCACAAGTAACTCACTCCAAGAGAAGAGCATACAGTAAGTGAGGATATAATAGGTATGATAGGCTAGGCTCTACAGAAGGATCTGGACAGGCTGGATACATGGGCTGAGGCCAAGGGTATAAGGTTTGAGGGCAAAGTGCCAGGTCCTGAACTTGGGTGACAACAACCATACCCAGCATCATCACAGGCTGGGGCAGAGTGGCTGGAAAGGTGCCCAGTGGAAAAGGACCTGAGGGTGCTGGTTGACAGTGGCTGAGCACGAGCCAGTGTGTGCCCAGGTGGCCAAGAAGGCCAATGGCAGCCTGGCCTCTATTAAAAACAGTGCAGCCATCAGGACCACACATGCATAGATAAAAATAAAGCCATTTAATTCTGTTTCAACTGAGCACTCAAGCACAGCACATGCTTTGCAGCATCCCCAGCAGAGACAGTGCACAACAGCAAGGCAGGAGTTAACAGTTCAGAACAACCAGTCAGCCACAATGAGCCCTTCACAGAAATATATACCTAATAAACCATCATTTGCTAGTGTCAGTTTGCTTCCTGACAGGATGCAGTACATTTGCTGAAGTGAAAATGAGTTTCTTTAGAGACCAATTTACAGTTTGAATTTACAATTTTATTCTGACTTAGCAGCAGTTTGAACCTAGTCTAACTTTAAAAAAATATATTAAATATTATTTATATTTATATTAAATATTAATTAAAAATAATTAATGAGATACTTTCTACCATAATTTACAGGAGTTACCTACCGAAATAAGGACAACTGGATATAAGAGAGCAATATTTGATTTTTCCAACATATCCACTAGCTCCTGGGTTTCTTGAATGGCACACCTTTTATCCTAAATTAAAATAAATGTTTAGAATTACTGAAAACAGCAATTATTTCATAAAAATGGAATTCGAAGATCTGTTATTTACCAAAAAAAGATACATCACTTTTTTTGTTTTGGGGGAGGTTTGGGGGAGGCTGATTGTTATATTAATATACTTTTATGGTATTGTCTGGTAAAGTTATAGATGTTTAACAAAGAATGAGATTAATAATATTAATAACCCTTTATATACATGTATATTAAAAAACTAAACAAGATTAAGGGTCTTGATTGGTCTCAGATATGGTTCATCTAAAACCAACCTGTTCCCATACATGGACCCAAATTCAGATCACATGGCATGCACATGTCCACAATGGGAAACACTAATTTAGACCACGGCAGCAATGAATGCACATTTAGATGACTTCAGGTATGACAGGCCTCTTCTTAACATAATTAACTTCAATACAACAATTATGAAAGGAAGTTTTAAACTACTTTGGATTTTATCCCTCTTGCTCAAGAATTCATGGCTGGTTAACAACACAGTGACAGTAGTGCAGAACCAGAGGAGAATGAACAGACCAGTATCTCAAAGATCTAGTTTAGTGCACATCAGAAACACTAAAACATCGGAATGGACCCAGTACATGAGGACAAAAACAACAAACAACTTATTACACAAATATTTAATTATTATTTACCATTACTAGTGAGTTTAGGTGTAAAATAAAAAGCATGCATCCTCACTACTTACATTTACACAAACAAAATTGTAGCACTGTCCTGAAATGATGTTTTGTAGACAGCTATCATTTTTGCTTGAAGATACTGAAATAGCTTCAACCTGATTAGACAAAAAAAGAAACAAGTCAAAAATTCTAATTCAGCCTTAACTATCTGCTAAAGTTTCCACCGCTGCTGCATAGGTTGCTCATTTTAATGATTTAAAACTGGCAATTATTATTTCCACTACAAAAACTGAAAACTGCTCAAAATTTTGGAGCACTCAACAGTGAAGCATGAAGCCCAACATATGCTGAAGGATACTGCTCAGGGTAGCCATTCCAGAAAGAGCCGTGGAAGCATCAGACATGAGCATTGCTGCCGGGGTTAGGCAGCAATGTTTTGAGAGATGAAAATACTGTCTGTAAAATGATCTAATGATTTTAGACCTCTGAGAAAACCTCTACAATATTCAGATATATAAATTTTGTCTTCATAAAGTGAAAAATAAATAAGTACGCATGAAAGATCAGGTGCACTGGTATTCCAGGCTTTGGTCCAGAACAAGAGTACAAGACTCATCTGGAGTTTCTCCTTGAAATAATTTCAAAGAATATTTTAAAATACTTTCTTAGGCACAGACATACTTATTTTGCTACCTTTAACACGAGCTAAATAACTATCTTATCCCAGTTAAAATAAGAAGTAGATTTTACTACATTATCAGCTTCAGGATTGCCTTAAGTAAGACGGCAAACCAGGTAGCAGAGGGTGAATCTGTTCCCTAAGAGAAGATAACATTTCAAAGCAAATAAAAAATCATGAAATTCAGGAGAAAAAAAAAATCTTCATGTTACTTGCATTAAATTAGCAAATCCCAGCTGAGTTTTATTTCTTCCCAAAACACATAGTATCATAGCAAGCAACAGAAGTAATACACTGCTGTGCTCCCTTAAATTGCCACTTAATCCGCAATCCAACCAAAGTACCAAATACATTTTAAAAGGCTTTGCAGTGTTATGTAAAGCTTTATCTGTTTTTTTTTAATAATCAGGAGCTAAATTGTTTGCCAGAGAAGGTGATTTGAAACCAAGAAGTTGATAGTTAGGTTCTAAAGATTTTAGAAACATCTTGGGCTCAAAATTTGATAGCATAGCCACAAATAGCTGATGTTTAACATTTTAAGATTAAAATAAAGTTACAGAAGGTATTAATTACTTAAAAATACTCAGAAAATGCAGTACGCCAGGGCTCACCTGGCTTGGACCTCTGAAGATGTAAAATGAGAAATCTCTGGTATCTTTACAACCTTGCACACACTTTGATGAACATGAGCAACTGCAAGCCAGTGTCTTTTCAGAATGCATTTGGACCATGATCCAAGGCAGAAGGCCTACTTTTATTTTTTCCTTTGAGGTCTTACAATACGTGATGCTTAAGCATTGTTGAGCATTTAAAAATTCCTTTAGTATATCAGAATTTTTATTTAATTTTGACAATTTTATCAAGTAACACACTAGCATTTTTTGACCACGATATTATCTAGCAAAAATGAAATCGAAATTTTCTGTTGGAAAAGTAAGCACAACTGCCTAAGTAGAAGCTTCAATAAATCATTAATTAACTAAAATGAATTCTTATTTTATTTTCCATTTAATATCCTATGCAATAGTAGTTTTTTAAATTAAAATTAATATTAATCAATGTTATCAACTACATTAGAGAGCAAAAAGGACCTAAAAATACCACCTTGGTAAAAAAGTGATTCTCACATAATGTTTCAGTGTTTAAATAAAAAAGGAGTATATGGATCTGCTTAATTACTTCTTGTCCTTGTAATAACTGATATATTTTAATGTTTTTTTAGTTCTCAGATGCCCTGTACTGAATTTTCAACTTAATTCAATATCCACTTCCATAAAATCAAAAACATTTAGAACGTGCAAATTTATTTAAAATTGTATCAGAATTTAAAATCACAATTAACACCAATGCAGCAAATGGACAATACAGTCATTAAGAAATTGGTGAAATGCTAGTTCTTTTTCTATTTGAAAACAAACAAATATTTTTTATATCCTGCTCATGGATAATTATCCAGTCACAAAAATGACACACAACTTCATCCAGTTGATTCTATTCCCTGTGACAGCAGCACTTTGTCACTATAGAAGCAGGAGTACATGATTTCCAGTCACAGAAGAAAACACCTTCAGCTCCCATTTAGGTTTGTTTGCTTCAAAAGAAAGGGCTAAATAACAAATTTAAGGAAAAACTCAAGTTATGTTATTCACAGTATGATATCTTTAACAAAACATTCATTCTTGAGTCATGCTGTTTAAAGTAACACTGACTAAAGTACTGTTAAAGTACTTCGTAAGCAAGAGCTGAAGCCTTTAAAATTTCTTAGAAAATATTTTCTTTTCATTTTCTTTATCTTATTAGTTCAAATTTTAGGTCTTTTTTCCCCCCTGTTACCGATACCATCATGTTATTAGAGCCTCTCTTAGAAATCCTTCTAGGAAAATTTCTTTTTAATTCTTCTTTAAGGACACATGTACAAGTTAGCAAATACCCCACAAATAAATATGGCTGCTACTGAGAATTGGAGTGTCAAAAGTATCTAAAATGTTAAAATACTGGTCCCAGATAATATGTACTCTACTGAATGATTCCCAGTTGGTCTCTTATTTAGATCAATTATCTTCCAATTATCCCTTTGAAATGGCCCAGCTTTCACTGCAGTACATCTAAATTGCTTAAAATAATTATTTTGCACAAAATCAAATCTCCCTCACACAAGGTACTGTGCTTCATTTGAGAATAAATAGGCTTGCACATACATTCTTTCTAAGGTTAGAAATTCTGTATATTGGTAAGCTTAAAAATAACTCAGAGGTTTTATTGCTTAAAAGCATTTGGATAAGTGATGTCCTCCTACTAAGAGCAGAGTAGTTTACACAGAGAGAAAAAAAGAGAAATAGCAATGCATCTGGTGTCAGTGACATGGAAACATACTTCTGCTCCATCATATAGCTATTCAGACAACAAAAGATCTTATTCAACTCTGTTAATTTTTTTCACTTTTAGATGTAGACATTTAATAGATATAAAACATGATACCATGCTAAATACAATTCTTTCCCAACAAAAACTTTAAGTGGAATGCCAAATGTAATTTCCAGATATAAAACAGCAATGCAGGCAGGTAGAGAAACATATCCTTCTAATAATTAACACACCATGCAGAAGATCAACAGACACGAATAAAATCATTGCAGAAGTAACATGAGGCAAATCAGAAAACCTGTATTTTTGAACAGTTATTCCCTGTCTGTTTCTCTGGGTAACAGGAACATGTGATATCATTACATAAGATATAATCAAGAATCACCCAAACACCAGTCTAAATTTGAGCAATTACAAAATGTTAATCACCTTTGGGAAAATGGAAATATGATAGCTCTATTAGAAAGAATAATGAAAAAGGAAAAGATAGTTAAATGCCAGTAGAACATTCCATCAATATCCTAAAGCAAAGGGTCCTGTGAGCCTACACTGTGAGGGAAATGTACCCCTATCACTCTACAAAAAGGCTGATTAATTTGACTTTGCATTCACAGCTCTGCAGGAAAACAACCTACTCTTTAATTGGTTCAAACTCCAAGTCAGACTTCAAAGTAACAAAAGTATTTCCTCTGTAATATATGTGTAACAATTTGGGCTTACTGAATTCATAAAATCTAAAGAAAATTGCCTGTCTGTGGTCTGCATTCAATTTCTCTTCTAATCTAATATGGACAGTTAAGTGGATCTGTAAGATCCCCTCATACAACACGACTGGGCAGAAGATGCTTCCTTCTTGGTAACTTCCACACCTGGTGCTAATCTCTTGTAATAAATACTACAGTGACACAGGAAGTCTGTTTCTGTTTTCACATTATTTAGACCATTTCTTAGGAGTAGTGGCAACCAGAAACATTAAATTAATTATACAGTTGAGAGCCATAGAGTTGTACTTACTTTTATTTGGCTTTTCAGAGATTCAGGAAGGAGAAAACCTACTTGTGCAAGAGTTTGCTTCCCACTGGTGATAACACAAACTTTTTGTGATAGGTTGTCTGTGATAAAGAAAAAAACTTTAGTATTTCATGCAAAAATAAATTAATCCAAATTACTAGTCTGCTAAACATTACCTTCAATCCACATATTGTTTCTTGACAGAACGTTTTCAACAGCTGTAAATTTAAAGGCTACAAGGTACCGTTAATGGAACTACGTAATTTATACAATATACACCTCAAAATTCAAATTATATTTTATATGATTTTGTACAACATTAAATCACTACATAAGGCCTGTCCTCAAAGCCCATTTAAATCTATTGAAAGATATTTGTTCAGGTCCATAATTGATACTAGATGACAATCAAGAAAACTTTTTGAAAATTTCATCCCTGTTATCACTTCAACAGATAACTAAATGCAGTGTCACTAATACTGATTAAATAAAGGGGAAAAAAAAGAAAAAACCCCAGGAGATAACATAAATCCTACTCCCAACCACATATACTAAAAAATTGCCAAAAAAATTTATTGATGATACTGTTTAAGGCGACAGCAGATGTAACCTCAATAGCAAAGAAGTTGCAAAGTTGTGACAAAGACCTTGGCCTGGGCAACTTCCTTTTGCTGGTGGGGCAAAAAACAATATTTTGTTGCTATCAGGAACAACAGTGTCAAGTTATTGCCTGATCTGTTCCACAAAGCCAGTATTTCAGAAAATTAGTAACTTCTCTTGTTATTGACTTCACGTTTTAGATTCAGTGAACATTTTCCTTTCTTTAAGCCAATAAATCAAAATTCAAGTCTAAAACTCTCAAGTCTAATTCAGGACTTTGTTCTTTAGATGCTAAATTAACATGCAGAAAAAACCCACAAGGTTTCCAATGTTTTCGGGGTAGCCATTCCATAAGCAACTAGAAATTTCATACATGTAAAGTCTAATTATTTTTAAAGCAGACTTCAATGAAACTCCAGAGACAGAAATATACCAAACACCACCACAAAATAAATTAGGAGTGAAAGACAAGAAAAATTATAAAAATATGGGCTAACTGGTCTTCAAACAAGTCTGAATATAAACAATACGTATTTGTTGCATGTGGAAAGTTATTTCTATAATTACATACCACACAATAAGTTCAATCAGATGTATAACTTCAGTAGTGCAGAAACATCTCACTTTCTATTGTAAACTCACAGACTTCTTTATAAAAATAGAGACAAAGACCTGAAAATTAATTTTAAAGCTGCTGTAGGGTTAATATTACTGGAAAGTGACTTGTGATTTTTAAGCAATTTTCTGTGAGCAGGAAAAGTGAATTAACCACTGAGAATTCCAAAAATTAATTAGAACGATTTTTTGAATCATGGATTTTTATTATGTTCAATATTTATAACGTGACAACAAAAATAGTGGTGGCAACTGACTTTGTATTAAGTTAGCAAGCATGGGCAGGGAGGAAGAAAGGGAGAGAACAATAAACATCTGCTTATAAATCATCACAACCAGATGGAAGTGAGAATTAAAAAAATGCATGACCAGTTCTCACAGGACTGGAAATCAGAGGATACCACAACTGTGGGAGAAATTATCCTCCCATAGATTCACTGGGCAAAAAACTATACTGAACATGCATCACAGTTGGCATCTACTTAATAGAGAATAACTCTACAGTCTGAAAAATGGGAGACCATATTGAATTAATTTCTTATCAGCAGAAAGAAACTAATGGGTAGATTGAAATCAGATCAAGAGCCACTTGAATTTGGTACTGTACACAAAGTGCAGATACAAGATAGATATACATAATAAACCAGACTAGCATATCAGATTTCAAGAACTCAGACTCTATTGAACTAATTTAATGAAGAAGGTCAGATTGGAGCTATTACAAGAATTCACATGTGGAAGAAGGCTGTGGAATCCAAAAAGGCACCATAACTTAGGCTTAAACAGTACTTTTAAAAAAGAAGTCTGTAATCAACAGCATCAGAAGTACTCTCACAAAAGACTGCTTGGCTGCAGCTATAAAAACCCATCTCACTACTCTCTCTAGCCCTCTTAGGTCTCTCATTTCCTGTAATACAAATGAGAAAGGAGAGGCAATTACAAAAAAGCAACTAAGATTTGCAAGCTGAGTTTAATAAAGAAGAGAGAAAAACCAATGAAGTGTGGAAAACCGTATTTTTTATCCTGAGAAGAAACATAATGTTATAAGGGAAAAGTATGTTAATAAAGTAGGAGAACCTTAAAGTAATGATAATACACACATTGAAAAGATGCTGCATGCTTTTAAATAATGAAGGAAATGGGTAAAGGAAGTCTGGGAAATCATAATTTATAAAATCATCATAGTAAAGCAACAGTTCTGTTCTAGTTGAGGTTTGAAACTCAACTTCCATTTAAATCCAAACTCTTTCAAGTGGTCAAAAAAGATTCATATGTTAATTTAGACTGCACCTTTGCTGCATTGTGGGAAGGAAGACTGAGTGGAGTCTCACTGAGACTGCCCGTGTTCCACTTCTGCTAAGATGATGGAGCTCTGTCACTCAGTGTAGTCATGCTGAACCCAGTGAGCACAGCTGGAAGTGCTGGCTTATAACTCCAGAGATTCCATGAGTTTGCTGCCTGCCAGTAAAACTGACTGCGTGCAGCATTTCATTCCTGGTTCTCAGAATTCTGTTTGGGTGAATGACATAGTCATTCTGGAAAGCCACGACATAGTCACGTCACAAAGAATTTTAATACTCAGCCAGAAACATTTTGTTTTCCATTGGACCACTGGATAATTGAGGCTGGAAGGGACCTCAGGAGGTCTCTCATTCAAACTCCTCAAAGCAGGATCACCCATGAGGTCAGGCCTAGTCATTCACCCCCTTACTGCTCTGGCATACAATCTCTCCAGGCAACGTGTTCACTGCTTGGTTGTCTGTCAAGGGTGTAAGAGGCTATTCTTTTAACCAAGCTGGAACTTCCCTTGGTTGGGTTTTTGTGTTTCCTCCTGTCCTCCCACAATGAACCACAGTTTTACTTAACTACTTTTGGCCATAACTTCCTTTTCATCTGCCCAATGCTTTTTTTAGTTATTTTCTCGCTATTACATTACATTATCCAACTCTCTACCTTGCTTTGGCTTCCTCTTCCTCCACTTATTTAAACTTATTGTTTCTGCAGAAATTTCCTCTCCCCAACACACATCACCCATTTACTGCCAGCTTCATTCCAGCTGTACCTGATAGTGGAGTAGTGTTCCCCATTCACATCCAACACATTTGATCCCTTTCAACACTATTAACATACACTCAGAGCATATTTTTTGCATGAAATAGAAAGTAGTTAAAACTTTACACTGTCAAATTTAAATATTAAATTTCCCTATCAGGAGTTTTCTTCATTAAAACTAAAATTGATGAAAGATTTCAGAATTTATTCCATTAAACCCATATTTTTTTCTACATCAGAAAACTTAATTTTCAATTTTTCCACACCCTCCTTTGATATCCTGAAAGCTTTAGATCACATTATTATTCACCAACACCTGCCACAGTCTTTATCCTAGGATCATACCCAATTATAAATTAAAATGTGTGCATGTTTATGGAACTACTAGAGCTAGATGATGTATTAAGTGTACTCTAATGGAAGACTTAGAAGTTTACCTTGAAGAGCATGCCACAAACAAGCAGCAATTAAAATAATACTTTGTTTGAATAAAGATAATAAATATCATATCCTAGAGAACTAATACCATAAGAAAAAAAAATGCATCTGAATGGCAAATAGGTTTTAGCCTACAGACATAAATTTTTTCTCTTAATTGCACATATACGTGTGTACATACACTTGGTTTTGGAAACATGCTTGTACCACACAATTCTTAGTCTGCTATTACAATTCCTATTATTTTGAAAGCACATCCTAATCATCAAAATGTTTTTGAAGTTTGCAGTGAATTCCAAGTAGTTAATTAATTTCTCAGAATTCCATTTGCACTTTCTACATAGCAATGGCTTGACTGGTCTAGAAATTCAGTATGGTTTTCTCTGGTATCTTTAGAAACATCTTTGTTATGAGATGCTACTACTGTAAACATAAGAAAAATTAAATAAATACTGCCAAGCATTCATTCACAATCAACAGAATGAGTTGAAATTGCTATTTGAATAATACAGGTAACCAAAAATACCTAACAATTTTTATGCTGTTTACCCATTCCCCATGTCTCTTCAGCCACCAAAACTAATAATCAAACTTGACACTGACCCTACCAATATTAGTACACAGGAAAGAAAGGAATATTTTGTGGTAGAAGGCAAGAAAAGAGGGTTGTTTTTTACCTGATGGTAGCTATTCCAAGGAGTATTCCCCACCTGCCAGTCTATTTCTTTGGCTCAAAGAACAGCCATTGGTTCATGAGCATGCCCATGAAAATGCAGCCTACCTCACATAAGATCTCTGTACTTTGCTAAACAAGGCTTATCTCAATTTTTATTTTTATAAAAAATCACATGGTTTTTTCACAAAATGCAAGTCATAATATGTAGGTCCCAACAGTCATAAACAGTTTAAAGGCATTACAATATTTTTCTTGGCACTTGCAAAAAATCATCATTTTATCTACATCAACAGATACTTCTTTAGCCAAATGTGCAGGGAAATTATCCAATTTGAAAATGCATGCTCTTGTGAAAAAGTAATTTATAAAGTAAGGCCCTTGAGAAAAGAAAAAATGAGAAGGAGGAGGAGGACAGAGAGTCAAACTGTAAATTACAAACTTTTTCTGAGAACCACCCATTTAAAGTTAACATGTTGGAACTAGAGTTCAAAGTTATCTACCTTGAGGGCAGTAATCCTAATGGAATTTTTTTAGGATGTTTTGTATTAGCCTGATCTTAACTACATTTCTAGATGAGTCACCCTTATTGTAAGACAATGTTTTCTTACTTCAAGACTATTAAAAATAAGCGTGTGCCACCTTGTCTGCATACTCTACAAGTTTATACCTGCTTAACTAAAGAAAAGCATTAAATTTGCTTTTTATAAAAGTTATAAAAGAGATTTGAGAAAGTTAGGAAAGTAAACAGAAATGTTTTAAGAAAACCATCTCAAAAGAAAAATAACTCATTAGTCTACTTACATCAATGAAATGTTCTCTGTGTTGCTTTGAATAAGAATGACATACATGCATATAAATATCTAAGGTAAAACAAACGCATATAGGGATGCATGCTTTTCTTACTTCTCCCAAGTCAATTTTAACAAGCTGAAATTTGTTGAATTCCTGAAGAAAACCAAAAGTTTTGATCACTAATAAGTATCAACTGCAGATTATATAAAATTTGGAATTGTAGTAACAAAATAATTGTGTGAGCTCAAAAGCTCTTCATCACTACTGAATTCATCCAGAGATAAAATGTGCATCCAACACAGTGAATGCATAACTTAATAATGAACAAATCAGCTGTGAAGACTGAAACAGTAGTGAGGGGCAAGTGTGGGGCCAGAGCCTTTAGTACCCAGCACCCTCCTGGCCCATGCATTCAGCTTCTGGGGGACATCTCCAGAAGACCTTGAGAGCATGCAACGTGGCATTTAGAGAGCTGGTATCTTGCAACTCGACAGTCATGTAGGACTTGCCCCTCAGGCACTCTACATGGCACAAAAAGTGACAAGCAGGAGCACATCACTTACAAGAGCATGTAGTGATAGGGCCAGTGGGAACAGCTTCAAACTCAGAATAGATTAGATTCAGATTAGATATTAGGAAGAAATTCTTTACTGTGAGAATGGTGAGGCACTGGAACAGGTTGCCCAGAGAAGTTGTGGGTGCCCCATCCCTGGAAGTATTCAAGGCCAGGTTGGATGGGGCTCTGAGCAACCCAGTCTACTGAAAGGTGCCCCTGCTGATGCCCATGGGCTTGGAACTAGATAGTCTTAAAGGTCATTTTCAACCCAGGCCATTCAATGACTCCGTGATTCTACAGTATAGCACCATGTAGTGGGTTCTGAACTCTCAAGAAAAGCAAACCTGTGATATAGTCAATTACCCAGCTTGTAGGAAAGGCCTAACTGAGCATGCCTTGGCTTGTAGGATGGTTGCCATTCTCCAAGGTGACCTGTCCTTGAAGGTTTCCCATAAATGCAGCACAACATAGCAGAAAATAGCTAACAAGATTTCTTCTGTAAAACTAACAACCATAAGACAAAATGACACCATACAGGGGTACATCAGGATGATGCTCCAAAGGATAAAAATATATTCTTGCCTTAAATATAGTTTAAGTGTGGAATGAATGGTGCATAAATCAACTCCCTAATATTAATTTACATGGTTCAACTGTCCACTAACAAAATAATTCATGCTATAGCCACCTGAAGGTCTGAGATTTTAAGCCTTTTGAGGGCACAAAATAGATAAGGCACGACTTTCAAACTGCTGTCTTGGAGGACTAACAGTGCCAATTCAAAACCCTATTAAAGATAATTAGTTATGTAAGATAACTCTGTTGTGCAGTGTCCTAATTTGCTATGAAGGATTCATTATACTGCTTGCATAATGAGCAAAGAACACGTAAGGCTTCTCCTTCCTGAGATCATGCAATGCAGCAAGAAGCAAATCTAAACTTCAACAATCTTAAAATATAGATTTTCATAGAGACCACCATAATAAGTCCACTGTGGTTACTGAAGCAGATAAATTGCATGCTGCCACAGCAAAAGAACATTAGGTAAGTAAAGGGATTAGCCTGATTGACCACCATGAAGGTCTTCATTTTTACTTTAAACTACACAAGTTTTTTATTATAAGCAACAGTTGAAAAAGATCATACTGGCTTTAAGGAAAAAAATGTAGCAACATTACATATACATATATATATATATAAAAAACAAATATAACAACTAATCTCCTTTAAAGACCTATGAGATTATTGAAGTCCTTGTATACACAGGAGCATGGAAAATCATTTGGATGAAGGTTAGTTTTGTTCCAAGTTTGTAATTTTTTGACCACTGAGGAAGAGTCTGGCTTCATCTTCTTCACTGTGCCCCATCTGGCATTTATAAACACTGCTAAGATCTCTGTGAGCCTTCTCTTCTTCAGACACAGCAGTCTATGCACAGTGATGCCTTAAGTTTTAGCTTTCATATTTTTCAGATTCTGTACTGCCTTAATGTGTGACTCTGAACTTCACATAAAGAGTTACTAAGTTCTCTTCACAGTTTAGTTAGACAAAACAATCCTTTTCCAGCCTGAGAACCACAGACACCATTGCAGCTTCAGGCCCAAGAAGTGTAAACAACAGCAAATTGAGGAGAGCAAACTGAGAGGATGGGACTTCACAACCTGAAGCTGTAATTGGACAATTAACTCCAATATGTAAATGGACCAAAACTTATAAAAGTGTGAAAACTCTTGACCAGTCATCCATCTTGGGTCCATCTTGGGTCGAGTCACGGCTGGGCTCTTGTACTACCCAATGTGTATCCTTTAAAGGCCTTTTAACAAATACCTACTTTATTTCTTTAACTTTGTCTAGCCTCTGTTCCAGGTAGCCTCTCTAGGCATCAACAGCATATCCTCATTTGACAGATGTTCCACTACTTAATCATTGTCATGGCTCTTTGCATTGTTCTCTTCAGTATGACCATCTCTCCCCTGATGTGGAAACCAAGAATTGGACCCAGCACTCCAGATGTGAGCTCACCAGTGCTGAACACAAAGGAAGGATAACCCTCTTCAGCCTGCTGGTAAATGCTCTGCCTACTGTAGCCCAGGGAGCTGCTGACCTTCTTTGCCATAAGGGCATGTTGCCAGCCCCTGTTCAATTTAGGGGTGCATTGCCAGCTCCTGTTCAATTTCTTGTCCACCAAGACCTTTCAGGGCCTTTTCTGCAGAGCTGCCTTCCAGTTGGTCAGTCCCTAGTCTGAAATGGTGCAAGGAGTTCAAGGGCAGGAGTTGCATTTTCCCTTGCTGAATCTCATAAGACTCCTGTTCACCCATTTCTCCAGCCTGTCAAGGTCCTTCTGAATGGCAACACAACCACCCAGCCTATCAACTACTCCCCCCAGTATTACATTATCTGCAGACTTGCTGAGGGTGCTCTTCCCTCATTCAGATCATGAGTGAAGATTTTAACTGTTATGGTCCCCTAGGGTAGACCACAAATGACTGGGCTCCAGCTGGACTGAGCCAGACAGCTCAGCCAGTTTCAATCCACATACACTTTTTTAGTGTCTACTTCAGCAGACTGTCAACGAGAATGTCATGGGAGTTAGTGTTGATAGCCATGTTGAAATCAAGTCAACCCTATGCACTGCTCATCCACCAAGCTGCACTTCATTTTAGAAGGCTATTGTGTTGGTCAAGCATAATTTCTGGTTTGTAAATTCATGTCAACTACTCCCCGACACCTTCTTTTCTTCAAAATGTTTGGAATTCCTACGCTTGAAAGCAAGGAGTGTGGAACTTCTAAGAATCCTACAAAAAGTAGGATTTTTAAAAATCCCAGGCTTCTAGCTATGAAGGTGAGAACCCATTGCCTGTCAGAACCAGAAATTTCCAGGCTTCCCAGTTCTATCTTTTTGATTTGTGCCTGAAAAAATCAGTTAATTAGTTCTAACAATGCATCTAATATGAAATATTTGCCCACTGTAATAACCAGAGTGAACAACTAGTCAGTCACTTAGCGTGCCCCAATAGCACGCAGGTTTTGCTCTGATTTTCTTAAATAGGAACTGCATTATTTGATCTGGAAAGGAATTTTTAATCCAAAAGGAAGTCCCTTTCTCTTCATCAGTTTCTGGGGTTTTATCCCTCAGTTCTCAACAAGAAGTCAGGCAAGGGGCCCCTGAATCACTGCCTGTGAGTTTACAATAACCATCTCATTATACAGTATTTGAGAAATCTTCCTTCCTACATTGTTTTTAGAGGGAGTCCACCTAGATAAAGGCTAAATCCACTCTTAATGTTAAACTGGTATGAAACCACTGCCACCACAAAGAAAAGAAAGATTAACAAACTGTTTAACAAAATATTTATAAATTAATGGAATACCTCAATATCACATAACTGCTATATCAATTTAGGCAACAACTGCCTGTATGTAAAATGTGAAGAGCTCTAAAGAGTTAAATTTTAATTTTCACTCTACTACATAGAATAGAAAGATGGAACATTTTCAGAATTGACCTGCAAATGAAAGAAAAAAAAAATTGTTTATTCCTTATAAAGCCCTTCGAAATTAATCTCTATTTGACTGTAATATACACAGCTTTTTATAAGGTTCTGTATTCTGAGAGAAGTAAATAAAGATAAATATGGCTAATACAACAATTCCAGTAAACAAGCTAAAACAAATTGCCTAAGCACATTTTATCCATCATATAACTTTTCTTAAAGACATTTCAAACCACCACACACAAAATTCTTAATTAGAATCAGGAATATGCAAACTGACAGTCACAAGGACAAACACATACCCTTAATGATTGATTCAGCTGCATACAGATCCCGCTTATAGGTCACCTAAAGGACAGACAAGCCTCATTAGATTTAACACAGCAGGAAGGAATGTAAAACTAATAAAACAACGCCCTGAAGGCAATTCTTTACATTTTAAACACCATAAACAAGTGATATTGTCAATTTCTTAATTTTGGTAAAATATCACCGTCAATTTATGAGAACAGAGGTTGTAGAAACTACTGCAGACTTGAGAAGACGCCTTTTCCAAACACTTAAATCTGCTTAGAACTCACTTGAAACCTAAAAGTATTTTCAATCCTTTGAAAAATCATAAAAACATGATAATGCATCTTGTTTTCTACACATCCCTTCTACTCCAATTTTATTGCAAATAGATTAATTTTTAACAGGACTTGGGATCATAAAAATGACAGCCAGGGCAACACATTGTTATTGCCTTTACTAATATACACGCAACTTTTCAGTAGTGCAAGACTATTACTGTTAATGAGGTCCAATTAACCAGTGGGAGTCAGTAAGACTACAAGCAGACTGCGTGAGATTTCAGAGAATTAATAAACATCAAATTCTTCTGGAAGACATTAATCAGATCAAGTCAGATGAAAAATAAGATACTGAATATTTACTTGGTACTTGCAAAAACACCCTTCATATCTGTCTTTGTACCCTCATGGTGGCTGACAGTTGCAATAGTAGGCTTTGCAAATAAAATAACATAAAATTAAAGTCAGTATCTACCCAAGACATTAACAGCTTTTTCTAGCAGTGTCTTCACAATGACAAGCAGCGACTTGAACTGATATGACTCTTAAATATTTCTATCTGTTTTACTGTAAATTCATTTTATGATAAATAAAATTTTAATGGACTTTCTGAATTTTTTTCTCTAGAGTCTGAATAATTTTTTTCTTTCTTTATGAAATGAACTGAACAGGATTCCAAAAACTTTAGTACTGCAAGGTAAATCTTAGAGCAGGACACCACTAACAGTATCAGCATCTTAGTCTCCAAGTAAGTGATTGATTTTAACATAAGGATTCTTGTAACCACTTTCCTTTCAATCTCATGAATTAAGCTCTGTATTATAGTCAGACACAGATGAATAACATCTCATGATTTCCCCAATGCATTATATTCTTTTAAAATTAAAAACTAACTTACTTCCCTACAGTTTGTCCTGCAGGATGAACAGCCAGAGAATGAATCCAACCCTGATAAATTTTAGGAGTCTCACTTTACATACAGACATTTACATTTCTACTTACTGTTGGGAAGAATCAATGTCTTGAAATTAGATTTAAGGATAGAGTGACCAACTGAGCGACTGATTTTGCTACAAAGTTTCTTTCTATTCACCAGATTCTAGAGGGCCTTTATACTGAACTTTCAGTAAAGTATAACAGATTACAATCTCAAAACCTTTCAAGAAACAAGACTAAAATCTGTTAGAAATGGTGTCACACTCTAACATTTACAGTCTGAGGCGCAAAAGTATTTTTAAACAGTCTGATCTAAAAGAATGGTAGGTGCAGTCTTCAAGAAAACAGAATGGGAGAATTAAAGGTTAAGAATGAACCTTTAAAAAGTCACTTTGGAAATTCTGAGGCAGATATCAGTAAATGCTTTGTCTTCTAGAGAAATAAATAATCGAAGACCATATCACATGCTTCATAAGTAATTCTTTCATAATCTTTGATCCTATAAGATAATCTCAGATACAAGCTCCTGTAAGTTTTGTGGAACTTGCAGAGCTCACAGAAAAACCCTTCCAGATACTGTCTGTGACCACCCCTTACTAGTCAAGGAGGGAGAATATCTATACATCTCTTTCAATTTGCCTAAGATGCTAAATTCAACTCCCTGAATGCTCCCTATTATAACATTTGCACAGAGCTTGAGCCCAGAGTTGTCCATGGCATTCTAGATGCACTTGTAATACTAGAACATCTCTTTTCTAATTTCATATTCTTGTTTCTCTACCCATGGCTGACATATGGTATTTTGCCCACACACAATGGAAACTTCCTATCCTCTGTGATTCCCACACCACATTCAAAGTCGCTGCCTTCCAAGGACAATCCACTAAATATGACCTATATTTCATTTGTTTCTAAAATCAGTTCCTTATATTTGGCTGTAGTGAAAAGCATACTCTTTGTTTAAAATATTTGATAAGTAATCCTTGTAAATAGGTTACTTCTGATCAACTATATTTTTACCAATCCTTAAATCTTTTTATTTACAAATCCTAAAGTCTGCAAACTTTATCAGACAGCTGTTAAATACCTTAGAGACAATAAGTTTCTGCAGAAACTGGTGAGACATGGTGAGAACTATCTTTCGAAATAAATCAATTATCTAATTTTTCATCTATTTAATAAGAACTAGTCATCCTATTTTTAATTAAGATGTCATGTAGTAGCAAGTCAACTTCTGCCAGTTTTATGTTGTATCAGCACTACCATCTCTATCAGCCAAGATTATAGTCTTGTAATAAAGACTTGAAGTCAATTTCACAAAATAAGTAAATTCCATGTTGGTTGGCATTAATTACTTTAATCGCACAACTCTTTATTGATCGAGTTTTGCCTGTAGCAGTGCACTCTTTTGTTTTGTTGATCAATATCAAACTCACAAGCTCCCAATTACTCAAATTCTCATTTTTCATGTGACAATAATAATTTTAATTTTTTTCCTCTTGAACATCCAGTGGTCCAAGATTTCCAGAATGTTATTGCTGCAATCCACGATATCACTAGGCCAAATATTAAAACTCAACACAAATACCCCACAGTTACAGAACATGACAACATGACCTGTTTATAGCAAAGGCAGAGCAGTCTTACTTATTAAGCATCTCTACTTTTCTGTATAATGTACAATCTATCGTACTTCTTTAATAAAGCCTCAAAAATAATCAGACGAGTTTGTTTTCCTGTGTGCCTTTTTTTGTTAATTGTCAGACTACAAGATTTCATTGTCTAGGAAGATGTTCTTTTAGAAGTTATTCCCTAAAATTACTTCCATGTGATGTTTAAAAGTCTTCAAACTGATTTAGCTTGATGAATGGTTCAGACTTACAAAATGTACATTGAATGCAAAAATACAGCCCTTTACTGAAGAAATACAATAAAGTTATCATCACACACATACACAAATGTACTGCATTTCAGTTTAATGAAGTTTTTCCCGTCTTATACTAAGACATCATACAGATCTTCTTTGTATGGGATAGTTTTGTAGGATTAGAAAATAATCTGTTGCTTTTTAGAAATAGTAAGGATTTTTTACTCTGTCAACGTTGTCTATAAAGCTGTCTCAATTTTTTTGAAGTGTTATTATACTGATTTTTTTATCTACAATACACACACATATTAGAGTACAACAAATACACTCTGTTAGTTGATTTTACACTTCAAGAGAATATTGTCCCAGAATATTTAAGGCAAATTTGCTTCCAAAGTATCAAACACAGAGAACCTGAAAATGTGGTGTCAATAGAAACTTGCTTTTTTTTTGCCATCCTGATCCCAAATATCTTACAAATAGCTATATAATAACTGTCATTAAAATAGAACTTATAAATATTTATAACACCAAAGAAATTTGAATAACTTGGTTGTTTTCACTACAAAGAATGATTTCAATTTTGTAATTTGTTCCCAAAAAATAAACAATCTCCTGCTTTAACTCCAACAGTGACTTTGAAATGTTACTTTTCCTAATGTACAAGTGCTCAGGTAGAATAATTAGTGTTAATTCAAGAAGATAATATATAAACACACATAACAGTTTCCCACAGCTTTGAGTCATTTCATGTTATGTAGGTTGTGCACCTCATGCATAAACTGAATTCTTACAAATATCTGATCTGCTCTTCAAAGATTGAAGGTCCACATAGGATGAAACTAGTTTTTAATACTCAAACTTTAGAAAATGTCAAATGGCTGCAGTCCTTCTGTTACACATCCTCTGAAACCTCAACTGAAAAACGATGATTTATTTCAGCTCTTATTTATCTGGATCGAATATCTTTTTGCCTTGTGCTGACAAATATGACTGAAGCCATTGAGAGAACATCAGTTCTTGGCATATGAAAGTTCATTTAGCTCAGCATTAAAAACCTAGCAGAAAATAATAACAATATATTACAAATTACAGTATTATGACAACTAAGGAAAGACAATTGTGTTTCTGAGAGCTGATTAGTAACAGCAATAGTTCCTAATCATTTTGTGAGCAAGAACCACTTGAAAAAACTGGCAGTCTTCTGCACTTCATGAAACTGCAGACTGGGCATGACTGTTCTCTTCTTTAATGGTACTGCTCCAAGAAACCTGCCAAACACCTCAGGACAGAGCGACCAACACTGAGAGCTATTCAAGAACGAGCTTATTGCACTGTAGGCTCTAAATTGAAATGAGTATTTCCTGCAGAAACAATGTAATATTTTACAGATCTTGTCATTTTTATGCCTTTCACTTTTAATGTCTTTACAAGCCACAGAAGACATCAATGACTTTAAACCACAAAATTAGACAGGGCACAAGATGCAAGAAGGTACTTTAACGACCTGGCACTAGCATATTTGTGCTGACTGTATGTAAAATATTCACTGTTCTGCACTGCCTTCAGCACAGTGTCTACACATAAATGGGTATTCTTGCTACTGCCACACTCTGCACAACACTGTCAACACTAAGACTGTGCTGGGTTGACCTTGGATGGATACCAGGTGCCCACCAAAACTGCTCTGTCATTCCCCTCTTCAAGTGGATAGCAGAGAGAAAATATAACAAATGGCTCATGAGTCAAGGTATGGGCAGGGAAAGATCACACAAACCAGACTCAACTCAGGGAAATTAGTTTAATTTATTACCAATCAAATCATAGTAGGATAATGAGAAATAAAAACAGTTATTAAAACTTCTTCACCCAACCACTCCCTTTTTTACAGGCTCAACTTTACTGCCAATTTTCCCCACCTCTTCCTCTCCAGTGGCACGTGGGGATAGGAAATGAGGGTTGCAGTCAGTTTATCACACAATGTCTCTGCTGCTCTTTCATCCATAGGGGGAGGGCTTCGCTTCCCTTCCATTTTCACATGTTATCATTTTCCAAATGTTTATAGGCCTCTTTAAAGTCCAGTGCTACTGCAATGGGTCCCACATGCTAAAAAGTGAAGAGCCTCAGGATTTTGTTTCATAAACAGTGCTGAAGTGACACTGACACTTCAGCAAGTCTCTTTTAGAACAGGGATGTGCATAAGTTCAAGTCCAAATGAAACTGGGGACTGGTTAGCAGTGCTATTCCTTGGGGTCTGATACTGGGGAAAATACTGTCTAACATCTTTTTTAACAACCTGAGAAAAGGGAAATACTCTCAGAAAACTAGTAGATTAAATGAATGAACAAGTATTGTTGAACGAACAACAAATGAACAAGTATTCATTCAGTATGTTCAAGGGTCCAACAGTAATTTAGAATGATCCTGAAAGCCTGGAGAGAGATGCTGAGAGAAACTTTGTGTCAATAACAAATGGCTGCAGCATATATACAGCATCCTGGGCAGCAGCAGTCCACACTGATGCTGAAATACAGAACACAGCTTTACAGAGAAGGACCTTCTGGACAAGCTGAGCATGAGTCAGCAGTGGGGAGCAGTGGCAAAAAGGAATCCAACAGGTCTGCATCAGTAAGGAAGTAGTCCTCATTACAGGTAATACTCCCCTGTATTTGGCCCTTCAGAGCACTGTTTTTAGTTTTGGGCTCCCCAGCATAACACAAAGAGGAACAGGAGGAAGCCAGCAGAGGTCTGCTAAGATGGTGTGAGAGACCTTGGCTTGGCTTGTTCAGCTCAAATTACACAAGACAGAAGGTGGTGAAGGGTTAATTAATGGCCATAGTGAAGAATAAATTGGACTTTTCTTGCAGAGCTTTCTGTTGGCCTTTCTTCCTTTCCCAGTGCAAGAGGCAGTAAGGGAAATATTGATGAAATAATATGAAAAAAGTCCCCATACAAGGTGATATTCATTAAAATTGTTTTCCCCAGAAGAGAGCCTGTGAAATCTCCCTTCTTGGAGATATTCAAAACTTAGCTGGACAAGGCCCTACACTGTCTAACATAACTAACCTGGTCCCACTTTCAGCAAGGTGTAGGACCAGATGAAAACTATTTCATTCAGACTTAATTAGTCTATCATTCTAAAGCTACATTTATCTGCTGGACATCAGTAGTATCTACAGATAGCAAAGAACCAGATGAACATTATAATGAGCTAAAAGAGAATCACTGGTGTATTTTACTACCCTACACGTAAGTGCCATGCTTTGCAACACGGACAATGAAACCATCAAAAAATTATGCAATGTAAATATGCATGACATGATCTGTCCCTCAGAGGACTAAACAGGAAAACAGACCACATAGTGTTTCAGAAAGACTATATGTCCCTGACAAGATATCAAAAGAAGATCTGCATGCAACCAATGCACAAGTAAATTTTGCTGTTAAGTTGCACAGGAAACTTGCACTGCAGATTCAGGAAATTGCCTTTCTTTGTAAGACTTATGGTAATACTATTAGAAATAATGTCCCATTGGAGGAAATTTACTGTCAAAAACAGATGCAGTGATTTGAGCTGCTTCCAGATCCTTCAATGTGCTAATGAATCAAATCAAATCAAATCAAATCAAATCACCTTTAAAATTGCTTGACACAACAGCTACTAAAAACGAATAATGTCCCACCACCCAAAAAATATGTGATAATTTGAAGTAGAAGAGACATATACTTTGGCACCTGTACACACAGGCTGCTTCATCAGTCATCAGCAACATACCAGATTATCAGACAAGGTAAATGATGTTTTAAAAAATTTAAAAGATTATTTGAAGAGGTCTTAAATATTACAGTGTTACTGAATGCAATGAACTACTCTAAAAATCAAATTGTTGATAGCCAGGTATTTGGCATCACAAAAAAAAAAGTGATGTCCTCATAGGAAAAGTGGACGTAAACAGACAAAAGATATAGAAATAGCAGGAGAAAGCTCATATTATAAAATAAAATTCTTAGTTTTGGAGATTACAGATTTATAGTTTTACAGATTCTCAGATCATTCAAATACCTAGATGTTTTTCCTATTTACAGGGAAATGCTGTCTTCATTGATTATCTCAAGTAACACCTGCCCAAGCTTCTCTATGATAATGAGCTCTAAAAAGAACTCAGACAAAATCAATTCTGAAAAATGATATAGAAAAGCCTAAATTACAATTGAAAACACACCTGAATTTTTATGGTAATATGCAAATGTTATTAATTTTAAATTATATATATATATATAACTAGATATTATTATTGTCTTTACCTTCCAGAGGTCAGCTGTTCCTTCAACAAGTTTGGCATTTGTTTTACAGTATTTCAGAGCCAGATGCAAACATTCAGTTCCATAATCCAGGTCATAGTCTGTACACTGAAATAATTAAAAAAGAAAAAAATATCCTAAATTAGTCTTAAATACTTCTAAGCAATAACACATTTTCTTTCATTAATTAAACCTTACATCTCAACAGTCCTATCCACAGCAATACATCTGTATTAGGCACACAGGTTTAGCATGGATCAGAAATAAAATTGTTCCAAGAAGCTTATGCCAAATTGCAGCTATTCAGCGAAGTCCTACAGAAGTAAATAAACACTTCATAAGCACAGATGAATTCAGTTAGGTGCTGCAAGTATATTGCTAAACCTTTACATTGTTAAATAAATGAAAGAGAAGTTACATGTAAAAAAAATATTCTTGATGGAATTGAGAGAGGCCTCACCAACAGACACCACTGACCTTCCAGTGACAAACCTTTAGAGTATGGGAACAATTTAATAGATTTAGAAACATGACTATTCAAATGCTGTTTCGGTCATTGCAGCATCAAAAAAGGGATGGTAGTAACTAAGAACCTCTGTATTCCTTATGTGATTCCCTCTATCTTTTTCTTCAGTTAGCTGCACAGAAAATAGCAGTCCCATGCTGCCCCATGATCCTTGCAGATATATAGAAAAAAAAAACAAACCCCAAAACCACGGCACAACAAACAAAGGTTTATCTACCTTTTAGTCATCTAGAAAAGATATTATTCTCTTTATACATCCTTCCCAAGCAGTTTGGCTACCTATTGATACTAATTATAAGAACTTCATTAATGAAAAACTGAGTAGGGAGAAGAATCTTGTGAGCCAAAACATAGGTAGAAAAGCAGGTACTGGGAGCTTATTAGTCAGGACTACTTCAAGATGAATTAGCCTAACTAAGATAAGAAAGTTCTACGCTATTTTCATATTGCTAAATTACCAGTCCATCCAGAAACACAAATTCCATATAATGAGGATAATTTAAGATAGCATCTTTTATTAAAAAAAAAAGGAGGTATTTGAGAAGATCACAGGCTGGCTAGCACACTATCCAGTCTCTATTTCAGAGTGAACTGTCAACAATAAATAAGAAAGAACAAGGCAATAATGTGTTCTTACTTTCCCAGAATGGTCCCTTTGCCTCATATAAAGCTATTATTCTAGCTTCAGAAATCCCTATGATAAAAAGTCTCTGAGGGACACACTGAACCAGAAGTGACTGCCTTAACAGCACTCAGTGAATTACAGAAATCCTAAATTCACCCAATTATTTTTTGAATAGCAGTATTTTTTTTAGCCACTGCAGCAGGGAGTATCTCATTCATCACTCTTTTCATTGCATCCTGTTATTCTGACAGAAAAACCACCTTCTCAACCCTTCAAAATGCTCCACCACATCTCTTCTCACATCTTTCCACAGATAAAGAGATCAATATCTATTCAGTCATCTCATGTGTGGAAACTACTCAAAAACTTTGATCAACCCTTTTGCCCTCCATTTATCTACACTTACCTATGAATTTTATCATATTATCCTTCTACAAACCTTCTCAGCCCTCATCTCTTCTACACAGAAAAAAAAATGGGTACCTCCACTTCCTGTTCCCAATTTTTTATGAACAAAATAACTGCACAGGTCTCAGTACAGACAGACTATCATGAAACTCCAGTGGTGATTTACTCCAATGAAAACTGGTCATGCACTTGGCCTTGTTTCTTATCTTCTAACAAATCATCTACTCTGGTAAGTCCTTTCTCTTATCCCAAATCTTTAAGTTTCCTTCAAGAGTCTTCAGTAAAAGCTTCTGTGAAACATGTTATTAATGCACTTAGGTTGCTATCACTTCAATCAACCTCAAACAAAATGACAGTGAAGTCCTTAAAGAATGACAATTATCTCTGCAATACATAAGCTTTCCTTTACAAACAATTCCACTGTGTCAAATTCAACCATGTGTCTACAAATTCGTGTTTCAAAGATACCATGCTCAGTAATTTCAAGTCCCCTCCAGGATTCGAGAAATCAAAATTGTCAAGCATGTAAAAAATTTAGTGGGTTAAAGAAAAACCAAAAGAGAGAACTGCAATACAACCTGCTTTTCTTTTTATTAAGCTCCAGAAGAAGTTTATTAAAACAGATGAAGAAAATTTTTAGTTTCTATTCTTTTATAATGTATCAGTGATATTCAAGGAATTCATTGGCATTACAGGTCTGAATTGCAATACTCATACACACAGACATCCTAGAAAAAAACCATAGCTATCACTTTTATATTACTTAAATCAGCAAATTCTGTCATTTTAGTTTGTCAGCCAAGTCAGAAAAGTACTTGAAATGTTATTGTTCTTTACAGTTTTTTAGCTTGAGTTACAAAACAAAATGGACACATGAACATAGAGTAACTTAAAATGAGAGGGGTTTCAAAAAACCACTTTGGAGCATTTTCAAATTAAGTAGAAATTTAAATAAACAGGATACAAAAAAGGTCAATAAAAAAGATAAAGGAATAGGGAACTCTTTCTCCAAAATATGTAAAAGTGCACTGATCCCTCAAGTAAAGAAGAACAGAGATAAAGTGCCAGTAAAACCAGAAATGGCCTAGTAACTTTCAATTCCAAATATTTATTACCAAAATGTTTCCTTCTTTCATTTTGTTTTTAGGGAAAATTATTTCTGGTAGAACGCAAACTGTTTTCCTTTAATGTGACTAACATACACATTTAAAAAAACATGTACTTTTATTTTTACTTCAGAATGGAAGAGAAAATTTCAGAAATAAATTTAGCTGTGAAAGAATTTACTTTGAAATAAAATTAAGTAATGTTTTTAAATATAGGGGTAGTTAACGTAACTAGGAAAAAACTAAGCAATTCCAACTTTTTAGCAACTTTTTAATCACAAATAATTAGTAGGGAGTGGAGAAGTTCCATTAATGGGCTAAGGCATCTTGAGAGTATTGCTTGCTTGAAGGGATGAAATATGACACAAAGCAAAGTAATAATTAAAAACATATTTCACTAACACTTGTATATCATGACATTTACCACTCTAATTATCTGTAATTGTTTCAACCTAAACATATTGTCAGAGTGTACTGTTCTCCAAGTCTGATACACTGATGTCAGAGGAGAACAATGAAATGAAGTAGCAGCACAAGGCCAGCTGTTTATATACCATCTCATGCTAAACATCTTCACATGAGAAATTTAAAATCTGTATTTAAAGTGCAGAATTCAAAAGCTTCTATATTGCCCTAAGAAACTCAGTTAACAAATCAAGCATTATTAGAGAGCACCTATGAAAAACGTCCTGTATCAGGCACAGCATCGGCAGACAGTCAAGGGCAGGGATTGTTCCTGCTCTGCACTGGGGCAGCCTCACCTCCAGTGCTGGGGGCACTGTTAGGGCACCTCAATATACAAAAGACACTAAACTATTAAAGAGTGTCCAAAGGAGGGCAACAAAGATGCTGAAGGGCCTTGAGGGGAAGACATACTAGGAGCAGCTGAGGTCACTTGGTCTGTTCAGCCTGGAGGAGACTGAAGGAGTCACACATTCCTTACATGAGGAAGCAGAGGGCCAGACACTGATCTCTTCTCTTTGCTGATCAGTGACAGGACCCGAGGGAATGGACCTGATCAGTGACAGGACCTGAAGATGTATCAGTGGAGGTTTAGGTTGGATATTAGGAAGCAGTTCTTCATCCAGAGGGAAGGAGCAGGCTCCCCAAGGAAGCGATCCAGCACCAAGCCTGGTAGAGCTCAAGAAACATTTGGACAATGCTCTCACAGGTGGTGGGACTATTGGGGATGTCCTCTGCAAGGCCAGGAGTTGGACTCAGTGATCCTTATGGTCCCTTCCAACTCAGGACATTCTATGATTCTACAAAAAATTACAGAATATTTGTAAAGAAAATTCTTACTGACCCAGGTATACAACCATTCTCCTAAGTCTTCTGTATGTAATTCAGTGTACATCTAGATTCAATTTACAATACAAAAATCTGTTTAAAACTCTTACTCTTTCTAAAGCCCCTTTATTATTGAAAGTCTTTCTAAAATAAGTTTGACAGTGTACAGTTAACTGAACTTGACATGCACACATAGATTTGTGAAACAATAGACATAGTTTAAGTTTCAGACCACAGATTTGAAATGATCGAAGCAGCTGGGAATATTGGCACAAAACATATCCACAAAAGAAAGAAAATATAATAGTTTAGCTCTTTAAATGACACAGAAGGAAATACGTTACTAAAAAATGCTTTTGTAGTGTTGAATATTCAAAGGCATTCTAATAGGTAGTTTTGGGGGCTCTGTTTTGTGGGTGAGTTTTTTCATTTGTTCTCCAAGAGTGGATGTTTGAATAAAGTGCTATGAGAGGAATGAGATACAAATTTTAGCATTACACAAAGTCTTCTTCCTCTTCCCCCCAAATTAGTTTGAAAACATTTTGAAAAATACTACTACTTCCTAAAATGCAAGGTATATTGTTGTTCCTTGTATGTAAACACAGAATGAGAAGTTAGAGAAAAGAGCAGCTATGCAACCTGTGTCTCCCTGGTATTTACTAATAGTCCATATGCTTACTTGCTTCCAATACAATACTTTGAACATTAATTTACTGTATCTTTATATGGGAACTGGTGACCATACAACAGAACCAGCACAGATTAAAAAAAGCCCAATACAGCCCTGTTATTTTCTTATCTTTTCATCATTTCTTAGTTTATAATGACACAAAAAAAATATTCTTTTACACACTGACTGAAAGAAATTTTTCAGATATGCTCCTCTACACAGGTATCTTTTAACCTGTGTAGAATCAGCATTTACACTTCTTTAACCCTTGAGTGTGTAATCTTTAGCACTTTTTCCACTGTCAGCAGCATCTCCATTTTATTCTCCCATGTGAATCCATTCAGTAACATTATCAGAACACTTGCAGTTAAAATGCATAACTAATCAACAATAGCAGAGCTTTAGAATTTTTCCAGATCCTGGCAAATCAAGTTTCCACTGCTGAAGTGCCAGAGTACATAATGAAGATTCACCATCAGAAACATTTTACTGAGTAAAGAAAAGAAGAGGACACAAGCTCTCACTGAACCTGAATTGGCCTATTTTTATCATATTTTATAGACATTTTTTTTCGCCATGCTCATTACCACTGAAACCAAAAAAATGCTGAATCCAACAGTGGATTTGCAACAAGCACTCAGCTTACATCAGGACGCCACAGTTAAATGAGAGACAGCAGAAGCAGCAAACAGAAGAAGGAAACGTGAATGAGGAAACACCGAGATCAATGTAAAACCAGATTATCTCATCTCTGAAACTATTTTTACTGCAGTTAATTATTAAGACTGTTGTGACATACATCCAGATGCAGTAGCAGTGAAGAGAACAAAGATACAGCAATTTACTCCCTAACAGAATTAAGCAAGCCTGTTTTTATACAGACCTGTATCTATATCCCAACATCCTTCAATGCAGTAACTGCAAAAGCCTTTTCCATACATGCCATGATTTCCTGGCAATCTACTATTAGACCCCTGAACACTTCCTGATTGCTCATTGGAATATTTTGGCACTCATGCTGCTTCCAAGTACACTAAATACCTACATTTTAGTTATAACATGAAGAAATAAGAAAATGGTAATATTCTATGTGACAAGAGTAGCAGTCAAAACACTGTGTTAGGACTGATTGTTTACACTTTTTAAATTATCTTGCAAATTGGAAAAATACTTGGGAAAGAGTTCTTTGGACAAGACAAAGACAAGAAAAATCTTGTTCTAATGTAGAAAATACCAATTATTTAGGTTATTCTAAGAAAATTTGAAGAAGTAATTGTTCACATTCTTCCAAAAAAAGATTTCTAAATACATCACGTTACAAAAGTAAGAAACCAACAGATACTTTAATCAAGGTTGGAAGCAGAAGTGAGCCAAATTCAGGCCAAACTAGAAAGCATTTTTAAATTTTAATTTTTTTTAACAGATAAGATTATTCACTCTAAGAATTTACTTCAGAAAAATCACCTCTTGAATTATGCAAGATCATAAATGATCCTTTTCCTTGTCTTTCAATACACCAAACTGTCAATAACAAGTGATTAAAACCTACAGCTTCACTACTTTGTCTTCTTTGTTACTATCTCAGAACAAGCAACAGATGATAATTTAGGTGGGTGGTCTCCCATTTGCTGGATCCCAGGATCCTCACAGTACTCAGCATTTTCTGAGCCTGTGTCAAACAGGTGATTCTTATGGATACAGGACACTTACCAGGTAAATCCAGTAACACAACAGTATTCTCATAATCCAATCTAACTTCCAACTTGAATATTTGCATTGTGTCTCCTAAACTTATAACTTCCAAATTACATCTGAAGACAAAATGCCTTTTCACTGCCACAGAGATGCCAAATTTCACCCATGGAGTGGAAGCTTTGCACCACTGCCACAAACAGTCCCAAGAGCTAATATGTGAATTTGCAAAGTTCTTTGAGATCCTACAGGATGAAGAGTGACATAAAATGGAGGTAATTATCCCATTAGCAGAAATCCTTTTTTTTTCTCTTGTGCAAGGCATTAGAATCTCTCCAAACATTCTTGTGGCAGAATTTAATTAGAGCAAGGTGAGGATTCAGACAATATCCTGGCTCTAACCATTGCGCCGAAGAACTAATCAAGTACAGAGCTATCTAAACTAGCACAGTTTTCTCCAGACCACCAATCTAGCTTCACTTTTTGAATAAAAGAAAGCATTACTGACAAAATTTCTTTTATCATATTTACCCTGAAAAGTGTTCTTCAGAATTGGGTAGGCTTTAAGCATAGGAAAAATTATTTATTCCTCCATGCTCCTCATGGCAAAGTTTTCAGGGTAAAAAGATGCCAGATGAAATAACAGATCTCTTTGGAAAATATCTCAGAGCTACAACCTGCTGACTATACAAATTAGGATATTCATTTAGGTGAGGTTGACAACCCTGTAGTTAAACAACAGTCTGTATGGATCAGCCTGACAATGAACGGAGAAAGGCAGAACCTCTGAAAAACTGCATTATTAAAAAGTTAGAGCCATAGCAATTTTGCAACAAAACAAGAAAAAAATTACCAGCTTTCAGCATGCAATAAATGGAACAGAACTCAGGTTCTATTGAAATTCCAAATAAATATTTTTTTAAATGTGACTGAAGTCATAAAATCAAAGCTGAAATGGACCACAACAATGAAAGAGTGCTGTTAATAATGTGAAATTTCTCTTGTAAGAAAGAATGAATTTTCTTTTAACATTTAGGAGTACACTGATTTCCCTGTCAAACCATCATATCTAAAATCCTAATGACCTATGAACAAATCAGAAAGGCTTCCTTTTGTAGATTATTTCATATGCTTAGATTGTACATTGAAAAAGTCACAGATATTTGCCATCTTCATACAAATAGTTCACAGATAATTAAAATTAGGGCTAGGAATTTGAAAAACCTATTCAGCTAAGTATCCAGCTTACTTCGACTAACCAAGTAGGTAATTACAGTTTTAGTGTAATTACCTGTTATACAGGCAGATGGAAGAATGTTGCCTTTAGGACTCCACACAAAGAAGAACATTGGTTTGTAGTACTGTCTTCATACAAATCATACTAAAAGATTACTATTAGTCTAGCCAGCTCTTGTCTAATTCACAAATCACTTCTTGATTCAGTATTTCAGAATGCCTTTAATGAGAAGGAAGGAAACCTATAGATACAAACTGGAATGCAGATTTAAGACAAATACAATAATGATGTTACATGACATACACTTATAAGACCTGAACATAGAACTATAAACTACAATAGTAAAGTGAGTGACCAGAGCCTGGGGATGTGGAAAAGGAAATGGACCTACACACACACACAGAGCATACAGAAAATGCAAAATCCATTTGAGTAAGAAGGAGGTTAAATGATCATCCTTACAACACAATATACTTAATAAAAGATTCCTGATGCTTTTCTTAAGAAGACAAAGGTCAAGAAACAATCCAGTATAATTAAAGCTACAATGTATATATTTTATGCACTATTTGTCATATGTTTAAAACAATGGTGATCTCTTTTTCAGTGCTTTTAGACTACAAAAATGAACAGCTCTGACCCATATCACAAATTCATGATGGAATAGAATCAAACAAAAAAATTGTCCCCAAGTGAATGCTTACAGGAGATAAAATACTAAGTTGGTCAACCCTGGTGACAACTTACATGCCTTGATATACACAAAGTTTCATGTTTGGTGAATGTTAAAAATAAAGGTTGAGGTGCCTTGAAGATTCAGGTATCTTTAGTCTTGGCAAGAGGATGAGCAGTGTTTTTTTTCAGGATTCCAGCACTGGAATTAAATGCCCAAATTTTGTCTCACTTATATCTTGACCCTTCAGTCCTTTCTCTGAATCTGACCCTTTCTCCCAAAGTTGCCAAGGTCTTAGTCAACAATTTGTCTACTACTGTTCATCTAATCGCTTGTTGCTCCTGGCAATAATAATTTGACAGACATTGATGTTTTTAACAAAGAATGAAGCCACAGGAAAATCCCCAAATCAGTCTAGACATTTTGCCTCGAAGGACTTTGCCTAACCTATGCCAAAATATTGCTAAACTCCTACAGCTGACTCCACTTCCCTGCTAAAGAGGATACTAAAATGCTTTGCACATGTTTGAAAAAGAATCCCAGTAATGTTGTGCCCTTTCAAAAAGTACTTTAGAAGTTTACAAAATCCACATGGAATACACTCCCTATTATTTACATACAGAAAAGACAATACTTAGAACAAATACTTTTATAATGGCCCTAACAATAGCCAACTTCCTTTCTTACTCTGGCAAAATCTTCCCTGAACATTTCCAGGGGTTTGTTAGAGGAGAACCATTTTAGGATTTCCTTTTCTTCTACTAATGACCAGGTTGGACAGTTTGCAGACTATCTCTTCTCCCCATCTCCGCCCAATCTGTGGACATTTTTCAGTGATTTTTTGGGGGAGTGGAAGAACATCTGCCTCCCAGAATTCAGCATCAAAGTATGTGCATGATTCTCTATTGTTTTGTGTCTTGTCATTACTGTTTATATATAGCCATTCCCTCCTATGCAAGCAGATGCTGTAACGGCCCTTAAGTAAATGTAATTGCTTAATATTCAAAGACTGGTTAACATTCCTATGAACAGATACACTAATTTAGTGTAGTCCCAAAAAGTACTAATCTCTACACATTTTCCACCACAGATTAGACAGAATCCTAAAATCAGACTGATCTGTGTGGATATCTGTAAGGAGGTTACAGACATGAATCAGAGAAATGTCTCTAAACATGCTGAAGCTCGTTTTCCTTCAATGAGTATTCCTGCTTCCTGTTGCCTTTTTTTTTTTAACTTCAGCTTCATTGTTCTGATTAGCTAAATATAAACTCCCATACTCTGCAAAAGGTCTACTATCAACAGATGATTAAACTGACTATATATGTAATACAAACACCCCACCCTCCCCAAAAGTGTGTAGTTCTTGCAGTAAATTTCCACAGGTACAGCAGATCTTGAGGAAAATTGTAAGATAATGTATAAATAGTCAGCAGGAAAAAGGTGTATCTTTTTTGTTTTTAATAACATTCTTAAAAAGCTATCCTTCAATTTTGAATTAGTGATCAGACTGCCATACCACACACATATGAAGGACTTCTGCATAATATCATTCTAACATGTCCTGCTCTTTATTCAGTTGTTTGTAGCTATTCCCTCTCACAGGGTTCTCAGCGTCCCTGGACTGGTGGCATTGGTGAGCAACTCTCTGGTATTCCTTACATTCATGCTGACAACTCCTTAACCATTGTATCATCTTACCAGGGTTATTTATTTGCATATCTGACACAGAAGCAGGTCAGAATCTTCTACCTACCACTCCTCTTCTGCTTCCATTTTTGGTTGTTTCTCTTCCAGATCATGAAAGGGCAAAGCGTTCTAAATGTTTCTGCTACCTTTCTTGCTTTAGCAGATACATTTCAAGTGTTCAATGCTTTGAGTATTTCAGCCTTTATATATTGTGGTTGTGTTGATTTGTACAGAACACATGACATGACACAACAAGATGCTTTGTGTTAAAGACAAAAAAACCTTTGAGATCTTTGTGCATTTCACAATATGTCAAAAACAAGTATTACAGAAATCAGTCTCAGCCTACTCTGATTAAAGGAAAATAGTAGTCTACCTGACTTCCTGATACTCTAATTCTTTTAAAAGGTACTGCTTCAGGGAACATTTGACTTCTGGTAAGTGAAGTCCTTCCCCCATCTCCTCCCAGGCTTGCAGTATCATACTTCACATTTGTTCCTATTTAAATTAAGAAGTGGAACAGAAACATGAAACTACCTTAAGCAAAAATGAACAAGTCTGGTCTAAGGAATCTATTCCTTACTTGCTATCTGTGGAAGGGGTGGATTTTCAATTAAACTTTCTTAATTTTCCTTGGGATTAATAAAAATAGAAAAGAAACACATATTTTTAAAGACCAGGAATTTTTTATTAACATAACAAAATAAAAATAATTTTTAAAAAATTCAGTTGGCTGATTTTGTCCCAGGTAGTTCAGAATTGAAGTAAATAATGGATTCTGCCATTTTTAACAACTTTTCCAGAGGTTTTACTAGAGATTTGCTCTTTTGATTTTAAAGTTTTTAATTTGTCCATTTACTGTGGTTCATTACATTGTGCAGGAAATGAGAACTCACAAATTAGGACATACCAGAACTAAGAGTAGTGATGCAACATCACATTTATCCCCTTAACAAATCTATATGTCCTTTTACCTAAAATCCCAAGGAAAAACCCTGGATAACATAAAGCCTCCCACCTGCAAGATCCACACACACTGTAAATACAGTTCTTTCTCCCCTTGCAGTTGTTTGCATTGGTCACTTGTCCACCCTGAGCTAGATAGACATCATACAAAAAAGAAGTTGTAAACTTTCAATAAAAAGTTGTAACTTTTATAAATTTCAGAAATGTTAGAAATTGTGTAAATTTGAAAGTTAATAGTTATGAAGTCAGAAGTCTTGACATCATAACAGTTAAATCAGAAAGTAACATATATCCGAACGAAGATATGTTTGGAATATGTGTTTTAGGCAACAGGGAAGATGTAAGACTGAAAATAAAATTAAATGCATCACAATGAAATGCAGGTGAACAACCTGACTGAATTCCTCAAATTCTGTCCTGATTTTTGGTGCCAAATGTAAAGGGGATTCCCTGTAGTACACATATATTTTAAGATACTACTGTCAATCAATCTTTGGTATTTGTGCATAAAATTAATTAGGAGGAGTTTCAGTGGAGCACGTATTTTCGAATCATTACTATCTTTTTTTTATTTGAGCAAGAAATGGAAAACGTTTTCTAAGGAAATTACTTAATTCGGTAAAGATCATACAAATATATTTTTTCATATTTTAATAGTGTTAATACCTTATTCCATTGTAATTCTAGAAAAAATTAAAACAGCAATAAAAGGAGAAGGACCTTTAGTCTGCTCTGCCCAGATTGCTACCAGACAAGAAGAGACAAAAAAGACTGCAGATAGCAAACCTGTAAGGGTCAGATAACTGACCTTTAACTGAATTTCACAACTTTGTGGTCAATATATTCAGAGATCTCACATTCACAAACATATCCTGAAGTAAACAGTCTAAACTGATCTACTCACATCAGATGGTGCGTTTACATAGAGATGGAGTTTAACAGCAGTATTCCACATTACCTGCAATGTAACTGAAAAGCCTGGGTTACTTGAAGCACTAATTCAAATGGACAGTTTCTTTCCAAGGAATGCATGTTTGACTGCTGTTTTCCCCCACACTGTTGTTGCATAAAGGTCACAACTGTGTAAAATTCACAGGCATGGGATCATGATCCCAGGCAGAGTCAGCCAAAACGAATTCCATTCCCAGCTTTGTGAATGACTTGCAACACAAGTAACAAAATTATTTTCTCTTCTTTGTTCAACTGTACAATGATTCTTACCTTCACCACGCTGTGGGATTGATTATGGATATGTTAATATACAGGAAGCATCATAAGCTGCATCCATTCCTACAAAAATCTGTCCTACAGTAGCTTGACTAGGTTTTCCAGGACAACGATTATCTCTCTTTTTTTATTTGTTTGTACAGTTCCCAGAACAATAGGTTCTTAATCCTTGACTTGGACAGCTAGACACCATTGAAACATAATTAGGAAACAATATGAGTTGAGAGATTTTAGCAAAGTGTTATACTTCCCAAGGGTCCAGGCACAGAGCATTAAAATGACCAGAATTTAGCCAAAGCAAAGGAAACTAGGGACAAGAAACCATAGCCTTGGTTGCTTCTAACAACTTTGGTGGCTTGTTCTTGAAAGAGCAGAGATACAAAAAAGAAGACTGATGGAATGCATATGTGGGAAAAAAAACTCTATTCAGAGGAGCATAGGAACTGTAAATATAGTTGTCTTTTGAGTGAGGCATTTAAGGCAAGAGCTTTTCATGTATTTCCCAGCTCTGCCATATTTGCAAATTATAAGCAAAAACAGTAGAAAAACTACTGCGTTGTTTGAGGGATGAGGGGGAAGGTGTTTGCAAGAAACAGCACATAAACATGCAATTTGCCAAAAGAGACACACGTGAAAAAGGGCTGTATAACCAACAGTAGCAGTTGTCTCTTGAGATGTATTCTTATGCACATAGAGGCTGCATTTCTTGAGAGTATACCCACTACATTCAAGGTAGAATCTCAGAAGTACCAGCTGTGTGTCATACACTAACAACCCTCTGCTTCCTATCAGAAGCAAAAAGGTTGAAGCCAGTCCAACCACTTGGGTAGTCCTTCATTTTGGATAGTCCTTCATCTTCAGCATCTAATATCTTCAAGTATCAAGCATAAAGGGTATGACATGGAATTTGTGCCAACATTTCTAAGGAAAACAATTACTGAATAATTAAATAACAGCTTCTTCATTGCCTCTCCTCACATTTTTCTGTTCTTAGTGACTTCTAAACTTTGTACTCCCTGAAAGTGAGTATCAGAAACTTGGGCTAGTTTAGAACTGAAAGACTGATGGGGAAGCATGACTCTCAGCATTAACATGAAAAATAATTCCTTCCAAGTGACAAATGAAGAAATGCTCTGCTTCCAGTCAGTCTGTAAGATACCTGGAGGACAGGCAATTTCCACAGGGTGATGAATGAAAAGGAAGTAGAATGTTAGGGCTGGAATGTTTCCAGTAAACTGTGAATGCAGGGTGGGGCAAATGAAAGCAGTCTTCAGGGCAAATTAAGGCAAAAGAGTCAGGGTTTAATACATTACCCACAACTTTAATTTTCCTGAATAAAGTTAATTTCAAAGTAATATATTAGGAAAAAATGAAAAATTACAAGAGAGACAAGTAAACATTATTATCAGCCACTAATCAAAGAATATATAATACACATACAACAAGAAACAAAATAAACATTTATGTAGGTGTAGCAACTTATCTCAGTATTTTAGAACAGCCTGTATCCCACTAAATTACTATAAAATCTCATTATTACACTGTGCATTCAAAACGCTTTGATATTCTCAGTCAACAACACATACTTTATATTCATCTAACTTTAAACATATAAACCCACTCATTTAAGTAATTTATTCAATGCACAATAAAAATTAAAGCAAATTTGTCTTTCCAGCCCTTTAGACCATCACCCTCTCTTGTATTTGAAAGTTAACTAACCAAAAATTTGAATAAATTAGAATGATAAGGCTTTTATAAAAGACTCAGAAGTAATATACATACAGTTTGATGTGATCTGAAAGAGGTGCTGAAGCTCTCTGTTCTTGAAAGATGAGAAATAAAGTCACCTTTTTTTTCTTTTTAACTAAAGCAAATGGAAAAAAGGTCTTAGAAAGTCTTAATATCTTACCTGTTGGTATGCTTCATAGATTATATCAAACAAGAAAGCCTGAGGCATTTCACTGGCTCTGTACCTGGCACGTTCCAGTGAGTGGTCCAAGCAGCCATCAGCAGCAGAGGCAATAACAGTAGAAACTAAAGGACGGATTGCTCCTGCTGCCTGTGGAACAAAACACAATGAGAGACCTAAATGTTACCAATATTAATTTATATCACAAAGCTTTAGTCCAAAAAGCTTGAAAATTATTTTCTTCCTTCTTTATCTTTTCTATTTCTCATAATCTATAAATCATACTACTTTGCATGAGACTTTTGAGATTAATGTAGCAATGGAAGATTGTATAAGAATGCTTCAAGAGACAATTTACCAAAAAAAAAAAAAAAAGAAATCTTAAGTCCTTCATAAACATCTACTGCAAATACATGTACAGAGATGGTCATTCTTCAGACTTTCTTCTCTATACATAGTAGGCAGTTTCTGACAGGACAGTTCTAGGCCTACTCAGATAGCAAACAGCAGCACACACACCTGGGAAGTCTTGACAATCCACAGCACCTATTGCTTTCACAGATTTCAACTTGATCTAAACAGATCTAAACTGATCAGAACTAAGCTACAAGAAAAGTTTCAGAAAACTGAGCTTGTTTCTCTGTGTTCAATTCACCCTGTGAAATACCAAGTAACCACACCTACCAGTGAAATCAGAGGGAACACAGCATATACATCTGAAAGTACTCAATATCCAGCAGCACTGTGCTGCAGAACAGATATTTAAATGTTTGTATTTCAGTTTTAGTTTTGCTTAGGTTTGAAACTAATTAAACATACACCTTTGATATTTTCATCAGTATATAGTATTAAAGATCAGTGGCATCTCTGAAACAGAGCTCTCCTACATGGCTTTAGGCATTTTGATACCAGAGAGTTACTCACACTTCATCAGTAACTTATGCTCATGTTCTTTGGATGTAGCTTAAACCAATTGGGATGAGAGTGGTCCATACAATAAAGAATAAAAGAATGCAATGGCAGAACACTGTTTACCAAGTCACAGGGCAAAAAGCATGCTCACCATCAATGCTAACCACTGAGAACAGCATCGTCACGGTGTACTGCTTATTATCAACTTTTAAGAACATTAAAAAAGAATAATTTATGTTGTTTCAAAATATGTGGAATTATCCAACATTTTAAAACAGTATACCTAGAAAATCATTCCCAGTGGTGAATTCTGACTTTTTACTGCAGCCACATATTTTCTGAGGTTTAGTGAATTTTGACACAGAAAAAAATAGGTCCCTTATCACATACGAGCAATTTTACTTATCTCTGTTGGCAAATCCTGCCCTAATACATGAGTTCTGTCCACTCTCAGAATCTGATTTCTGACCTCGGATAATCACAAAATGGCACAAAAAGACAAAAAAGGTTTTGCCCTCTCAGAAGACAAAGAACAAGTTCTCTTCCCTCCCCGTTTTATACTATTAAACAATAAAACAAAGGTGAACGCAGTCAACGTGTTGAGTACTTTATGAGCTCTAAACTACAATTTCTCGGTTCCTTTTTTTACAGAATGAATAGAGAAATGTGAACCAATTTCTCATGCCCAAAGAGTTCTGATATGTTCCCTTCCTTCACCAGGGCAGGGTGAAGGAAGAGAAAAAATTCAAAAGATACATGTGAGAAAAGAAATATCTGAACTACTTTCCCAAAATCTGAAAAGCACTTTTTCTTTCTAATACATGGAAAGAGATACCTACACAAAAACTACATGGAGCAAAATACTATTATCCAAAGGCAAAATGTGGTACAGAAAGATCAGTAAAAGTTATGCAATCACGTAAGAACTTTATGTAAAGAACCTCAAGAAGTCATTTAGGCTACCTTTCTGTCCTAGGCAGGATCAATTTTATTTCTGTAATAGAAAAAAACAAACTGAGAAAACTAAACACCACTATAATTTTAGTAATATGTTCATGTATTAAATGAAGTGTAAATTTAACAGATGTACTTAGAGCAAAAGCTGTGCATAGCAGAAGTAGAGAGACTAAATTATCTGCAACTTGTCCCCTCTCCATTTCCTATGATTCAAGGACATGGGTTATTTCATCTATATCCCAGCTGCTGGGCATTTGGACTATGTAATTTTGCTCTGCTGTCATATTTTAATTGATCACACACATACAAAATTATAAAATTAGAAGGTCATGGGAAAAGAGAGAGAGCAGCATGCTACCCACAGTTTTTCTGTAATTAGCTATATATTTGATTTTTTTTTTTTCTGGAACAGTTACCATTCCAGAAAGCCATTTATCAAAAGAGAGTTCCTTAGGCTGATCCAATATTTTATTACAGTTTTTAACAATCCTGTCATGTTACATTTTCAGCATAAAACAGGCTGGAAGAATACAATGTGACTTGCGTAACCAAATCTCACAAGCGAAACATGCACTCTGAGGAACAAAAAAACTAAACTGCAATTCTAAATAAAATTGAATACTCAGAATTATGTTTTTAAAAGAACTCTGAAACACATTGTTTTCTTGCCATCTGGTTTATTGCACAATAAAAATTATGAATATCTGTATTGGTATCTTTGTGACAATACTGAACCACAACTCCCGCTCTGCTGAGGCCTAGCTCTTCCAAACAATTCAGAAAGACCTAATTTCTACTAAATCCAAATGCAACATTTTTTTTAAACTCTGCAATTAACTTCTCAAGTAATTGAAAGCTTCATGGCACTTAACATTTAACAAGTGCATTTTTCAAACAACTACAGTTTTCATTTACAATACCCCATAACTGAGTTCAGCGTGGCAGGCTGAGTTTTTCCCCTCTCTTTCTGCCACTTCAGTAAGAAATCACAAGTCAGGCACAGTAAGATTTTTTTCTGCAGCAGGTCCACTCAAACTATACCTGACACTGAATGAAAACATGAAATGTAATACAAAGAATAAGATTCATGGCTGACTTCTGATAATACAAAGGAGAGAAATTCTGTGTATGCAGAAACAGGATAATAAGCAGTCATTTGATTTCAAAAGAAAGCCCCAGGTTTTACTCCAGAAAAGACAGCTCAGTCTGTGACTGAAAGCAGAATGGAGAGCTCTGGTACTTAGTAAAACCAAGAAGTTTCAACTGCTCAGAAAACCTTCCTATGATAAAGAGCTGCAGTCCAAAAGCCCCAAAAGCTGAGCTTGAGCATGCTTGCCAAGGTGCAGCACTGAGTCAATACCTTAAAATCCTGAGACAAGATACAGAAACTGACTGTCTATTTTGCTCACTACTAGCTCACTTTCCACAGACTTTCTCTGTCTGACAAACGCACACGGGCTCTCTCAACCAGATGATGTGACCCAACACAGGGCTGCATTTACCAACTCAGTGACACATGAACTACATTAATTCCTAAGGCCACTTTCAGACTGCGTGAAATTGGGACCAAACTGGCCTGTGGCCCTGCACTGTTTCCATATGGCACAAGAGAGCTCAGTCCCAAACACAGGAAACTTTGCATCTGCAGTACTGCTGGCAACATCCCTGAGCTGGTATAAGCCAACAGAGCTGCCAAACCCAAGCTGGCTCACACAGACCTCACCACACATGCTTCTGCTTCCAAAACTGGCTCATTGTATCTCCATTCATGGTCTAGGCATAACATTTGGCATGTAAAATCAAAAGAATTGAGCTGTGAGTTTTGTCTTATATACAGGCCAAAGAAGGGCACACTTTTAAGATGTATGGCTCATTCTGCAGTAGTTCTTTCTGGTTAGCACAAACCTCCCCCCTACTCCGAAAAGCACAAAGCCTTTCTGAATTCCACCTGGCAGCCTTGCAATGAACTGAATGAACAGACACTTCTTCATTCAGACACTTAAATATTAGTGCACAGTAGAGACAATAATACAACAAGGCAGTATTGTAGCTAAAGGGACTTTTGTCCCTGATAATTGTGGGGTGTTAAGTGAAGAACACAATCATTCAGCTAGTCCACATCTATTCAGTTACAACAACAAGCATTTTTTAACCTTTGCAAGGGATTTCCATGTTGGTTTTTGTGGTTATAAATCAATAACAAAAATTATTTCCATATTAGTAAAAGAGAGTATATACTGAGTTTCAGGTATTTGAATTTTATTTGTTCTAATTTGAGAAGCATTGACTTGCTATTTATGTCAGGAATGCACAAGTATTTGGCCCAGCTCTCAGACGAGGTTCAGACATGAACTTAAAAATGAATAAAACAAAGAAAGCCTGTCCTCATTAAAATTACAAGTACTTGCTAATGTCACCATAGTTCTAAAAATCTTTTTTGCGCTTTGAATTACCATAGCACCAAACACAAATTCTGTGAGTCTAAAGCAAGTGCCTGGGTCTTATACTGACACTTCTCTACTCAAGAGTACTTGTCTTCCCATTTCTAATAATTTTGAGCCAGACCTCAAGTAGGTTTGCTTTCAAGATCATAGAGAAAATGCATCATACACCCTTCCTGAATGTGAAGTGGATATTCAACAGATAATTAAACTGAATTTCTTTAAATGTTCACTTCACAGCCTTCAAGCCATTCTACTTCAAACACAGTCAAGCACTAACCTCAGCAGGTCCAGGAAATGCTTTTCTTTACCCCATTTTTGCAGATTTTGTTAAATAAATCAGTTAAGTATCCGTACATGAGTGACCAAACTCTTAAAATACTGCTTCATAGCAAAACAGACATTGAAACAAATACCACTAACTGGTCAGTTTTCTTTTGCAGACAAAATACTGGAAGAAAAAACAACCTTCTCATCTATGACTTCCTTAAAACAATGTTAAAATGTCCAGGAATGTCCCTGTCACTTCAGGGGAAGTGACAGATTCCTGTCACTTAGAAGCAAGCTCATCCATTGATCTGGTGAAACTGAACCCACTTCCAGATGCTTTTAGAAACAACAGGTGTCTTTTATTACCTATTACCTATTTTACCCTATTATGACCCATTTTAAATGGCACAAAACAAAAACATTTACAAAAAGGTTCTAAGTCTTGTGTTCATTTTTTTGCTTAACTGCCTGGACCACAACATGCATTCAAGAATTAAAGATTCAATGGTGACTGAAAAAAGGTAGAAAATGAAGTGCATGAGGAAGGTCAGCATAACAAGACATCACAAGTGTTTTCAGTATATCCAAGGTGTACTAACCCACCTTTTCACTAAACAGTGACCTATTATTCTCAGTTTATCATACTTCCACTCTAACAAGAAGTTGTTTAGATGTGTGGGTTCAGTGAATCCATAACCAGGGTGAGCTTTAAGATCAGACAACACAATCAGTTCATGAACTGCTGAACACAAAAAGTATTAATGACATATTTTATTACGAAATGTGAATTTTTAGATCACAAAAGCTGACACATAACAACTTGGCCAACACAAGGCAGTATAGCTTATTTTTACTGAATATTCATAAATAATTAAAATCTTCATTTTATTTATAATAAGGTAATATTAGGTAGTAAAATCCAAACAGAACCCAATAAAATTTTCATAAAGATTAGGGAAGGAGATGGAGCTTTTATCACAAGCAACAAATTATCCAGCTTACAGATATGCAAAACACAGTGCAGCATTCACTTGAGACCAACACTCCCCACCTACAGCACAACACACCAAGAACAAATTACCAAAGAGCCAAAAGCTCCAAAAGAGCATGAAAACCAATATGTGTCGTTGATTTGGTCATTTTGTGCAGCCAGTGTTGAAACAGAAAAATGCCAAATAGCTGCAAATCTCAACAAATTGAATGACAGGGACTGGAAAGAAAAAAACTATGTAGTGGCACAAAATCCTTACAAAAATGTCAGAACTACAATTCCTTTTGTTTTAGAACTGTGGTAACAAGCTCAGACAACCACAGATCCTCCAGGCTGGCGCACTAAAAAAAGTATGCTATGTCTTTGGCATACTTACCTTGTCCCCAGTAAGCCCCAAGTATTAATGTAGACCCAAAAAGTCCACTCAAACAGCCAGTCTGGAACCCTCAACTTCAAGAGAGTGGGAATGACAGACTAAAACTTTACAGTGTCTAGCCATAAATGAGCAAAGCCTTCCATTTCTCTAACGTGACTTATTTTCACTTTTTAATTACACCAAAAATACTTTTCTTCTCCATTCATAGCCTGTAAGCCCTGAAATTAATTTTCCCTACACTATCTTCTCAGCCGTCTAGTAGCATTAAGTAAGTGTGTATTTTATGTTTTACTTATTTAACATTTTAATCATCCCAACTAACAATACAATGTTTTGGTATTACTTAGGAATAGGCCTGGTATGAGACATAGAAAAGCAAGCCTTTGAGTGCTAAATTTAAAAGAATGTTCCTATTCTTAAGCTTTTCTATGTTTTCTCAATATTCATAGTTTATGAATTTTAATTCTTTATTCAGATTTGTTTTCAACTCTGACAAGCAAAATAGAACTGAAGCAAGACTCACAAATAATTTAGCCACCCTGCATTAGAAAAAATAAACTTGGCTTGCATATATACACTGAAAATAGAAGTACATTAGAAATACATTTTCATAATTTCAAAGCAGCTAACTTATTTGAAACTGTATATGCTGGAGATGGTGGGGCTTGTCACACTTAGTAGGACAACTAGATCCATCTTGGAACACCATTAAAGTCAGTTTTATAATTGTGAACTTGGAAAACATACAAGCAATTTTATCTTGCTTTTCCATGAAGACAAGGATTGCATTAGGACACTGTTGAACTATGTAACAATAACAATCGATGTTAATTTAGACAAGCTAGGTATCTAACAGTTTACAAATATGTCCTGGAATGGTTTTTGTTGGGTGAAAGACTATTTGCATGTTTCCAAACACTACCATCTCATAAGGTTTTCAGTCTAAATTAGGTCTGGCTATGAACCAGCAAAAGAAGCTCAGAATAACTATGATTAATTTCTTCTCATTTTATTCCATGAAACTGTTTCCACATGTTACTACAGATCAAACTACTTTCCAGGAAGGGCATTCACACCCATCCACAATATGAAAAAAATACAGAAATAAACACAGCATCTCTGATGCATGAAACAGGTAGAAACCTGCATTTCTATTCAGACATTTGCATTCAAACTAATTCTATCTACAGTAATCAACCTACTTCAGCCACACTCAGTAATTACCATTAAAGTTAGAACTGTCTCTACTGAAAGATTTCTTATTTCAAATTTAGCAAACAGAACCTTCAAAGCAAAATTCAAAAACTTAATTATCAGATTAAAATATTTCACATATTTAAGAGGATGTTCTTTTCAGATTTCTTCTACAACTAATAAAACAAAAGCATATAAGCATTTTTGTAAAATAAAGCAATTAGAGAATTACTTCTAATGCACATTTAAGGCATAGCATTAAAATACCATATCTTAACCTTATCTTCTTATGTTTCTTTTTTTTTTGCTTTTTATTTTCTGTATTTTGGACTACTTTTTTTCTATAACCAAAAGTCTTAATCTATGAGAAGTTTTCTGATTCCAGTGCAGAAGTGGAAGAATTAGGGTATTTCCTCTTCCAATCTACAGAAATCCTAGCAAAACAACTCTATTTCAGTGGACAAGATGGAGGCAGAAACAAAGTCATGACACAAACCATAAGCCACCACACCTATACAGAAGTGCAGTTGAAAACAATTCAACTATGCGAGCAAAGTTTTCTAAACTTAGGTGTGAACACTTGTTCAAGTCCAAACTAGCTAAGCTTCCAAACTGAACTAATACAAGCCTGCACATAGTCCTCAGAGTTCATAACCTCATTCTGCACCCAGAACTCATCTACTTTCTGGATAGCAAGGCAAGGCAGCAGTTTGGTTGCATGGTTTCAACTCAGACCTGTCACCATGTGTCCCCATAACTCACTCTGTAAATGTCGTGTCCAAAAGACCCCCCAAACCAGCTGCACACTTCTCTTGAAGGACCAGATACAGCATGGAGTCAGTCAGGACTACAGGACAAGCAACATGACTCAGTAAAGAACAGCACACCACAATAAAGGTAGAGGTACCATCATTAGCATGCAGAAACATAAATTTGAGTCCAGGGCATAGCATACTTTCACCCACACTCACACCCAGACTCTCCCATGTAGCATAGACATAACTTCAGTGACTGTGCTGTGGTGGGGCCAGGATTCCTTCTGCCTATTCCTTCTACTGACAAACAAGCATGATCTGCAACGTGAACTGCGTATCCATTAGAAATTAAGTCTGAAGAAAAAGGATTACCTTCTTTCTGCAAGGGTATCTTCCGCCTGTATATTCTTTAACAAAAAGAATAATTCTTAAATTACTTTATTTTGATATTTGTTGGGGAAAAAAACCAAAAAACAAAATTCATAATCCTTACGGCTATGGCATGTCTGATTCTCATTAGTGAGCGCCAGAATTTCTTTTATGCAGGCAATATCACCAGCCAGTGCAATTTCAGCTATCTTGACACATTTGCACTGGCAGCTTTTAATTGCCCAAGGACAGAACTGGTTGAAATGTTAAACAAGCCTAGTCTTACATAGATATTAAAGCTAATCATCAGCTAGACAAAAAGAAGGTTAATTAGAACACATGTAGGGAGTATTGAACACTAGGAAAAAAAGGCTTGTATGCTAAACTTCACCTAATTTCCTTAATGTCTGTTTACCCAGCTGGCTAGAAGCAACAGTCAAACTCACTAAAATCGGGCACATGTTAATCTTAAACCAACACCAGGAAGGAAGAAGTTATAATTGTGTTTATTCCTAGCTGAAAGAGCGGGGATGTTTAATCAGAAATTTAATACACACTTTGATCCAATGTTAATGAGCTGACTCTGTGTTGTACATTGAAATTACTTCAAAGACATAAGATGCCTTAAACAAATGTAATGTATATTTATGACATTGTTTAAGAAAAATAAAACATTTCTTCTAATGAGGTCACCTTTATCAGAATACACTATCTGAGTAACTGGGGATAGCACATGTACATCAAGACATGTCAGAACCCCAATTAGCTAGAGCAAACTAAGGAAGATAAGCAACTGTTGCTCAAAAATTAAGATTGCACATGTTCTTTTTCACTTTACATAATTTCTGTTCTTTTGTATTTAAAGCATTTACTTCTAAGTATCAGTAAATACTGTTTTGGTCTTATCAACCACATGCTAAATTCTAAATGTTATTCTGTGAAACAAATAAGATTTCTCAGAGAAAATAGGAAAGATTCCCCTCAAAAAGACAGAATAATAGGAATATATAAATGAAAAAAAATGTATAGATGTTTAAAGTAGAGGAAAGAAGCAGAACTAGATATACCACAGGCTGCAATTTTTCAACACACAGCACTGAAAACAAGCTCAAAAATGTACCGTAACTGGAAAAGAATCAAAACCAAGTACATATGCACTAAGGAAAAGAGAAGAGCAGTACTGCAAACAATGATACAACATTTATTTGATTTCATATTAAAATTGTTTTTTTAAAAAAAGATTGAAAGTAAGTCTTAAGAATGTCATTTATTTTGTTCTTGCATCCTGAACTACTGACATAAATTTTTAAAACAATAAAGCATCAAATTACAAAAGTTCACAGGATTAAATCAGTATTTAATGTGTCATACAAATTATATAGCATTTCTTCGAGTGCATTCTTTATCTGTGCATTCCTTGTGAGAATTCAAGAATGGTCAAGGAAGTTAGTGTTTTCTCTAGATACAACAGTACATTACATAAAATATGTTTTGTCATATTATTAGCCAAAATAATAAGACATAATACCTTAATCAATATATTTAACTTCTTTTTTGTCACAGTGCAATAACTGGAAACGTTTAACAACATGCCCTCATTTAACAAGATTTTTTTTCTTCTAGATACATTTTTTAAAAATATTTTAAAGTTTGGTATAGGGTCTGTATAATGCTACTAAAGATCTATATTAAGTATATGATACACACCATACATGGCATCCCTCACCTAAGGAGCAGCACGTGCTGGTGGAGAGTTTCAAGACTTTCTTCTGACCTATTTATTCTTTTTAGTTGTCAGCAATAGTTGTACATTATGCACAATTACAAGGGATTCTATAAGATGTATAATTCGGTCTAAGCAATTCAAATATTTCAAAGCAAATCACATGGCCAGTAACCCACTATCAGTTTTCAATATTTTTGGAAGCATTTAAATCATACTTACAGCTTTATATTTTGGCATCCATTCAACATAACTGACAAGAAGATGAGCTACCAGCACTTTCTTGTTCTAACTCATGCTATATTGCAAATCTAGGTGGCAAAATTTAAACAAAACCTCTGCTCTAAAAATTAATGAAGCATGAAAACAATAACTTTTGCCACTAAAATTAACAAGACTTTATTCTACTTTGACTGCATAGTATTACCTTGCTAACAAGTAATGAGGCACAACTTACAGTCAGCAAGACATCTTTCATACCCCAAATACTGATTTACATTGCAAAAAGCTATCAGTGAGCGTGCACTCTGCCACAAAGGATTTTGCATATTACAGTAAATCAATATAAGGATGAGTTAGCACTTGTATTCAGTGGACCAGAAATTTTGATGCAACTTCCACAGGAGTTAAAATTGTTTTTAGGGGGTTTATACTTTAAGAAGGATATTTTTCTTCTAGACAGCATGCATCATTACAAAATCAACATCGTGATGTGAAGGCTACTGATCCACTGCATATCATTTAACACATGATTTGCATCATTTTACAAAGAAGAAAAAACATCTCAATGTGTTGTAGGAAGACTCTTGCACAATTTAATCAACCAAATGCAAAAGTGCAAGGTTTAATTAATAACTTTTCCCACACCTACAGTCCTGAGCAACCAAACCCCACGGGCACTAAAGATTGTGGTCACACAGTGCCCTAAGCAACTCTGCACTTGCTTATCAGATGTCTTTGCCTTATGAACTTGCGCAGCTGCTTCTCTCACAACTGCCTTTGCCTCTCCTTGTAGGAAATCTCAGACTCAAGTTTCTTTCTGTTACAGTCTATTAAATTCAAAATTTCAAGTCATCTCTTTATACAGTCTTCATCTAACACTTTCTGTTATCAAGGGCCTTGTAAAATGGATCATTACTCATTACACCACACCATGTCAGTTTGGCTCAAACAGTGACTTTAATACACATATGTGCAGATTTGATACTTCATGAATTCTCTCCTACATGCTCCCGGGCTCCTCAAGACAGTTTTAGTTCTTTCTGTACTACAGCTCACTTACTTCTTGGAAACAGGAGGATAAGCACAGAACCAGTCCAGCAAACTATTTATTACAGCATATGAAACTGGCCAAGTTGGTTTTCAGAAGCTTCACCTAACCTGCAGGGCTGGTGGTGTCCTTGCCACAACCACCCAGATTACAAACTCAGCCAAAATGCAGTTGAGAATATCTCTGCTTGAAAACTCATGTAATCTTTCTTTCCAACGCAATATTTGGTGAAAAGGAGTAAAATTTACATGCTTAATCCTTAAGTCAGAGAGGTATGGCTAAGAGTCTCTTCCAGATCTTCCCATGTAGGAGTTGCTAGAATGATCCAAGGCCTTTATTCAGCAGCTTCTCATGCATGCTGGACAAGATTTCCCTTATTTTATAATTTTTATACTTTATAATCTTTATACTTTTTATCTGCTGCAGGAAGGACAAATCTGAGTGCTAAATAGACTTATCTTTGCTAAAGGCTGCTTCATTTCCCAAACATATAGATTTTAACTAGCCTCAAATAAACAGCAGTATCATATATGTAGTTTCTCTAAATTTAAAGGGGTACATTTTACAGACATTACATAAAAATGACCCCAACAACCACTTAGGTACAGGAAACTATGCTCAAAATTTATTTTCAGAATAAACTAACCCTATAACCCTATTAAAGAAAAAAAAAAAGGAAGGCAAAAAAAATGTGTGTAGACTTCCAGAAACTAAAAAGTGGTGGATTAAGCCACTTTTTAAAAACACTAGTTGTGTTAGTACTAGGCTGCTCCTGTTAGTAGAACACACAAATTGTGGCAAGAAAAAAAGGACATTATAATTTAAGTTTCTGTCTATGATTTATGTACTTCATTTGGGTGAGTTGCATCCTTCGTAATACATACAGCGAATCATCTAAGGCACTTAAACTGAGACTGGGAAATGACAGAGCTGTTTTTCCCCTTACCAATGCCCTCCCACCATCAAATATTACGCCTTGTTAGGACTAAGACTACAAGTATTTACCAACAATGCATTAGTTTTCCATTCAACACAGAAAACAACAACTTGGCTGAGAACGTTTTAATTTCTATGGGACCAAAAATGCCATAAGCTATGGAAACATCACTATGCCTTCGACAGTTATCCATTAAAAGGAAAAATGTACTGCACAACTGGTTTTTGTACAACAGCAAAACCACACATAATTTCATCACACATTCAGGGCTGCTAAGGAGATCCTGATCTTTAAAATAATGTAGAATCATAAAACAGTTTGGGTTGCAAGGGACCTTTAAGGGTCATGCAGTCCAACCCTGCTGCAATGAGCACAGACGTCTTAAACTCTGAGTGAGATCGGGTTGCTCAGTCTTGTTCAATTGGACCTTGACTGTTTCAAGGGATGGGGCACCCATCATCTCTTTGGAAAAACTTTTGTGTTTCACCACCCTCACTGTAAAAAAAAAATTGTCTCTATCTAGTCTGAATCTATTATTTTTTAGTTTTAAATCATTACTACTTGTTCTATTTCAACCAATCCTGCTAAAAAGTTTGTTCCCATTTTTCATATAAGCCCCCTTCAAGTACTGAAAAGCCACAACAAGGTCTCTCCAGAGCTCTCTTGTCCAGGCTAATCGACCCTAACTCTCTCAGCCTTTCATCATAGATGTACAATCCATGTGATCTTTTCAGTGGCCCTCTGCTGGACCTGCTTCAATAGGTCCACATCTTTCTTCTGCTGAGGGCCCCAGTGCCAGATGCAGTACTCCAGGTAGGTTCTCACAAAAAGTGGAGTAGAGGGACATAAACAGCTCCTGGACCTGCTGGACACACCTCTCCTGGTCCAGAACACAGCTGGCTTTCTGGCTGTAAGCACATACAGCTCATGACCAGCTTTTCATCCACAAGTACCCCAAGTCCTTTTCTGAAGTGTCCTCTGAATCCTTTCATCTCCCAGCCTTTATTGATACAGGAGCTTGCACTTGGCCATGTTGAACCTCAGCGTTCACACAGGAGCACTGCTTGAGCTTGTCCAGGCCCCTATGCATGGCATCCACACCTCAGGCATATCAACCACATCACTCACCTTGGTGTCTTCTATATATTTGCTCAGGGTGCACCTGATCCCAATGTGCCTGCATCAATGAAGAAGGTATTAAAGAGTACTGGTCCCATTATGGACCCCTGAGGGACACCACTTGTCACTGATCTCCAGCTGGACATTAACCATTATCCTCTCGATGCAGCCATCCAACCAATTCTTCCTCCACTGAACAGCTTATCCATCAAATCCTTCTTTCTCCAATTTAGAGAGAAGGAGATTGTGGACAACTGTGGTTATAGGGAAGACTAGAGAGGCAACATCCATAGGTCTTCCTTGCGCCACTGATGTAGTCACTCCATCATGGAAGGCCACAAAGTTGGTTGAGCAGGACTTGCCCTTGGTAAAGCCATAATGGTGCTCTCTAATCCCCTCCCTGTCCTCCATGTGCCTTAGTAGGCTAAGAGCATGTAGGTCTTAAAATGTCATTTTATTCTCAAATTGATGAATAACACCCCTACAATTCAATAATAGTTATTTTTACATTGACATTAGTCACTCCCCTAAAGTACAAAACTCATTCCATTCATGCCAAGATGGTAGTAGTAATAGGTCATCAGTTCTTGATTCTGTTTTTGCACAAGGGTATGACAGGACAATGAGAGCCCTGCAAAGTGCCAAGGATACAATGAAAGCACAACTTCTGAGAACACAGGCAGAGGATAACTTCATATGACCCAGTGTAGAAACACGAATCAAAAATTATCTTGTCACTGATGCAGCCTTTGCAGCTGGCTAAAATCAGTCTTTGAATATAACAAAGAGGACAAAGACCGTGTGTTATACAATATTCTATATATGGCAAAACCGTAGGAGATAAGAAAACAAAAAGATAATTTTTCCAGAAAAAAAGTACAAAGAAAGGTCAGAGAGAGCAGAACCACTCCAGCATTCTGTCCCCATTCAAGTACACCACACCGGATCATCTTATTTATCCACCCAAGTCTTACTTTACTGTCAGTGAAGAAAAAGAGGTGGGTTTTGGTTTGTTAAATGTAACTCAGCAAGCATAGATAGCAAAATAAGTGGGTGAAACAACAGGATCCACAGCAGTCCATGTTTTCTGCTCCAGCCTTCTGCTACAGTAAGAGTGATAACGGCAGCACAAGAGGAACAGACTGAGTACAACATGAAGTGTTTTCTGTCTGGAGGCATTATTTTGCCTCTGTGAGTAGGAGTCCATGAGACTGAGTAGCAGTGTACAGTTGTTTTGGCATGTAAGCTTTGCTCAGGTCCTTGCTAAAGCTCAGAGTAAAGTAATGATGTTAGACAGCTTCCAGAAACCACCTTTTAAGAATGCCATTTTGACTTAGTCCTTCCAATATGACATACTTTACTTTCAAATCTAGTTTACGTTAACTAGAGAAAAAAAAAGTCTTTGGATGTGCCTTCTTTTTGTAAACTTTCAATAGCAGAACTGACAAGTTCCCCCCCACCTTCCTGATTTCTTTTTCATGCAAGCATTTTTCATTTTAGTTATGTTGTTTAAAATGCAATTTTGGCAATGAGATATTGCTAGAGGCTTTGGACCGATGCCTTCTGAAGCTTCCACTTTTCCCAGCTTTTACTGGCTATAAAGAATTTGTTTCTAGAAACATATAATTTTAATTGCAAAATTACCCCCAAAACATAAATGGAATTTAATTGGTTACAAAGTAATATTTTGACATAATCAAGGAGTTGTTTGGGGGGTTTAAAGTATAATTTATTAGTTCTGGTTAAGGTATACATTTTTATTCCCACAGGCAAATAACAAACTGATTAGTAAGCATAATAAAGCAGTTTATTTGTTTGAAAATTGGCAGCCAGAAGAGAAATAACTCACTTGATCAATTGCCATTTTAAAGAACATTAAAGCTTCTCATAATTATGTTATCTATAAGGTATGCAGACATATAACAATACAGCATTACCCCTATTAACACAAGTCACTTAATATGATGTTTCTGCCAGGTTTTGTACCTTTCTACATAATGCAAGAGGAAGTAATTACTTTTTGTACTGAAAGATTGAAGAACTGACATCTTTTTAGATATGGAAAGAATTTGACTGTAGGAAGAACTAAACATGATAGTTGCTCTGGATCAATTTTTTTCTGATATTCAAAACCATGCATACCAGTTTTTAGAAAGTCATAGCTTTCCACTTATTTCTTCAGAATTCTGTAGCTCTCAGGTGGAAACAGCCACCTGTCTCTGGGAAGGTGGTTTTCCAATTTGTTACATAAAACTAAATTCTTCTGATGTTCCTTAATTCAATTACTTTGTCAGGTAATATCAATAGCACCCAGACCTTAGAGACTTCAAGCACACATCTCTCTGATGGCCCAGCCTTGCTGAAGTCAGTGGATCTCAGCCAACACAGAAAGCCACCACAGAGCACATGATCACCACACACATTTCAGACAAATGTTATGCAATGGAATAGACTATTGCACATGTACATAATCACCTTTTTGAGATCAAATGATACTTCAGTGATCCAGGAAATATTTACCAGTCAGAAGTTAAGATGAACTAGAATACACTGTCTTGAGAAGGTCCATGGAGATTGCCTTGGCTCCCCCTACTTTTCTATTTTAAATACCTTACATCCAATTAAAAAGAAAACCAGGAGAAAATACTATACTAAAATCACAAAACTTTCAAGAAAAGCGTGAACAAGTTAAAATTCAAATGAAGTATGATATACCTTAACATGCAAAGCCACCACAAACACATTGAGAAAAGTTATTCTCATTTCAACCCAAAACCAGATGAATTAACTCCATTTTTCTACCACTCTCAAAGAATCACATTTAAAACTGATTTACAAAGAGGATTTATTTTAAAGTCTTTGGCAGACAATCAATTCTGAAATGCTATTTTGTGCTATATGAGAAAGAATTTTAACAAGATTTTTGACCTAACAGAATTTAAGTTTTAATAACTGGAAGCCTAGGTTCTAGATCACTGAAAACTATATAGCAGAGTTTCTATTTTATTGCCATTTCTTATTAAGCCCAACTACAAAACTATAGGCCTACTAAGAAGAGGCTCAATCTATTTAGATTTGCAACAATGTTCTGAGACTTGACATAATTTGATTTTCATAATCAATATTTTAACAAGCTATATATTCCCCTTCTACACTATGAAGGTGTAGGAGCACTAAGGAAACACCACGATTCATTCTTTGGACTCATTATTCCACTGTCAAAGTTGTGAACCACCTTTCAAACATCTTTTACCACATTTTCTGAAAAAGGCAAGCAGTTGTACATTTTCCTAGTTTTCTAGTACCCAAATAATCTGCTATCACTGATGACTTCTACCTCAAACCATGTCCTAGAAGCAGGGAGGCATTATGCATCTTATTAATGGAGAATTCAAAAACAAATTAAAGATAGCAAATTTTGCAAACAAGCCTGTGGCTAAGACATGACTTCTTATATCTCTGACTTAGGCAGTTCATCTATAACAGTTCCTCCTGTTGCTAGTGCATGCCTCTCCTATCCTTCTACTTGCATAACACAACTTCTACCAACTCTTTCCCTTCATATATCACTTACTTTCTCAGAAATCTTTTTGGTTTCTGTGAGCAATCCCAGTCCTCAGATGCAGTGTCAAACAGGAGAATATCCAACCTACAGCTGGAGGCTTCCCACTTACCATGTTTTCCAGCAGTTTGCAATGCTTACAGGTTCTTTTGCTGCTTATTCAGGATTTGCATAGAAGTTTGAGATGAAAGCACAAAGTTTGCAAGTCAACCAATACAGTACACACACTCTTTGGCTATTATTAGTGATCACTAACAGAACTGCTACAGCATTAAATGATAATTCTGCGTGGAAAAAAAGGTAAACTATCATTACATAACCTATCTTTCAACTAACAAATTGCTGATTGAATCAATCTCTTGACAGTCTCTATGGCAACAATTATTCCTTGTAGCAAATAATATCAGCAGCATTTAAAAATGTCAACCTCCCCCACCTGACCTCTCTGCATAATAGGGAATCTGGATCTGTTCTACTCAAAAAACCCTCATCACACATTAATAAAATTACTAGAAAAATCCTGATTTATCAATCATGATTTTAAGCTGTACGGTATAAAGCACATTACAAAGTTGCATTGCTGTATAGTACATACCCCATGTTCTTTAGCAGCCATAACCACTTTTGAAACAATATCTTCTTCAACAAAAGGCCTCACAGCATCATGGATAATCACTACTTCTGGCTTCTGGAGCAAATGGCTGGAAAATTCACTCTCTGCAAGTACTTTCAGTCCATTGAATATTGACCGGTGACGAGTTATTCCACCTTCTACCACTGTAACTCTTTTGTGGCCGTATTTTTCAATGATAGTCTTCATTGTTTCAATGTTTTCAGGAGAGACCACCACAATAATGTCAGATATCCAACTTATCCTAGAAAAATCAGTGCAAAACCAGAGAAAGTAGACAAGAATGACTAAATAAAAGTGGAAGATATATGAAACAAATAAATTCATAACAACAAGAATGCAAGATGGCTAAATAAAGCACCTCTTGATATACCCAAGTGTAGGAGCATCCGTGGACGGCAGGGAGAGGGAACTCTACCAACTTGAGACATTCTAGAACATGTGGTTTTATTGCAAGGGTCGTGGGTAAAAAGGGCCTTGCCTTCAGCCACCAGCCTCGGCTGAAGGGAAGTCCCAAAGAGTGAGGGAGAGAGAGAACAAGAGGGTAAGAGGTAAGAGGGGAGAAAGCAAGAGAGCCAGAGAGAGGTGGCAGGGGTTGAAGCGCAGAGGCAAGAGAGCTAGAGAGAGAGCAAGAGAGGAGAGTCAGAGAGCGAGGTCTTTGTTACAATACATTATATCTCCTTTCGTGTTGAATATTCTAATTTACACTAAACAACCGGTACATGACACAAAACGCTATAGAATCTACATACAGCCTATAAGAACTACTACATTACCACACTATGTTATATTTTAAACTCTAAAAACTACTCTTTAGACTATTCTCTTTTGCTACATTGACCTTTGGATTCCTTAGCCAGCAGAAGGGTATTGTTCAATCAAGAGGGATTCTCCTTCAGCTGGCTAGGCTATTGTTTTCGGGTTACATAGTAACTAAGGCTCAGTATCCTACAACTCAAAGCAAGCTTTCATTTCTATTTCGATTATAGGCTTCATATTTTCAGAATCTTTTGCTAAGCAATCATATTTACAATGTTTCCCTGATTCATCTTCCCCAACACCCAAGTCCATGTTTTTGTACTCCACTCCTTAAGGTAGAACTGTAACAGAATATTTATGTCAATAACACTAGAGTTCTGGGAAGGGACTTGCTTACAACAACCACTTTGTGCAGGGGCACATTTTGATAACCCTTCAAAAGCCTTGAAACCATTTCTTACTCCAGCATCACTCCTAACTTCAAACAGAACTTCTAAATCAAACAGTGACAGTTTGCTAATCAGTTTCTAATAAAAACTGGTAAATCCTGTGGCCTGGAACACTCCATGTTCTAGTGAAGCACACGGTGTACAAGAGAATAAGACAATCAAGGAAAAGCCTGAAACAAAGATCACTATCGAGACAGGCGTGAGCAGTAATTGACAGAATGGTAATGAATGAAAGCTGTAACACTTTAATATTGACAGGAAACATTATACTGGTAGTATGAAAAACATATATATATTTATAAACAGAAAGGTTTCTGCTGTAGGAAACTAGAAAAATGTAAAAACATAGCTGTGTTAGTTAAGAATCCCATATGAAAAACACATTTTTAGAGATCTCCAAGATACTGATACTGTTGGTATCAGTCTAGCTCTAGAACTGAGGGGTTGTGTGGGGGGAAGTGAATGACCCACAGACCACAAAATTAAAAACAACCACAACTGAAGCTAGATTGAAATTATACTTCTGTCAAAGTATCTAGGAATACTTTGATTCTAGTCATATGTGGCATACTGTACTTCAAAACAACAGAAATACCATAATTCAAATCCATTGCAGTGTCCTATTTTCTAAATGCCTATGTAGAGAACACCAAAAAAAAATTGTTGTGTACCCTTTCTGTGTCTCCACAGATGGCAAAGAGTGTTTTAGCATGTCAGACAAGAAATTCACCAGATGACCAATGATTAAAAAAAAAATTACTATGTTAAAATTACCCATGTGTAAAATTACCATGCATGCTAGTTACACATGCAACTAGGGAAAAAGAGAGACAAGTACGATGTACCATCTCAACTAAAACTAGTAAAGCTACTGAAATTAATACTGCAGACACAAGAAGAACAAAGGTACTAAGAACTAAATATTTCCAGTTAGAAAACAAAGAGTACAAAATTCACAGTTCAGAAATACACAGGCTCAAGATACTAATTTCTGCAATGACACGTGAGAAGGCATTGCCTGGGCACTATTTTTACTTCAAAAGCAAAATTAATCTGTGTCACAAACCAGTTGCCTAGAACTACATGAAACAACAGAACATCTTCCACCTTAGGTAAGGAGGGGTGGGGGGGGTCTAATTAATAATACTCCATGGAAAACTATTTCAATGTTTTGTGAAATAACTATTTAAAATAAAATAAAGTGCTATTAACATTCTTCAAAATAAAAATACTTGTCTTTATGTTCATTCTACTATTAGCAAAGGCAGAAAATACAACCAAACCAACACATTCTCAGCATTCTTTATGTATCGAAACTGCTCAAATGTAAAATCTGAAGTTATGTGTTTTCAAGTTTCATTTCGACTTCTCATCCACCACAGGTCAATCAAAAGGTTTAAAAATCTCTCATATAATTTCTGGCATACTCTTATATTTAACTACAAAACATACTATTTCTGCATGGAAGTTCAACTCGGAACTAGGGCAAACTAACTGGATTCTTCTCGGTTCTTCTTTTAAATACCGAGAGTCAGTCAGTCATTTAACAAAGCAAAATGCAGGAAGAGCTATTTCACACTAAATGAGAACAAGAGCTCTGCATTTCGATTTGTAGAAAGACTGTAGCCTTACACAGTAGCCAGAAACTGGACAGTCTGCACAGTCACTGTGACTGTGTAAGAAGAGCATTGACATTGCCCTTTCTGGAGTCAAATGAAACAGATTATGAGGCAACTGGGTAGTACACAACATCTTCTGAGAAGCAGGGAAGAGAACACAAGTACTGACCAACGTGTGTAAATCTCTGCACAGAGGGGGTGGAATGGCTCAAGGCCTCCAGTAGTACAATACACCAAAAAGTGACAGGATGCGGTCACAGCTCCACCCTGTGTCTGCATAAACACATTTGTAAACTTGAGTATGTCCTCCTTAAACTCATTCTGGACTCACGTTCTACAATTAGAGCTGGGATTTAGGGATGCAATATATTCATGTAAGAGCATAAAGGTATCCTCTAGATTGATTACATCCAGAACTGCTTAGTTTTTGTTCCACTAAAACTCATGAAAAGTACTAATCCAGTAAAGTGTGCTATAAATTTTAATGCATGAAAGCTGTACACCACACAGGTTGCTAGCTCTTCTGAAGATCTGTCTATGGAAATGTTGCAAAATGCTTTAAAGAAGTAGAAAGATATCAGTATATACCCAATCTGGCAGTAAATGAATCTTTCTTCCCTCCCTCAATTTGTCATATCCTTTCCTTCAGAAAGATTTCACACTAAAATAATAATCTACTGAAGGCACTATCTAATGAGGACCTGCTCAAATCCAGTTTCAAAACAGGATTTCAAACACCATTTCAATTTTATAACCGTAATATTGGATCAAGCTTCAGGAAGAATCAGCATGACACATGAAAAAGATCACAATGCTTTACCCCAATGTGCTTTAACAACACACAACTCCAGTGCTTCCATACAACACAGGCTGTGGTTCCAAAGTGGAAAATCAAGTCTGACCAAATGAAACAAAATGACAAGTCCAGTTACAATCACTTTATAACTGCCTTGGGAGGACCCCAATACTAGCAGAAAGGAAACAATGAAGTAGAAAAGGACTGGTTTTTTTCCTGCAGCTATCCTTCTCGTCATCACCTACATACAGACTTACTGCCTAGTAAAAAAATAGTGTTGTTCCATTAAATTTCAAACAGGACAACACTCATACTAGCTGAGCTAGAACTGAAAGTAGGGGAGCTCATTAACTCAGCAACACATTAAGCTATTCCTTCAAAACACAGGCTGCAGAGGAAATGAAAGGAGCCCACTTTGAAACTGTATAGCCTAAATGACATGCTGAGGTACAAATGTGACCCAGATTTAACCCTCTACCAGTTCACTCACATAGAAACCAGTGCTGAAATCTGACATAAGGCTTAAACACTTACACTCAATCTCTTGCAACTCTCACTCTGCCACTAAAAAACTATTCAATAGAATCTACTGAGACCAGCAAAACAAGGCCAGAACCAGGCAGTCACTACTGAGATGACTTCAGCAGTGTCAGACAGTATCTTTCACTATCACAGAAACTTTTAGAGGTGTAAGATAAATCTCTATACTACTTTAGCTAACCTTATTAAAAACCAAATGAGAAAAAGAAGCAACAAGAACAAAATCCATATGCAGAATTCAAACATAACTTCCTTTTGCTCCATAAAAGCTTTGTTATGAATTTATTGATATATGAAAAATATATTAATACAAATGTGTCTCTTACAGTACAAAAATGGAAGCAGGAAGCTTTTACAGTATATTAAGAAAGTTTGGAGGATCTCATGTACAGAAAACATTCAATTTTTCCCAGAAATAAAATGCTCCTTATGATTCAGACATGACAAAAAGATGCCTCCATAAAATTTGCTGTAACTATGTTTTGCTCATAAGCTACTAAAAAAAAAAAAAAGCTAATGACAACTGGATAAAAAGAAGTATCAGAGTAGATCCATTTAACAAAACTGTAATTGTGTGACTTATAGAGCCAGTGAATATGCATCAATCAATGGAGAAAAATATTTGGCAAATAATCATGCAGGACACTTCCAAAGAGAAGCTCCTTTGGGAGCTTCCCCAGGGGATTTTAAGAGACTTCCCCCTGTTTCAAGACACTACAGTAAAGAAAACAAAGCTGTCTGAAACCTTTATGGAAAATTTTAATTCTGCCAGTGAAGATATTAACTCTGCTTTCCTCTTTTATAACTACTCATTGTATTTGCAACATCTGGTGAAATATGAGCACAGCAAGAATAGCAGCAGCATATTTGTTCCACCACGATTTTAAAATCAATCTTTATCTTAGTTTGTTTTCCTCTCTATAGATTTAGTAAAATATGTGTGCACATGTGCATACAGAACTAAGAGTCCTCCCTGTTTCAGAAAAAGAATTGAAAAGATTCTGTTCTAACAAACATACATACACCAAAAAAAAATCAAATCAAATTAAGGTAAAACTCTACTAGTTGTTACAGAAGCAAAAACAAGGAATGCCATTCTAAATCAGTTGAACTTGTTGCGAAGGCCTTGCATAGTTCAACAAAAGCAGGAACAAATCCAGTGGGAAAATGAGACATTTAAGTTTTCTAACACACTTTAATTTTGGCCTGAAGGTAGGGCCTGACCTTCCTATCAGTGCCACTGCACTGGCAATTAAAACTGATTTTTCCCTAGCCTGGTTTTGTTCATCTCCTCCTCCTCAGGGTATCATCTGTGATGATTATTGGCAGGCCAGTGTTCTACATGCTGTTATCCTATACAACAGGATGCACTGCTTATTCATTCATGTCTGCTCTTGTCTCATCTGCCCATTCTTCCACATTGATATTTAAGAGTCTCACTGCCTTCAGCTGAACAGAATAAAAATCTTTTTCTACTGATCTTTAAAGAGCACATGGAAAGAAGCTGCATATCCTTGAACTGCTCGTGTGTTTGTCTGTACTCTGCTACCTCTTTTCCAGATTTAAAAAAGTTTCAAAGTAGCCACACCAGCTGAGATGTCCAGTTCAACAGAAGTCATTACAGGCTAATGAGTCAATGACCCATTCAATTACATCAGGTAAACCACAGACATGAGAAGCCAGTATCAAGCTAAACCCAAAATCTGTCATTTCTAGGTAAATCATGTGTTAAACTGCAGTTCCTCAATATTACATGTTGCACTTACATATGCATGAAGTAAGAAGGAGGTACATCCTTCACAGTTTCAGAGCCAGAAGTGTTGAGATGAAAATGAAAGCCATCCCAAGCTTTGGAGTACATCTGTTCCCAGCTCCTCATACACATCTATACCAATCAACACTCCAATTCAGCAGAGGTGGCAGGAAGCTCTGCCTGACAGAGCACTGGCAGGGGTTATTGAGCTCCTAAGCAAAAGCACCAAGTTGTTACTCTCACAATCAACTTGGTTGAACTGTACAACTCAAAATCAACCTTCTAATTTTTTGCAGCTTTAGGACAAACATAATACTGTTGCTCAAAGTATGGCTATTTTCTCAGAGCTTGCTGGCAGTAAAAATATATTTTTTTTTTTTTTTAGATGCATAACATTTCCTTCCCAAAACTCACTCTGTTCTCTTTTCCAGGTCTCCAATACACTGAGTGAGGATATAATTCCTCTGTGTAGATTCCCATGACATTTTGGCAGAAATTACAGCTGTGGCAAGCTTTGGATTGGATGCTTTGCTTACTGATGTGCTCAGCTTTGCAACTGGCTGCTGTTGAAAATTAAATAAAGAAAACATGCAGTATTTCTTTCATAAAGTAACAAGTGACCTGAGGGAAGCCTCTCTGGGTGGGAATGGAAAACGAGTCCCAGTTTTGAAGTTTCCATGTGTTAAGAACTTTGGGAGATGCTGGCAATTTTCTTTCACTGATCTCCACTCCACCCTATTTATTCTCTCTAAAATCTAAAGGTTTGTTTTCCTACAAGTTACTGCAACATATCCAGAATAACCCTTGACACTCTGCTCCTACCTGTGGTGTTTCAAGTGACACAAGATACAAGACTTACATTATGTTAACATTTGACAATAATATATTAACTGTCAGTCACATGCCTAGAACTCAGAAGTCTTATGGAAAGGAAAAGCCTGGCTCCTAAGAAATCCCACTACTTTAATCCTTTGCTCTACCATAGAATGATAGAATGTTAAGGGTTGGAAGGCACCCTTAAGACCATTTAGCCACAGCCTCCCTGCCACGGGCAGCGGGACCTCCCACTAGACCAGACTGCTGAAGACCTTATCCAACTTGGCCTTGAATGCTACCTGGGTTGGGGCATCCACAACCTCCCTGAGAAACCTGTTCCAGTTCCTCACCACCCTAACAGTAAAGAATTTCTTCCTAATACCTAACCCAAATTTCCCAACTCTCAATTTGCACCCAGTACTCCTCATGTATCACCACAACATGGAAAAGTTACACGTGCACCTTCACACTATGTAAGCCATCAGCTTCTATAACTTAAACATTTGTGCTTCAAACCTCCTGCTGATGCAAGGTGTTTTACCATGGGCGACAGTAGAACATAATGCAGTGCTGTACATCAGTGAGTTTATTCATCCCATCATGAGAAGTGGATAATTTTTGGAAGCTTTTGGATATTATAAAGACCATCTTCAACGGCAATGGCAGAACAGATCCCTTTTCAGGGCTGATGGATAGTCCTGTGACTGTATCCAACAGCTGCGGTGGGCTCGTAGCTCACCAAACCAGCCACTGCAGCTGCACAGAACCTCCACCTTCGAGGCTGAGGAGCCTCGAGCAGATGGATCTCCAGGACCTAAGGAATGCGGCACAGCCTCGAAGCATGGACAGGGCTGGGGAAGGAGGGCACAGAAGCCACCCGGGATGGCGGCGCTAGAGCCAGGCTGGAGTGGGGGAAGTGCCCAGGTCCCGCCCGGGACTTCTTCCCAGGTGAGGGGGCCCAAACACAGGTCGCTCCCTTCCCGGTCTGACCGGGTGGGGAGGGACGGAGAGACACTGCAACGCAAACTAGACCCGCCCTAGTGCCCAGGGCCTGAAGCGAGGGCAGCGGGGGCTGCCTACGCCCCTCCGGGGCCCGGGGAGGGCCGGCGGGAGCTCGCGGGGCACGGTCGGAAGCCGAGCGGCGCCGAGCTCGTTACCTCTCCATGGCCCGCACCGCGTAGCTGACGAGCGGCCTCCCCTGCACGGCGCAGAACTGCTTGGGGGTGGCACCGCCCAGGCGCTCCC
>JANPWX010000215.1:4085102-4101300 GCA_024734555.1 Trochalopteron elliotii
TCGGGGCGGGCGGGGCGGGGCCGCGCTGAGGGGCGGGGGAGGCGCGTCCCGCCCTGTCCCGCCGGGAGCCGGGGGAGCCGCGGAATGGGACTGAGGATCTTGTCCCAGTGAGGGAATAAACAGAGTGCCAGTGGCGCCGAGGGAAAAGCAGGCCGAACCGTGGGCCCTGCGTCTTCGTTGAGAACCCAAGAGGCTGTCTGGGGACACCTGCTGAAATGTGATTGTTTCCCTTCATCCTAAGAGGAGGAGATTGGATAGGATCATATTGGAATTATTAAGTTTGGAAGGCGTCTTAAGTCATTGAGTCCAATCGTTTACCCAGCACGGGCGTATTCATTGTTAAACTACAATTCCCAAGTGCTACATCCACACACTTTTGAACACTTCCTGGGATCACGACTCCACTACTCCCCTGGGCATCCTGTTTAATGTCAGCCCTTTCAGTGAAGAATTTTTTCCCAATATCCAACATAAACGTCCTCTGATGCAACTTGAGACTGTTTCCTTTTCTGTCGCTTGCTACCTGGGAGAAAAGGCCAATTCCCACCTCACTCCAACCTCCTTTCAGGGAATTGTAGAGAGTGATAAGGTCTTCCCCTGAGCCTCCTTTTCTCCAGGCTAAGCAGCCCCAGCTCCCTCAGCCTTTCCTCACAGGATTTGTGCTCCAGACCCCAGCCCCTCGTCTCTCTCTGGACACACTCCAGCACCTCAATGTCTTTTTTGAAGTGCGGGGTCCAAAACTGGACACAGCACTCTAGGTGTGGCCTCACCAGTGCCAAGTATAGCAAGATTGCCACTCTCCTGGTCCTGCTGACCACACTACTTCTGATACATGCCAACATGTCATTAGTGTCCTTGGCCACGTGGCTCTTGTTCAGCCACTGTGAATGAGCATCCACATGTAAAACTCAGTGGTAATCAATTCACTGGGAGGATCTGGGATGTTCCAGCGTGTCTCATGGTGTCACTTACTGTAAGCAGTGATGGCTGAGACGTTGTTTGTAAAATTCCCAGGGCTGATACCCATTGAATGGCAGAGGAGGCATAGTTTGGTGATCACCTGTCAAGACCTTAGTGAGGTGGCAGGTGCCAGGGCAAGGCAGGAAGCTGAGCCAGTGAGTGCAGGTCAAGGTCAGGGATGCATCAGGTCAGGTGCACTCATAGGAGGCCAACAGTAAAGACTGCTTAAAAGTAGCTTCCAAAGCAAAACAGGAAAAGGAGGGTTGAGAAGAGGGTTGCTTCTAGCTTTTTCATAACAGCTCTTACTAGTGGAAGAGCAGTGTTTGTACTTGACAAGTTAGGCTTGGTAACTCAGTCATCCAAGCTTGAAGGTGGGGGCACTCAGGGGCCTGGCCCTTGCGTCTGTGACATTATTTTTAGGAAAAATTCAGTGTCTTACATGCAGGCTATCCTAAAGTGACCAAAGTCTTTAAAGTCTGCAAAATTTTCTTGTACCTTTGAGAGGATAGCTTATTTGTAGCTTTTCAGATTTCTCTTAGCTGTGTTAAGAGGAACCTAAGAAAAACACATACAGAGCCCTTTCTGAGGAGTAAGCATGAAAGTTTATGTGCCAGCTGGGCTGCTTTGCCAGTGCCAGCTGTGGACTGGAGTAAAATGATCATACAGGCTTGCAGAGGAATCATAAGTAGGAGTCATACAATAGGAGTGAAGTGATCCCTCCTAGCAAAGGCAAGACTTCACAGGTATTCTTGATGCCTGCAGTTGCAGGGAAGTAACATATTCTGAATTCCTGTCTCAGGTCTTCATGCATTCATTCATAAAAACTACACCTATTGTTTGCCTTTCTATAAGGAACAAAATAACTTCTTTTTAGTTCCATGGCTTCTCACGCTGTACATGAGTTCTGAGGAGTAGGTAAGACATTCCCAACACCAAAACAGCCTTCAGAACTATTTTCCCCTTCCTTCTTGACATTGTGGATTTACATGTCTTCACCTATACCCACAAATCTCTTGTGCCCAGTACCTTCTTTCTTGTCCAGCCAGTATTTCCCCACTTCTTTTCATTCATTAATATTAACTTCTGTCAAGGAACATGTACCAATTTGGTTCTGTTCTTGCTCTGAAGTCCATTTCCCTTGTTATAGTAGGGATATTACACTTGATCAATCCAGAATAAATTATATTTGATGGATGGACTTTGGTGGATACAAACTTAAGTGTCATCAAATCTGTTGTATATTGTGGTGAGATGTTACAATCCAGCCAAAAAGCACTTTGAAGCTGCTTTTGGCTGCACTTGAACATCTATTGTTTCAGAAGTTTTCATGCTTTCCACAGTCCCTATGGAGTCAAAAGATTTTTGTCTTGTGTTGATAGCACCTGGTAATTTTTCCAGAGGCCCATCAGATTCTTGGGGTCTTGGTTATACTGAATTTGTTACTGCTATTTCTTTTTTTTCTTTTTTTTTTCTGTTTTCTTCGACAATTATATGGAAGGAAGAGCATATTTAACATTCTTATCTATTTATATTATGTTTTACTATGAGTTAAGAAAACTGGGATTTGGGGGTTTAATTTTTTTTAATATTCATTTGTTAGTATCATGTAGTGAAGCACTTTGGGAATGGAGCAACACTTTGTGAATGCATAATTTATCTTCAGTTCCATTCCATTATACATTTTGTATTGAATCAATCTAGTACTTTAGTTGCTGTGCATATATATGCATGCTCATAGACAAACATGGGAAGTGGGAAAAATGTGAATTCACACATATTGGAAGAACAATTTTGCAGTTCTTGGCTGGATAAGAATGGACAGAGACAGCATTTACCTCAAAGCAAGTAAAGAGCAGGCTAATCTATCATTTCTGTGCAGGGGTAGGACATCTGAAACCACAGATGAAGTTTGCAATTATGCAGTAAATATGCCAATCATATGGTTGAAAAAAAAAAAAAGTGGGTTTTTCTTCTTTTTTTATTGAAGAAAGAAGATATGTGCAAATTGGAATAAAATTACAGTAGTGAAATTCACCTGACAATTTGACTGCTGGGGGAAAATCATCTGTTTCTATGACTGAAACTCATAATAGGGTTTTCAGAGAACATTAAGTTATGGGAGTGGTAGATATCATTTGCAAAGGTTTTTGTGGAAAAAGTAGTGAAATAATAAAATTTCGTAATTTAAAATTGCAGTTGAGCCTTCTGTAGATGTGGTACAGCTCAGAAATTGTCCTTTTTTCAAAATTCTTGAAGCATTTTATTTTTAGTGCAGGCAAAATAAGATAAATTTGCCTTTTGCTGACAAGCAGCAAGGTTCACTATTGCGTGTTTTAAAAGGGAAATCAATGCAATCAAGGCATATTTTGCAAGTTAAAGTAAATTGTAAAAGAAAAAAAAAATTGTAAAATTGCAAAAACTCCACAATATACTGTGGAGGTGAAAGATCTCTAAAAGACAACATAAAAATAAAAGTATTACAAAACTGAGAGCCCTTCTTAAAGCTAAGATGGTGTCTATAGTATTCTGAGCAGTTGTGCAGGCTTTTAACCAGAACCTTGTGTTCACAGGATTGTATTTCACTAATTTTATCCAGATATATGAATTATTGCTTCAGTGGTGGCAAGCCATAAAATGAACATCCAGAGCTGTAAGGAAGGAAGTGGAATGCCAGTTCTCTTTAGACAGTTTTTGTGCTCGTGTAGAATAGCAGTCTTGGCTCTCCTGAAGTCACCAATAACTGTCTCAAATCACAGAAGTCACTGTTTACAGAAATAGACACAGGCTCCTTGCCTATCTAAAGAGATTACGGAGTCCCCCAAAGAACAGAATTTCAGTTTTTATCTTGCATGTCTGTTGCTATTTGCAGCACTTTGCACAAGATCTTGAAATCTCAGGCTTCATGAAAATTATGCTTATTTTTTTCTGGATATTTTATTTCAGTTCTGATTGATTACTAGAAAAAATAACCATGTGCCAACTTTATTTTATGCTTTTCACAATTTTCTAGCTTTTGCCTGAGTCTGAGGGCTGATCAGGCCTCCACATGGTCCTTTTAGACTGACTTTTACATCTTCACTATTTCAGTCTTTGTTGCACAGCAGCTCCTTTGAAGTATTTGCTCTGTGGTGACAGTGGTTTCCAAGTCTATATAGTGTCATAGGGAACTTAGAGCTTGAGGCAGTATAATAGATGGGGCAATGTTGAAAAGGGCAAAAATATTTTCTCTCCAAAGCATTTTTAGCACCTTCAGGGAAATCTTCTCTTGTTTCACATTAGCATATATTTATATTTGTATTTTTACAAATATGACTGCAAAGGGTTATTTCTTGGTCTGAGATTCTTTGATGAAAAATGCTATAGATGTGTGGAATACTTAGATAAAGAGTTGTGCTATTGATTTGCTCCTATTGGTATGTGGAACTGAGATCAAAACAGCACATACAGCAAGGGAGTCACACACATGCATAACTTAAATGATGTGAGTGTTAACTATCAAATATCAAAGACTGCTTACATGCCTTATATACAGTGTGCATAGAGCCACCTACAGATCAGATCCCTAAGGGGAATTGTAAGTGCTATTTCCTTCATAGGCAATTCTGAAAAATATTTTTTTAATAGTTGAAGTGTCAATAGAGAATATTAATGCTAGGAATGTATAGGAAATGTGGTCTTTGAACACAACAGAGTGTTTTCATGCTTGCACATCTTTGTAAGTATGTTGAAAAACATGCATTGCATTTCACCTGTGCTTTACATGTGCAAACCCCTTTGACATTGTTTTACATGGTTTTGGTAGCTAAATTTCTTCTATGAATACTTGATACATAGGGGAAGCATCTTGCTTGTGTGCTGTGCAAGTGCTAGAAAAAATTGACAAGCATTGATTTTGATGTTTGGCACACATTTTAAAGCTTCACCCTAAAATGTTATATTTCCCCTGAAGTGTTTATCCATTCTCTATCTGATAATCCTCTAGGCCTCTGGGATATGGATGGTTATTTCAGGAGCTAATTAGTATTTTGTGTACACAAAGTAAAAGAATTTAAAGATAAGAGAATTGCCCTATAGTATGTAATCCAGTAATTCATGAGAGTGAAATTCCCTGACTGCAGGAGAATTTGTGAAATTCAGAAATGTTGAAGACTTGGAACTTGCTATTGCTTTGGGGAGTGCTTTGGCAAGTGGGCAATGAGCTGGAGGCCTTGTAATTCTTCATTAGAAACTTCTGGCTAATCTTAAACACTTGGCTTTGGAAGGGTCTTTGTAGATTCTAGGTGTGTTGGTCAGATGTTCAGTAATGCCAGGTTTGGGTAGGCCCATCTGCTCAGCTTTAGCATCACCCTGTATAGTGCTGTGTGTAGGATCTCTGGTTTAGGGTCTTTGCCTGTCAGAGTGCACTGGATGGTGATGCTAATGAAGACTTGCAAGTTGAGGGATAGAAATCCCTATGGCTGTTTTCCACTGTCACTGTGACATAAGAGCCTCCGCCAACCATCAGGATAGTGCCCTATCATGTCAGTAAAAAGAGAAATGTTAAATTTTGACATCACCTTTCTTCAGGTGACTGAAGAAAGTTACCTCTGAGGAAAGACTAATGTTAGTTTGATTTTCTCAAGATGATTCAAAGCAGAGATAGTCTAAGAACTGGTTAAGTAAGTGGTGTGGAGCCACAGATGTCAAGATGCCAGTGATGTAGAACGATGTAATGAAACATTAGAAAATATATAAGAATAGAAGTTAGATTTGTAATAACGTTGGGATTTTCATGGCTCTGAATCTTTGTTTTAATTTTGGTGTGTGTATATTATCATGCTGTGTTTTATCCTTTACCTTCTTCTGTGTTATTTCCATGGAATGTTTTTGAAGGAAATGAAACGATTCACCAAACTTCAGGTGATGGAGACAACCAAATAGCACCAATGAAAATTTGCAGATTTGGTATGTATAGGTGTACAAGTCTTACTGTTTATTGCTGTACTGAAAGCATTGTTTCTGCATCTCTTGTCATGTTAATAATGGTCCTTACTTTAAGAATACCAGGAATGTTATTCATTGGCCCTATGTCTAAGGAATGTAGATGAAGTCAGTTTGCCAGAGTTCCTATAGGAGGGATTCCATCCATGTCAGTTTTTACTCAGTAAATGGAGACTGGTCCTAACTATTCCTCTGGGGACTGAAATTGCGGCAGTCAAGGCAAAGTACTATCCAACACAAAAACTGGACTTAGTCTTCATTACATATTTATATGGTATACATTAGACAAAACAATCATGTGCTAGTAGTTCTTTTTCTCCTTTTCTTTTGTTGTTTTTTTAGTGTTACTTTCTAACCCGTTTTGTAGATGGTAAGGGGAAGTGGCTTAAAATGCAGTCTGCCTTGTGGTAATGTTTGTGAATCTTTTTTCTCTTTCCAAACAGTTGCTTTATAGTAAGCAAAACATGCAGGATGGTAGTCCCTAAAAACAGTAGTCTTGTCCTAATCCTTTGCCTTATCCTTTGCTGACTTATGCAGTTCTAGCATGAAAATGTCAGATTGGAAAGGGTCAATCCTTTGATCCTGTTCAGTTTTTAGAAAGATCAAGGTTACAGACTTTTTCCCACTGCAGCAACGTGGCTACCTGTCATCCAGCAATTATACAGAGACTCAACTTGTTTAACATACACCACTGAGCAACCATCAAAGGTTAACCATTTTCCAACATACTAATCTAGCTGGATGCAAACCAACTACTTGATGAAAAATGCTCTGTATCCTGCTAATGTTTTTCTGAGTAATGCAGTCCAATTCATTTTGCTTTAGAAATTCTTCCTGGAACTTACCTGTGCCAATACTATTGTGTTTTTTTCATATGTTGTTTTCTTCAGTAGTGAATGCTTCAGAAAATGGATTAAGTAATGCATCCTTCTGTGTGTGTGTGTGTGTGGTGTGTGTATGGAAAAGAATTGTGGGACAGGTAATGCAAATACTGGAAAGAAATGAGCCTGGTCATTGAAACACCATGGGAAAGAGGATTTTATTTTGCTAGAGCCAGAAGTTTCAAAGGGAAGGGCAGAAACAAACAGATTTGCAAGGGACTGCAGTATTTGAGTAGATAGAGCACCACAAAGTACTGTGTTCTTAAGATTCAGACAGTGGCTTGATTGGTCTGTCTAATGCGGGCTTTTATAGAAGACTTATGCCAAGAAGTATTAAATTAAGCAAATAAAAATGGAAATCCTTAATATTTACTGTATTATTGGCAAAAGATGTTGCAAACATTTTCTTCTGGGAGAGATGTCAAGATTCATAACCGATTACAAAAAGATCAAAAGCAAATATGGGGACAGTAGTTGCATGACACCTAGGAGAGGTTTTATGTATAACTCACTAGTGTATTCTTGATGGTCTTGTTCACAAAATCAGATTACTGTAATTTTATACATGTATATGATATTTGATATATGTTATGTAGGTGGTAAGTAGGATTTTGAGCCAAATTCTTCAACAAGTAAGTCCAGGTGTGTGGCAGACTGATAGCTTGCTAAGAAACCTGTGTATGAATCTTGTCAGCTTAGGCAGTATTCATTCTCCTCACAAATAGGAGGCTGTGGTCACCTACGGGAAGATATGAACAGGGCAGTGGAATGTGCATTTCTGTGAAGATGGCAGGTTCTAAAGTCTCCCTGACTTCTCTGGTTCAGTGTGGAATCGTACAGACACACTGTGCTGTGCATTCTTCCCTTTGCATGAGAAGTGAAGGCACAGAGACAGTCAGAAATGGTTTCCTATCACATGTATTTAGATTTGACAGTTTGCTACATCCCAGGGTAGCAATGTTCGTGGGCTGTTGGGCTCAGCAATCTGCAGATGGAGCAAGTCTTTTGAAGTCTCATGAAAAGTTGTGAGGATCAGAAGAAAATTAAGAACATACAGCATATGCTGTCCTCCACATACCATTTTATTCCCTTGTTTTGATCCATCTTCTCTTCATTCTCCTCTTCTAGACATACCCAGGTTCAGGCATTTCAATATCTGAAAACAAAAGATGCAGTGCAGTGGTACAACCAGTTCCCAGGTGCTATTAGCTGTTCTGGCTACTGTCCTAAAAATTGCCATAGAGATGTACACAGGCAAAAGTTTCAGCAGGCTTTTTCAATGAAGAAAAAAAAGAAACAAACACCAAAAGCAAGTGTTTCTTGCTAAAACCAAGATTTTTGCAGCTTTACATTTTAGAAACACTCAGATCTCTGTTCTCCATCCCAACTGAATGGCCATAGGGAGTCTAAAAAGTCTTTCTCCAACTCATCCCAAAGTAAATTAATAAATAAGTAAGCAAATAAATAAAATAATAATCTAACAAGCAACAGATGTTTAAACTTGCTTCAGCTGCAATTAAAACAAAGTCTTTGTGCTGCAGAGTGTTTTAAAGCTTTGAATAGTCACTCCATTTCTCAGTAGCTGTTCTTGTGGTAGGGGTAGGCAAGTACTTTTCTCCTTAGGCCCTCTCTCTCAATTCTTCACTGTTTTATATAGAATAACTTTAGTGATTGTGTCTGGATAGCTTTTCTTTAGCCAGCCAAACATCAGATTTCACAGACTGGTTTTTGCCTTTACTAAGTTGCTTTACAGCTTCTTCACTAAGTCACTTCTCACTGGGGCTAACAAAACAAATCAAGTGTGGAGCTCCTAAGCCAAGTCAGAGCATTGCTTTTCCTCTCAGTAGTCAAAATTAAAAAAATAATGCATCCAGACATTCTAAAAAGAGATTTTAAATATTTATGTATCAAAAGGCAAGTGTGCTGTAGTAATATTGTTCAGAACAGCTAAGAGTTTAAACAATGAGACAATTATACACTATTGTACAAGTACTAAAATAGAGCAGGGGACAAGAAATAGGCAAAGTGTTCAAAACACTTTTCTGTCATTTAGTATTTTTTACTTAAGCAGATGGTAGTAAAAATCACTTTTTGACAGGAGTTACCATTGCAGTTTAGACTATAACAGAACTATATTATCATTTCAGGGGGTTTTGGTTTAGGCCTCTTTTCTGATAGCTGACTTATTTTATTTTATTTTATTTTATTTTATTTTATTTTATTTTATTTTATTTTATTTTATTTTATTTTATTTTATTTTATTTTATTTTATTTTATTTTATTTTATTTTATTTTATTTTCCATAACATTCAAGAAGTACCATATTCCATTAAAACATCCCTATTAAAGAAGTTGTACAGGTTTTCATTTCTATTAAGACATCTTCTGTATTTCTTTGTGATTGTAAAGAAGCATTAAGAAGGCCTGAATTTCAGGTAATGTAACATCACCTCTTTCACTATCATGACAAACCAAAGGGATTTGTTTTGTCAAAGGGAAAATGCAAACTCTCAAAATGGAGTTACAGTCCAGTGTTTCAAAAGGTTTCTCTCAGCAATTACTAGAGACTACTTATTTTCATGGCATGTCGTTCAGTCAGCATTAATTAAAAATCAAGAGTGTTTTCTTGTCATGGAAGCATTGAGTGAGGTAGATGTTTGATTATTAACTCAGTGGTAGGCAATATCTCTTGTAAATCACACTTTTCTAGTATGTCAGTCCACATAACTCACAGAAGGAGTGAGCTGAAAGGGTTGATGTCTTTCAGAACGATGCATGGGCAGGCTTTTTGTTGTGGGGGTGACATTCAGGCAAAATTAGCAAATCCAGTGACAGAATGTCTGCTTAGCTCATAAATCTCTAGAGAATTTTCAGGTTTAGCCTGGAGCCATGTTTATATGTATGTCAATGAACTTAAAATCAAAGCCCCTTGCCTGGCCTCCGGGAAAGGAAATGCATCATGAGAATAGGATACCTTCCAACTCTAAGGATTCCTTATAATTTTCAGCTGAACACCTCCAGGTTAATACTGTAGCAACAAGACTCTCACAGTGGAATGTACTGAACAGTCCTTACTTGATTAATGTTGTACTTCTTCAGGAAGGATATAAAGGTCAAGGTTAGAAGGACTAAAGTGATTTACTAGCAGAAATCTGTTAGGTATTTTGAAGGGTGTTATTCAAATGTCTGCTTTATTTCCAAACAAATGACTAAGCTTGGATTGGGTGGTTCTGATTTCAAGGCTGCTGGAAAGGCAAGAGCAACAGATTTGTTACTATTATTAAATAACTAAATAAATAAACTTCTCAAGGGCCTTTCTAGTCTAGATTGCAAATGCCAGCCCCTTATGACTTCCAGGGTTGATAAATGTCTTAATGACACATAGTATCTACCACTGCCTCTAAGAAGTGTGCCTGAGTGCCTCCATGCTATCAAAACAATCAGCGTCTGGCTAAGTTTGTTTCTAGTGATGTCTCAGGAAAATTGATTTCCACTCATTATAAAACAATTTACCCCTTAGCTGGGAGAAGATTTCATCAACTCAAAAGTAATGAAATAGTGATGGCAGATTAACAGATTATTTCCTAAATTTTTCACTTTTAGTTTTCTAAAGAAGCAAGTATGAGAAATTATAAAATTATTAGGTTTTTTAAAGATGTTTGAAATTATTTTTAAGAAAGTATTTGAAATTCTGATCTGCCTATATGATTGAACATCATTGAGAAAGTCAACTTCTATATAATTTTAGTGTAATAAATCTAGACTATTTATATTCTAATGTATAGAAAAAATTATCTAATCTGCCTCTACATTGTACTTTTCAAAAAAAATTCATATTTCTTGTATCTATTTGACAATACTTTAGGTAAAAAAATTTAGCATGTTTGTCTTTCCTTTTTAGCTCAGAAGGAAACTTGAGATGTACCACATCTAAAATTATTTCAGTGTAAGCAATACTATTCACTGAGTCTTTGAGAAACTTTGGCCACTGACCTCCACAAGAGCAATGGCCCATATCCTACACACTGCAACTTTACATGTTGGAGATTCTCCACAAGAGACTAGTTAGATGTCCTTGTGTAATGCCTTTTGTCTGGATCCTTGGATAGACCCCTATGAAGTCATATGTAGCCGGATGAAACCCAAGGCAGATTGTAGAGGCCACATTGAAGAATTCAGAGCTACAGGTTGCTCTGAATATAGGTTGCATCACAGAGTAACATTATTCCTTCAGAAAATTCTACATGAGTATATTTCTAGTGCTGTTTTCCTACAGATCTCTCCCACAAAAGGCCAATCACGGCCAAAGAAGAGACCTTGGCTAACTCAGGTGGCATGTCAAAGTTAAGTTGCTGCTCCTGCTGGCTTCCCTCATGTTCCCTCAAATATCCCAGACTTAGAAATGGGCCCCATGGTCTTTCTATAGCATGTCCAGCAAAATTTCACAAAGTCATTTTAGCTGAAGTGTGTCAGCTTATTCCTCTTGGGGTAGTTCTGCATAAAAAGACATTCTAGAAGTTATTATCCCTCTTTCTAAATGTAAACTGATATTAAACATGTATTTTGTTCCTATAGTCCAACTTCACTGACTGAAGAGGAGTTATGAGCAAGATGTGCAGTTTTTTCATCCTTCTTATTTCTGGAAGTTAAACACAGAACAGGTAGAGTAGCTTTAATGATTTTTAGTGACTATTGACATTGAAATTGGTTATATTTTGGTCCATTATCTCAGTATTTTGTGTTTTATCATCCTGAATAAATAGCTGGATAGCAATCTAAAAATTGATAGATATTTGGCATTTGGAAAAAAAAATCTGTCATGAAATGATTGAATGAGACTATAATGTCTGTTAAAAAAAAATAATAATAAATCTCCAAGTCTGCTGAACTGATATGCCTAGCAGCAATGTCATTTCAGTTCTCTCTTTGCTAACTCCTTTATTCATCATCTCTCCTTTTATGCGTAAAAGAAACACCTTTAAGATCAGAAAATTTAAATATAAATGGTCTCTGCTCTCATCATTTTGATATTTCCAGAGTCACAAGACTGAATTTGAAACAACTAGTTTATTAAAGCAGGGGGGTTTTAACTATACTACCATGTGGATCACTTAAAATTGAATTAGAAAGCGTATCTCTCTCTTATTTATGGCAAATTTTAAAGTGAAAAATCAGTACATTTTGTCGATAAATTTAAATTTATTGATTTAAATTTGTCGATAAATTTTGTCGAAAAATTTAAGATTCAGTAAGTCAAGTCAGGCAGCAGCAGTGATTTTCAAATAGTTCTCCATTAATGACCAAGATGTCTGCCAAGAACTTCATTATGAATCTTTTGGAATTAAAATGTAAAATGGGATGAGATAAAAAAGAAGGTCAAAGAGAACTTGGGTGAGACCTTATCAGGCAAGACTTCTCATTACTCTCCTCTTGTGTAATTTTTACTTTGAGTGCAAATGGATTGTAAAAGTTAATGATTTAAGAACAGCAGAATTTCCCATGACGAAATCTTGCCCATGGTGTTTAAATATTGCTTGAAAGATTGAGAACAGGTGATTCATGCAGTATGTGTTGAAAAGTAGATTAATAACCAATTTTGTGATACATTCTATAAGAACTTGTGAATAAATGTGCAGGACTGTATTGGTTCCATAGAAAAAATGAAACCATATGTAATTTATACCATTATTCTGACTTGATCATTACTAATGAAAAGAAAAAAAATAGCAGTGTCTCACTAGCTTGTAAAATTTCTGTGGCCTACACTTCTGAAATGCAGAGCTTGAGAATTGTTAAATAAGAACCTGACTTGGACCGTTAATAAGCACCATCTGTTAAATGGTCATATAAGATTTTTACATTGAGAAAGATTGTTTTAATGTTAAATTTCATGGATAGACTTTTTTAAACCAAATAATATTCTCCCTTTTTTTAAGTTGAAGTTTTGTGACTGGTTGAAATGTGTACATTTTCATACAGAGATCCAGACAATACAATTTTTTAGCAGTGTTTATTTTTGTAAAAAAAAAAAAAAAACCAATTTGAAAGGAATCATATCTGTCTTTTGATTGCACACTTTTAAAACAAAAATAATACAAGATGAAGAATGAAAAATACAGTTTTTATGATGCTATGTCAAAATAAAACCTAAGTCTATGAATGTTCAAAATTAAAATATATATACCTAAATGCTAAATGTCTATTTTACATTATCTACAAAATGTATGTTCTAATCCAGGCCCAAATCATAGGAAAATACTTTGATACATATGAAAAGCTATAAACATAAGGAAATTTTGAAGGGAAAAAACACACATAAAAGCTCATTAAATAATTACAACAACAAATAAATAGTATGTTCAGCTTTACTTTTTGATTGCTGCCATGCATATTTTAATTTTTGGTCTACTAAGATAAGAGAAAGGTGAGCATGCAAAGCACTTTTTCTTAGAATTAATCTGAAAGCAGATACAAGGTGGTGTATTTTTAAGCTGTTGTCAGAAGATCATAAAACATGATATAAAAGGCAATAGATGTGATAACTGTTCTCAGGAAAACACACAACAAAGCATCGTTTTACAAAATTGACTTCAGCAAATACTCTTGGCAAATTTTCTTTGCTTCCATGGCTGGAGAAATTGTAAAAGTTTATAGTGTGGTTTTGGAAGGCTTGTATTATTCCTCATCTTGAGCGTTTGGAAAATCACCCCAAAGGTCCATATGCTGAGAATGCCCCTTTTGATTTTGGTCAAAGCAATAAGCATGTAGTGTCAACTGAGAACACAGCAATGGCAGACTTGTCTTTAAGCAGTCAGAATGGTAAAGCAAATGGTTACAGGTGAGTTCAGTTTTGGCACAAGGAGAGGGAGATGAGAGAGCAGAGGATATCTAACTTGTGCTATGCTTGCTGGATTTACTGGCTCTTTTCCTTTCTTTGTGGTGCTGGATGGGTTTTGCTTGAGAGGTTCCCTCAAAGTTGTGGCTGGACTCGTTGTGCTGCCTGGTGTATCGCTTGCACTTGCAGGCCGTGACCACAGTTATTTTGTAGGTTCTTATACTTCCATCCTGGCACTGCAGCTGAATCCTCTGAGTGCGAGTTTTATCATTGACACATCTCCACTCCTGTGAGCTCCGCCTGCTCCAGTACTTGGTTCCATAACCTCCTCCAATCCAGTTGGGGAGCAGTGGCAAAGGGAGGCATTCACCAGCACACACCAGTTCTTTCAGGGGGTTAATGCTGGTGCATTGGCCATCTGAGATGTACTTGGTGGATCTCAGTTCTCGACAGCCAACTTGAACACGATCTGCAGAATGCACAGAACAAGAAACACTGAGATTCAGAATGGAGTGCTTTCCTTAAACAGTCATTTTCACATTAACCAGGTATGTTTTGCAGAAGTTAAAGTAGGCTGTAATCTTTACAGGACATCTCTTTGCTGTTGTGTCCCCCAACACAAGGGCCTCAAGTGCTGATGGTATCTCTGGATAATACCACAGCATAAAGAAATCCTAATGACATGCACTTCAGCAGTTGTGGTAGAAGAGGCAATTTTATTCTCTATCCTTCTTCTAAAAGGGAGATACCTTTTAGGAGAGAAAAAACGCCCCAAGGGAAGAAATGTTTCCTGCTTGTTCTCAGTCTAGGGAATCTGCGCTGTGATGTTTACAACGATTATGTTCGATCATTAGCAAGGGGGAAAGCACTGCTTTGGAAACAGTTGAAATGCTTTTAAATGAGTTTCAAATAGTGTGTTTCTTCTCATTCCATGGTTACAGTGGACTGAACTCCCCCATGAACTCTGCGGCTCTGAGCAGACACTGCAGAAGTGGTAACAGCTGAAGTTACCACAGAATGGGGTTCTGCCTAGGAAGTTTGAATGATTAGCAGTAACAATTTCAGAGGGGTTGTTTTGCTCTCAAGAGAACACCATCTTTGTAACCGTGGTAGTCTGTATATTATATGTAACATAGAGGATCCTGTGAATTCTCTCAGGCAGCTGACAGAATCAATATGCAGAGCTTCTCACACAGGCATGTTTGTACCTGTCTGTATGTGCAGCTCTGCACCCTGCAATAAACACAACTGTTTATTTCAGTAATTACACTTTGAAATAAACGCCCACAGTGTGCTTAATTTTAATAAGCAATCTTTACTGGCTGTGCTCTCCCTCTTTCCGAAGGACAATTACGGCACAGATTCTACACACAATGCAATTAACTAACGCTTTTAAAATAGAAGTAATTACTAGAAACATTTCGGAGTGAATCATAAAAGGCTTTGAAGGTACATCTACATATTACAACTACAGTCTGCTTCTGTTTCTACTTGGATTTTTGGGAGCAAGTTCTGAACTGAGTTAAGGTTGCTTCACCCTGTCCTCTGTGTCTCAGGGTGGGCAGGCAGAGGGACTATAAATCTGCAGGCTGATCCCAGGGACAATTGACAGGGCTGCTCTACTGCCTGCTTTGCAGAAAAGATTCAAGCTTGCCTTCCTGCAGCTGCACTCAGGAATGTACCTGGAAGCAGCTGGTCACAGATCTGAGTTTGTCTTTCCTTCTGTTTTTCTGTCTTCCCCGGCTCAGCTTTTCATCAGTGACAGCTCAGTGACAATGAATACCTACGGAGCTGTTCCAGTAATCTCATAATGATGAGATGTTTCCTGTGTATTTAAACCCTTAGCATTCACAGAAGCTGACACACCTGGCTTAGCTGAAAGGTATCGGTGTCACTTGTTGCCTTCACTTTCCAGGGATGACTCTATTTTTATCAAGTTGCCGTGGGTGGGTTGGTGTGTATGTTTCTCTATCTGGATTTCTTTCATTTTAAGGCGGTGTGCAGGGGAGGGAACAGATAAAGTCAGCACGTTTCCAAATCCCCACGTATCTGATATATATACATAAAACTCAGAAGGAAAAGACTGGATATAAAAAAGGCAAGTTAGAGCAGAGATCATAGGTAAATTACGAGCTGATTTGTTTACTTTTGCTGGAGGTGTTAAGCGGGTAAATGCTACAGCAGGAAGTAAAACTAAACAGCGGGAACAAAATTCAGAGTTTTTTATTGCACTTGAAAAGTAGCCCAGACACCTCCCCTGCCCGCAGTGGGAGGCGAAACAAAAAAAAGCGAGCGCTCTGGAAATGCCTCTCTCTCCTTTTTCTTTATCTCGCTTCCCTGCCGGATAGATGCCACAGAACCCGGCGTTCCTGGATGAACCTCCCTCAGGAAGTAACCTGCCCGAGAGAGCCGGTCCTACAGGACTTCCCAGCACGGGGGTGGGAGGGCGGCTGGCTCGGGGGCCGCCCGGCGAGGCAGATCCCGGCCCGGAACCAGCAGCATCTGGCCGTGGCCCGGCTTCCCCCAGGCGCCGGTTCCCTGG
>JANPWX010000215.1:4101693-4122263 GCA_024734555.1 Trochalopteron elliotii
TATATTCAGAGAGGTTTGGCATTCATTCAGGTGTAAAGTTGTGGATAGCTTCAGAATGAAAACCCACAAAAGGGGTGGGGTCCCTACATGAGCTGCGAAGACCTTTCACCAATAGGAGAGAAGACTGCAGTAAAGGAGGAGTTAGATGCACTAATTGCAGGATTCCTATTTGGGGCTTTTGAGGGTATCAGAAAACTTAGGAACCAGCACACAGCAGCATTCAGGCTGAGACCTAGAGACTGCCGGCTCTACCCTGCCATTCCCTGTGGTCCTGCGTGCCTGGCACTTTCGAGGGATGTGACTAACAGGGTGTCAGGATGAGTTTCTCCTGCCCAATTTATGCAAAGTTATGTACCCTCTTCTCAAAAGGAGGTGAACTCTATAAGGATGCAAAACTTTCTAGAACTTACAGAAGACTGCTAGTTACACAAATACTGTCTGCAATATACCAAAATTATTTTTTAAAAAATATTGTGAATAATTTAAAGCTGCCTCTAGATGCTTTAAATTATGCAGCTTTGATCAACAGGGAGCACTGCAAGGAAAATTACTTGTTTAGGGGAATATTCTCTCCCTGGTGTGCAGAGTTATAAGTATGTATTTCTGTATCACCACACATAAAAAGTATCTCCTCTAGGCTCCTTAGTACAAACGTATCCATATCCATAGCCTCTCACCATGCTCATTCACCAAACTAGTCTTTTTTAGTTTTGTACATTGCCTAGAGCTTTCATATATTTTAACGTATTATTTCATATGATAAAGGAAACAAAGAGAAAACATGCAAATCTTTTTTCAAAATTTGGCACACTTACTTGGGCATGCTTTTTTATTTTGTCACTCATTTACTCAATTTTACATAAAATCGCATGGCCCAGATCCAAACACCAGTGTAAACTGAGATATTGCCAGTAGGCCAATGCTTGTCTGCATCATGGTGAATGCTCTATAGATTTTCAAAATAAATAAAACAACAGTGATCAACCCTGAAAACTTTAGTGTTCTAACTAGAAAGGGAACCTTTTTCTTGGGAAAAAGCCCAGCCTTTCAGAAGGCCATATTATGTTAAGGTTAGACTGTAATCTCACTTACACTCTCTGTAACTGAGTTGATAGCTAAAGTCACACTGGATTTTATTGCTGTAATAAAATCATAAGTGGAACACAGGTTAGTCACATCTGTTGCCAGGATCAAAATCTCTCATTCAGAGACGACAACTTTGTTTCACCCTAGTCACAAGCAGACATTTGTTTATATCAGCAACACTTTCCTCTTGCATCACTAATAAAGTTATCCTGGATTTCAGCAGGAGTAAGGACACATCCACAGTGAGTGCCAAACTGATAGCTTTTGCTTAAAGGACACAGGAAAAACAGGAGTGTTGCAAGATGAAGTGAGTTTTACTGCCAGAGCTGTGTGTGGGGAAGTCGAGTTGATTGCCTGCATCTATTATGACTAGCCCAACCCAGTTCTGGAATAACAAGAATGTTGCAAGGCAGAGTGAGATTTTTCAGCAGGCTAATGTATGGAGGAGTGGGATCACTGCTAACCCCTTACAAAACTCCAAATCCCACTCTCATGGAGCATCTATTCTAACCCCAAAAGCAAAGATGTGCATTTTACCTTCCCTTAAAAAACAAGTTTTCTTAAGCAAATAATCAAAAAATATACGTACATTGCAGATCATTTACATTTGAGCATTATTTTTTTTTTCAACAGCAGTGAACCTTGTTAAAGTTCAAGTCCTACTTCATTTTTTTTCATATTCACAGATCATACAGATCTTTACACATTTCACCTTCCCTGCAGGATAGTCTCTGTACTGAACTGAACTACTGTAATTAAAAGCATGGAACCAATTTTCCAGTTATCCACAGTACCTGTGTATACCAGTCAGGGGATCTCTTCCTAGTAGAGAGATTTTCCCACATTAGACAAGTCTTAAGAAAGTCAGAGGTTTCCTTGAAAGCTGTTTTCTTTGAAATAATCTCACAGGGAAAATTAATGGGACTTTGGAGTCGTTATAAGGCTGGATCTATGAGCTTGCTAGGCTTCACCTTTTCAGCTTTCAATGAAAGCTAATGATCATCCTTTCAAATTTAGTATAGATGAAACCACTAGGTTTGTCACGTACATCTCTTGGTTTTGTCACTTAGAGAAGGAAGACCTCAAGAAAAGCCTCTTACACCCTTTCTAAAGGAAATGTTTGGCCCTGAATTTGCCACAGGGAATATAATACAGATTGTTATTTTTTTGTGCAGTAGATACAGAGTAGACATTGTTTAAATTTAATTTGTGTTTTCCACTAGTTACAAATAATGTACAAAAATATTATGATTTCAGTGTCTTGGTCAGTACTGTCAACCTCCCTGTTTTGAAAGGTAAGCAGGCTCCTGAAGAGTTTATCAGTTAATTTGATTTATACTTTCTTTATCAAACCTAGAGCTTGCAGTCTTTAACTTTTTCTGAGTCTCCCTGAGAGAGATTAGAAGTTGCTTGAAGGAATTCTGATCAGATAAATTTGGTTATTCTTCCTCAGTGAACTTCAGAATCAAAAGGTGTTTCTTCTTGCTTAACTCAGAATGAGTTCCCAGACTTAAAATATATTTTGCTATCATTAGTTAGATGTTGTAATAAGTTCTCAAAGGTGAAGGCTCTAAGTTATTCTCGTAGCCTCCAAAATAGACTTATACAGTGTATAGTCTGCTCTCATTCTAGTCAGATTCGATGGCTTGTGTCGAACATTGCTCTGCTTAATCTGTAATATTGGCCATAAGGAATATATTACACAAGGTCTTTGAAGTCGGTACTGGCTTCCTTTTTGCCCCTGGGCATAACTCAGGATGTTCTTATTGATCTATAAAACTCTATGTTCTTTGAGTCCTAGGCAATAAATTCTCTCTCCTTTATCTTCCATTATGATGCTTAAGATTAGCTGGGGCATACTGACTATACCTGAGTGTCTGGAGGGGTTGAGTGCTCAGTGTGAAGGGTCCAGGAGTCTGGATTTCACTGCTCCCAAGGATACAAGAGAGCTTCCTTCTGCAGCTTGGCATGGTGCAAAGGCCCTTGTTTATTCAGATGCTTGAAAAGTGACTGTGGGGAAGACACAGGGCAGAAAGTCATTAACCAGATTAATTTAAATGTTTGTACGTGTACCCAGGGATAAAGTGCTATGTTGAACTACACACTTTGTTCAACTGAACAGTTCCTCCTATCTTGACAGCCTTGCTTCTGAGTGAACATAAACACAGTGGTAAAGCCATCCATCACTCTTCAGAGAGAATGGTATCCAGAGTTATCTGCACCTTAAATCTTGCTTTTTGCATTTTCTGTGATGGAAAAACCACGCTCTCTCAATGGATGTGGAATAATATAAGGCATACATTCCATAAAGATCCCAAATGAGAATTCCCTTCTTCGTGGTCATTTGTAAGTCTGTCAGGATCCCATTCTCCATGTTTCTTAGACAGTCTAATGATGTCCAAAGGGCAAAGTTTTGTGCAGAGTGCACACACCTGTCTAGCAGCACAAAACAGCCACGGGGAATAGAAGACTATGCACTGACAAGTACAAATGACTGCCAGAGAGCCTTGCAAACCACATGATCACTGAACGAGCACAAAAAAAAGAAGGAATCCTCAATTTTTCCTAAAACTTAGGCCTGCCCAGTTTTAATAATGATAGAAAAAGGCCAGAATTAGAATTAAGGCATCATGGAAAGAAAGGTTCAAAATTCGTGTTTATATTTTTATTGTTAGTTCCACGAAGAAGACCATTAGAGTACTGCACTCCTGACTTGTTTCAAAGCCAGATACTCTGAGAGTAAGAACAGGCTCAGATAAATGATTGCAAAAATAAACTGACATTTATTACTTTGCACCTTAAAACAGAAAGGACTGTCAGGCTATTTTCTGTTAAGCAATATGTATATTAGTAATGTACTTCAAAGCTGTCTAAAATGTGATTTGGAGCTTGATAAGAGAACTTGTCTGAAAGTGAGGTAAAATTGTAATAAGCCCAACTGTTGAGAACTTGTAAGCTGTTGTGCAAAAAGTTAGCATAGTTTTAAAGCTCATACAGAAAACATGTTAGAGAACCAGGATACCCTCCCATGCTGCAAATTCTAATACCAAAGATTTTCTGAATACTGCAGTTTTTCTATACTGACACTTTTTAATTTTCTCAGTAAATTCCATTTAAGAGATTCAATGGAAAACATAACATATATTCTCATTAATAAGAATTACTAATTAGTTCTGAGTTACGTCTTTTTCATCTCCCTAAGATGCCGTATTACAATTTTATTTTTTTCTGCTTGCTCTTATATGTAGTGTAGACAAAGCAATTTAAGCAAGCCAGGCTGTGGCTTCAAAGGAGGTAAATTATCACTTTTACCAAAAAACACATTAAATAGATTGAAAAGGGGGAATTTCTTTTTTTTTTTTTAATTCTAGGAAAATTTACAGGCGAGTGAAGAACTCTTCTTGAACATGTGCAGTAAGATTTTAAGACATGTTTGAAGACAATGTGGCTTATCATCCAAAACATAATTTATGATTTCTGCATGTGTGGAAGAAGAAAGAGTACCAAAACATTTTACGCACACACACACACACACACAAAAAAAAAAAAAAAAAAAAAAAAAAAAAAAAAAAAAAGAATTAGAATAACAGCCTGTCCATTTGTGATAACATTTTTGTGTGTTAACATTTTTGGAAACTCTTAGATGACACTGAAATGTAACACTTCTATTTTAAGGAAATTTAGGTCAGGAAAGATGGGATTTTTTTTTTTACTACACATAGACACTGAAGAGAACTGGACTTTGGTATCTACATATTTTGTGAAGTGTTGCCCTAAGGAGTGAAAGTCCTATTGATTTTCAGTGAGCCAGTCACTTAAATACTTTTGAAAATTTTACCCTCGGGTTAAAATTCTGAAACTCCTACTCAATGTACTCAATGTTAAACAGGCAAAGTCCCATCACCATGCCCCAGTTGCAAATAAAACAGAAACTGACTAAAGGTTTTGAAGTCTGACTTGTTTCTTTATGTGTAATTAACTGAACTCTTAATATATCACTACATTTCAGTAAACTGCTTTGTGTTTCTAATTATGTGGTCTGAAATGATTACAGTGTATTTAAAAAATGCACACTCTACTACAAACCAGCTAAGAAAATCTGGCACGGTGTCAGGATTTCCTAGGCAAACACTTGCCAAACCTGTTGTTAGATCCAAAGTCATAATTTAAAAACAAGCCTACAAGGTATCTGGAAGAAGATCCCTCTTTCCTTCCTTCTGCTCCATCTCTCGCTCTACAAGGAAATTGCTTTACATTATCAAAACAGAACAGTTACTGACATTTGTCTCCTGGTAGGAAACTTATCCCTGTTACTTTCAGATTTTAGATTTGACTAGTGCACATTTTTGTTAAAGAAAAAAGTTACCTTCACCAAGAATGATAGTGCCCAAATTCTTCAATCAGATAAACATGCATGACTCCCTGCTGAAATTAAGGAAGTTCCTGAGGGCAAAACCTGGCCCAAAATTAGATTTTTAATAATTGTAATACTGTGTAATCCTTTCCCTGCCAAGAGACAGAAATGGCCCATCATGCATAAAAAATTCACATGTTTACCACACACTCAGTATCAGGGTTTCACCCATGAACTGCAATATAGTTGATCAAAGTGTATAGAGCTTATTTTGTTAAAATTAATCTGTACAATATGATGGTGCATTTGTACAGTACTGAGAATTTCTTGTTTGCAGATGTGGGATCTGCAATAATCCAGCAAATGTTTTCACATTATCACCCCAGACAGTTTTAAACACTAGAAACCTTAATTACAATGAAAATCTGTCTCTAAAGGATCTATCTTGATGTGTTGGCTTTTAGTCTCAACTACTGAGAGTATTTCCTTCCTATCAGAAGTTAGTTTTAGTCACCTAATTTTAAGTCCCAAACTCTTTCATGCAACAAATGAATGAATCAGTCTGAATGAAATTAAGACATAGAACCAAGTATCATCTGACTACACAGACACTACAGCCCATTCCAGACTTCCTTTCTGGCAATTTTCAATACCTTGAATTCCCATGTAAAAAGAAAACATAACAGGAAGACCTGATGGAGATCTCAGTGGGATGCTCTAGAATCTCTTTTAAAATTACATTTTTGCTGAACTAAAGCTTCGTAAAACTTACTTTGACTACAAAGCCTTAACTAATAGAGTGACAAAATGCACACTGAGAGTCAAGTTTCTAAAATTCTAGGGCTAAATGACTAATAGTTTTTTAGGCATTTTTACAGCAAGAACATTTTGTTGTTGCAGTTGAGTCATGTCACTCACAAATATAACACATAGAAGAAACACATGCGCAGTCTGTTTGGTGAAGAGTGTGAAAAATGTTATTGACATGAAGTTGAGAGGTGGGAATGAATATTCAGTACATTCCACCCATTCTCCAGGTTCTATGCAAAATTTAATATCAAAACACTTCAGGGAAGAACAAGAATGGCAATTCTTTGCAGCCATAAATGTCAAGATTTCAAAATCTTTTCTTCAATCCAAGTCAGAAAAAAATCTTCACATTCTGAGACTCCTTACAGAAGAAACTTCAGAGAAAGAAGAAAATCTGGCCAGATGTTACTATTTTTAATTTTTCTTTGATTAATCTTGACTTTAAGAGTGGCAGTTCACCAGCAATAGGATAATCCCTGCCTTAGGTTTTAAAGGATTATTTATCTCATCTTATCTAAACTTAGAAGTCACTTAGTATGCCTTCATGGTAATAAATAATTATTACCTGTAGTTGCTTAATCACAGAGTTTTAAGTAAAACAATCCTCTAGCCTGAAGTGCAGTGGGATTTCAGTTTTCATCTAATGTTCTATATATCTATATGATCACAACAGATTAGCACTTTGAATTAAAATGTAGTTAAAGTTATATGGTTACAAAACAATTTAACAATGAAGCCGCTGTCAGCAGAGATAATCAGCAATGATTATTTTAAAATTACTACTTCTTCAAAGATTCAACTTTGTCCATACTGCTCAAAACTGGCCATAACAGTAGCTCTTGTCACTGTTGCACCTCACATCACTGTCCAGGAACTAAATAGGCTCAACAACAAATGCATGTTACACAATATTCAAAACCTTGACTCTCTTTATGCCTGTAACCTTCAGGCAACGAAGACATTCTTTTTCCAATGCAAACCATGGTTGTTGTGAGCGACATTTGTTTTGGGACTTCAGTCTTTAGTCTTTGGAATGACAAACTGGTTTAGATGACTTATAAACAGTATTCAAGAAAGGAAATGTCAGAACATTCTGTTTGTTCACTTGGCCTTTCTGCAGTTCTTCAAAGCTTTTCAAAGGGTTGCTTTTCTAAAATGTATCCTAGCATGGAAATGTTACACAAATAAAGCTTTCATAACTGTCAACATCTGAGTTTGTTTTTCAGGAGGAATACTTCCAATAAATTTTCACTCTGAAGAAAACCAGAGTAGTGTCCTTCCTTCTTGGAGTTTTCATCTAAAATGTAGCTCTCATCTCACATATTCATGCCTGCCTGATTAGAACAACAAAATAATTTTTACTGTAAATGGAAAATCCTGCAGGTGAAAATTCCTGGCCTGATTCTTCCCTGATGGTAACCAGACTGGACTCCTGTAAGTCTTGGAGATGCCTATTTCCTTGGAGATGCCTAGGGCTGGATGTATCAAGCCACCTTGGTATAAACAGCCAGTAAGAGATGGTATTTAGTTTAATTTTTCTTTTTCTCATTACATGCTACCTTTGCTTCCTCTTAGGAGGGTAGGATGAAATCTTGTCTTCCAGCCTCCCTTTAGAGTTTTGCCTCACAGATGCTCATTTTCATCCACCTCTTGCACAGCTGAATGGAATTAGCACCTCATGCCGACTCCCTCCTTTTCTTTTTCCATTGCAAACTCTGGCAAGCTGTTGGAGCATGAGAGGTGTGATAACAACTGCCTGGCATTCCCATATCTGTCCACCTGGCTCCTCTGTGTGGGAAGCACATTTAGCAACCAGGAGAGGAGACAGAGGATAGGTGTTGCATCACGTGACAACAGTGCTCATCATGTCCAAGGAGGTACAGGCAGCGGCAGGGAAACAGATGAGACAAGTCTCTGTTGTTAAGCATGAGTGTCCATTTTATTTCTGGCCCCCCTGCACCTCGAGCCGGGGTGGGAGAAGAAAGTGAAGAGAGCCAAGGTCAAGGAGCGAGAGAGAGAACCACCGCCCCTTAAGTAGAGAGTCTGCGGTGGGGCAAAGGGCAGGTCAGGGCATTGACCTGAAGCCAGTGGAGACACACCGAGGGGGAAGGAACCACAAGGCCAAGGTCACTGAGGGGGGGCAGAACCGACCAAACTTGTGTACAGAGCACATGGGAAGTATGCCCTCAGGCAGGAGGGGTAGCTAGGGTCTGTCTTGCCAAGGCTAGACCCTGGATATTACATTAAGTGGCTGAAGGGACTCCACAGATAGGGAGTGTATCCCTCCAGAGTTTTTTTGCACAACTGAATTTTCAAGGAAGGAAAAGCATTTGGAGTACCTATAAAAGCTGCATACTTGCACAATGTCAGAAAGAACTAGTAGATCAGGCAGGTCCAGGACCCAGTTTGGGGACCTATTTTATAAATTTGGTATTCTGAGGAGATTATCTTAACTAGTAGGTGGAATGCATTTTGCACTCATTTATATAAAATAATTGGTGAAAAAGAATTTTACAAGTTCCTATGATTCTGTGAAAGTACCTGTTGCTGTAGAGCTCCTTACAACAGTGAAGAAGCATATCTATGATGGCTTTCTTACTTTATGCAAATCACATAAAGGAAAACTAGTTAAAAATTACTCCTATATATAAAAGAAGTTATAGCATAGTTTTTGTGTTTTATAGGTGTATAGGATGTCAGTAAATGTTATAGCTCAAACATCTACCTGAACTTTGAGGTTTTGCCTTCTCTAGCTGATATAAAGTTTCACAACTGCTTCTTACTTGAACTGTACCACATTTACATACGTAGCCTCTTATAAATTGTGCATAGAACAGATACCTTTTGTGCATAGAATAGATATCTTTTGCTCCTTCTAAAAAATGATATAGAGAACAGAAGAGTGGATCTCTTACGCAGAATGTACTCTTTTGTTCTGGTCAACCCAATCCATAATTCTTGTAGACATAGTATCAATATAAGGAAAGAACTAAAACTGAAGTGCTGGAGTGAATTTATTCATTAATGACTTTCTTTGTTGTAAAGTGAGGAAAGTTGTTATTTTATCATGATTAATTCAATCAACAAATATAAACAAAACCAAAAGGATATGATGGTTACTAAGGACAGAGAAATGTGTGGCCATGAAAAGCATTTTATTGTACATTCTAGAAGACACTTTCAAAAAACCTGTTTAAGTTAGATAATTTGTTTTCTAAACTGTCTCAAGGAAGAGGCATGCATGCTTTTTCTTCAGCATTAGGGATCCAATCTGAACTTTGCTGAAGTCAATGGAAATCCTTCAATCATCTTACAGGGAGTTGTGTTTAGAGCCTCCATTCAGTAAAACACTCACCAAGGGAGTAGCTGACCAAGTTCTGATCATCTGTGTTCTGAGGTTCTGAGTGTGCACTTTAAAATAACCCAAAACACCTTTCCAATAGGTGGCACATGAGATTTCATAGTCTAAAATGTAAATACAGCAATGGCATGTCACCACCAGTCCAGAAAGCTGTTAGGTAAGCAGTTTGGACTTCAAGGCCAATAAGAACTTTAACTATCTATATGCAGCAATCAGAATGGTCTTTTTACTAGCTTTTGTTCAATTAGCATTAGATTCACATTTCCATGTTAAAAAGAGGCATCATATTTATGAATAGCATGGTTATAAAAATTTTGATTTCTCCAGCTTGTTAAAATAGTTTACATCTTTTCATTGTTTCCATTACTTAATGTTTATTACTAGTGTCAGAACACTTGTGCTAATTATGGCAGTCCTTCCCAAGTACTCATTCCACTTGACAGTCCTTCCCAAGTACTCATTCCAAACATCTGAGGGAGGACTTTATTCATTCTTCCTGTTAGAAGTGTAGTCTATTTTGAGGTCATTAGTGAATGTGTCATATCCTTGCCCCCCAATATGCATTGCTTCCTATGGAAATTCAACACTGAGGCTCCAATTTCAACCTCATGCCACATGCAGTAACGTCATTATAAAAAAATCTGTGACTGTCCTTGAAAGAGAGGCTTGGGAATCCTCCCATTCCCATTTGGTTCTTTTTGTGTCACACACTAACTGTTCTTTATTTTGATACAATAGGTAATATAGCAGTGACTTAATACCAAGCCACCACATGAGACTTAGCACACTTTGTGAAACTACAATACCTGAAAGAACTTGAAAATATCTTAATTATCCCACACAGAAAGATCAAAGGAAGACAGTCCCAGGAATACAGAGGGTGCTTAATATAATCATACTTAAGGATTACTCTTGGTTATTACGGTCCTTTCTGGTTAGGGGTGTTGCAGAGGATTGAAGTCAGTCATTGTTTGCCTTTATTACCTTATTACTATCTGAGGAGCAGAAGCACTGAGTTTGGTCTCCAAATCTAGCCTTCAGCTTTGTGGCACACATAATCTTTGCATGGTAAAAGTTCAGACTGTATCTTGAACCTTAATTGGTTTGGGCTCTAGCATCAAATGATGGCGGTGCACTTGAAATATCTCATTAATCTAATCTCATGATTTTGGGACCATTACGATGCTTTTTATGTCTAGGATTTGCATCTCTACTGTCAGGCATGTGTGGATCTCAGAATGTTCTCAAGACCTCACTCTCCCATAATTCACACCACAAACCCTTAAACTAATACCGAGGTGTTATTTAGATGAGTGCCAGAAGGTGGAAAAACTCTCACTACTCTCAGAAATGTTGATTATACTCAGTGGCTTTGTGTGGGCCAAGCTTTTGTTCAGGCAGCCTGCCTGGCCTGCACCCAGGCAAAATCAATCATAGTAATGGTTCATCAGCTAGTACTGGGAGGTTGGTTTTCTTTGTAAACGTGTAAATTATATAAAACCAAGCTGTGAGTGGGCTATGTACAAAAGTAGAGATGGAAAAATTGTGGGACATGTGGCTTAGGGTGCCCATATGTTCAGTCAAACCCACTTTTCAGTTTGTAGTCTAGACATGGCCTTATGGCTTGGATTTGGCAATACTGAACCTCAGAGAGATGAAAGTAGGTTTTAATACCCTAAGGCAGATAGATTGGAATGTGGAGAAAACCTAATAATGTAGGTTACTTTAATGTCTGCAGTATGACTGTGGTCAATCTCTCTCTTTTAAATGGGGAGGGGGAATTTCATGTCATCAAAATTTGGCAGGTACAATTCAAGACAAATAGTTTGAATCTCTAGTGAGTGTGTTTTGGAAACGAAATTAAAGTTTCTAATACATTTCTATAAATTTTTTTTCTGAATGTTCAGCTAAACACAGCTTCTCTCTTGGAGGCAGCTGTAAAAATAAAATATTTTACATTTATAAAGTGCTTTTCATCCTGCAAAGTCCCAACAGACTTTGAAAACTGCATTCAGTCGAAATCACCTAAATACGACTAAACTGCATGGGGAGCAACAAGCAGACATGGAGGCTCAACACATACCTTGGACTACAGAAATTTTGGCCGTGAACACTAGACTAAAATTCTACCACTATTGAATTCATACTACAGCTTTTATTTACATGAAATGGCCAGGTCTCTGGATTTTTCAAAACACTCAGTTGATTGTAGATTTTACTGGTCCACTATGTACCTGAGAAGATAGAAGCAGTAAAATTGTTTGGTTGGGATTGGAACAGTAAAAGTCTGCATGTCTTAAAGCTAATGCTTAGAGTGTTAGTCTTTCCTTGACAGATATATCTGGACAATAGCTCCTATGTTTTGCATGCAGATGAGACAGTTGTCAGGTACAAAGCCTTAGTGAGACTGCAGACAAGTGAAAGTCCTTTCCTACAGGAGAGTGAACTGAATGCTACTAGCATTCATTTGCCTGACTGGTATGCTCTGCTAAAAATAAAAAATACTAAACATAGCAGTAACTTTGAAAGAAAATAAGTACTTCATGCAAGAAACTAATACAAGCAATATTATGGGGTGAATGTATATATTAAAATCACAGGCTTTTTCGTGAGAATGGAATTAAAATGGAGGATGTAGGGAGTGCTCTTTTTGTTTGCTTGCAAAACTGTCATGTAGCATTGTATTTTGGCATCAAGTATGTTGGAAGATCCAAAAATGCTCAACACAAGTCAGGACTGAAATGTGTGCTTCTTTAGAAGCAGGAACTCTCACACAGTTCAACTGCAATTGTGCATAAGTAAGGCAGGATCTAGCTTGCTGAAGAGTACCTTGAAATTCTGAAATGCTGTTAGTTAAGACTGGAAAAGTAAAGGATTTACTACATGGCATTAGAAATATTAAATTAAATTGAAACTGCACTTTTGTGTATTGAGGCAAAAGTCTCAAGAAACTAAAAATGTATTTCACCCAAAGAGATTTTTGGTTTGTGTACTCCATGCTAGCTTACTCCCGCCCAAGGGCCCATCCTCATCCAAACATTTTATGTAAATTATCAATAGAACAATTAGGGACAAAGCATAACTCATATGGTACAGACAATAAACATGTATATAAAACATTTTAAAATATGCATTTTCTTCTTCCCTTTTGAAAAGTAAACTATAATCTACATACTTTCTTTTTTTTTTTTTAATGAGTTTTTTGGAAGAATTATCTTAAAATTGGACCAACTTCATTTTAAAAGAAAGTAATGATTACAATTGATGTTGGGTTTGGGACCTATTATTCATCAAAACTTTTTCAGCTTTCCACACATGGTCTACTGGCCAAATAGTGTGTGTTGTTCTTTGTCACAAACTGTAAAGTCTTTAAGAGTATAGCTTTGTTTCAGGGATAACTCTTTAGAAAAACAGAAGAGAGGTACTATTTTTGTAAGTGTATGGAATGCAAATTTTTTTGTTTCTGATTTTGTGTTTGTAGGAGAAACATAAAAAATGGAAAAACATTTTTGGATGAAGTCTTTAAAAGAGCCAAAGAAAATCAGCTGTCCACTTTAGTTGTTTCACGAGGATGGTTTATTTTCTATCAGCTGGACATTTATCTGAAAAAGACAGTCACTAAAGCAAAGCCCTATTTTTCATTATAGCCCAAGAGTCTGAGACTATGAAAGCCACAAAAATATATGTAAATTATTAATTCTAAAGGCTACAGATATGTAGGCAAAAATACTTGGCCTACACATGAAAAGTATCCAAATGTTATTTGTTGCTCTTTCTTAAATGGAAGAGTAAACAGAACATAGATCCAATTTTACTTGATTTCTCAAGGCTCTGTTAAGATTGAAGGGCCAGGGGATATTTCCAGGTGATTTTATACAATACATCCAGGTTCTTTGGTACTGAACTCCATTACCTGTATTTGACTGAAGCATATGTTTCAGAAAGACACTGAAACGTGAGGGAAGACTTCTTCAGAGATGTGGAATACATCCCTTCTGCTAAACTGGACCTTCTCCCTTGTTATAAGAATATATAGCTTATCTGTAGCTTGAAGGTTTGGGATTCCATTTTTTTACCACAAAAAATTCTCGGCTCTAATACTGCCTAGAACTTTCCCTTGTAAAGGTACAGGCACACTAGGTCTCAGAGATCTCTAAGCCTTCTTTTATTTCCCTCATTTATCACTGTTCAGTCTCTCAAACAATGCCAATCTACTCAGCTGAACACAAAGAAGTTATTTTTGTCTCTAAAAATATGGTATGCGGCCTGCTTTACACAGAGTACAAAACATCAAGGCATTCATGACAAAAAACCTAATACAAGAACAGTGCTGTCAAATTCTGAGCAGTGTCAGAGTGAAGAATAACTTGACAAAAATAGTTATATCTGTCTCAATCTTTTACAAGCTTTGCTTCAGCATGCAGATAAGTACTTCTAGAAAATTAATTAGTCGAGGTGGACCCCCCCTTGCCTCTGTTTTTTCGAGTTTTTTAAAAGATCATATAATAAGAACTGGGACTGTTTCAAGCTGATTATTGGTAACTTGTTGCTGGTAATTTTTCACTGGATGCTGGTAACTTTTACCTCTGCACAGTGCAATTTTGCATTCTCTCTAGAATCATCTTGCAGTATAAATTCCAGACTCATTAAATTGATCTCACTGAACTGTACTGGTTTATGAATAAGTTATACAGACATTGTCTTCGATTGTAAAGCTGTGAACAAATTGGGAAGGTGGTGCTTTCATGAACATGAAACAAGTGCCTTCCTAGAGCTTGTGGGATGAGGGTTGGTGTCATTTGATGTGAACTAGGAGCAAGGTTACATGTTCAGGCGAGCGCTGTGGTTTCAGACCAAAATTTCCATCCCCTAGGGGTATATTTCTATATTTCTTCTCTATTTCATCAGGCAAACATATGAATCTGCAGAAGGCCTTAGCAGTTATACTGATGCCCCACGTACCAGTGGAGTGTGACAGTCCAGGTGCATACAGGAATAAAGGCATTGAATGCTGACATTTTAAACCACGTAAGGGTGTATGTAATTTCTCCTCATGTTTCATAAGTGCTATAGAAATCACTGGGAAGTAAAACCCCCGAAATTCTACTAATAAACAAGGATTTAACACAAACATTGGAAACTAATTAGAAAATCAGAAACAGAATACAGTGAATAAAAGGATGGACCATACTATTAAATAGGGTGCCAAGTAGCTGCACGTCATCACTAAGTGCTTTATACCAAATTGTGAGATCTACCTCAACCACTTCATAGAAATCTTATAACTTAAAGCCAAAAGAAGCCTGAGTTCTTGGGCTTTTGTTGTTGTTGCTGGGTTTTGTTTGTTTGTTTGTTTGTGTGTGTGTGTGTGTGTAACTGTTATTTATTTGTCATTCTGGGCCAGTTCTCTATATAGGAGGTAACTTCCCATAAATCATGCTGCTTGAGAAGTGGCAAAATGATGGATGAAGCCAAGGCATAGATTTGTGCTGGGAGAATATCTGTTGGGAGGACTGCACAGGGCAGGGGCAGAGGGAGGCCATGAAACAGTGAATCCACCTCCTGAACCATGATAGCTCCAGAACCTACCTCCTCATCCAGAGCAGATGCTGGAGAGTACACCAGGAACAGAAACATTGGTGCTCTTCAAAGTTAACTAAATCAATCACAACTGTGAGTGTGGGATCTACATGGTATGGAGTCAAATTTTTTTACCCATGGCTATGTATCTACTTGTCCAACAAAGAAATTGCCTTTGGCAACAGTTTAGTTTAGCTGACATATACATAATGAACGACACACTACAGGAACCATAGATTCTATTTTTATTTTCTATTTGTTTTTTTCCTGACTTACTGTTTTGTTAGTAGGGAATTTAAAGTGATAGGGTATTCTTTCATAAACACAACCAGATTGCACTCAAATACACACCTACAGCTCCATTCAGTACAAAACCTTCAATTCTCATCTTGTGGTTTTCTGTGAAATTTTTTCAGTCTGTCACATTTCCTTTCTCTATTGTTACTTCACACTCCACGGGGTACCATAAGTGAAGATTCACCAGAATGCTCTATTGTAAGATCTTCCTTTTGTGCTGGCTTTTGTCCTGGCAGGAGATAAACCATCTCCTTCACTCTGTCTGGGACACAGATGGGTATGGGCAACATTCTTCCACTACCGAGTCATTATTTAAAAGGATCTATTTTTCCACTTTTCAGTGGCCTCCCTTTTTCAAAATTTTGTTATTTAGTAGACTATTGAATATTTTATATTTATAAAAGCCTGGTCTTTTCCTAAACCAGCTTGAATTGATTAATTTAGTGTCAATATTCTCTAAACCATGCAGAATTTCTTCAGTTCCAATAAAATATGGACACTTGAGATCTTCCTGACTCCATTGCTCATTGAAAGATGAAAATGGGCAAAATGTAATGCAGCAATAAAGAGCACTGTTTACCATGGGATTTTTTTCCCAGATATGGCAATTTAATAAACTGTTAAATTTGTCCTTGAGCATTCAGGTATCAAAAAATGTTGGTGAATTTGAAGAATTGCTGTTGGTATTTGTGAAATATGCACACAACTGTTCCTTGTTCCTTCAGGTGGGTCCTAAGGGATGTTGTGGGCCATCCAGAAAGTGGATAAATGTACTTAAAATAAATATTTATATTTGCAAGCAAATACATATTTTTCTACTATAAAAATTGGTTTTGATCGGATATCTTACAGTTTCATAGCCATGTTTGGACTCATGCTAATGGTAAAGAGCAGTATTCTGATGAAAATCCTTTACAAGCATGGCCTCTAAGTAACTCAGACAAAGACTTTTGTGCTCAAAGTATTGAAATATAACTAATTTCAAATGTTGATGATACCCATGGCCGCATTTAATCACTGACATTTTAGCCTGTACTTCTGCAGTATTTGTCATTCTTTTATTCACATCATAAAGCAATCTCAAAGCATAGAAACCAGGCAGCTTCTAGATAACATTGATCTAAAAGATATGCTCCAAAACCACATCTAATGTTCTCCAGCCACAGGTCTGGGCTATCTATCTATCTATCTATCTATCTATCTATCTATCTATCTATCTACCTCAGAAATACCTTCCTGAAATATGTGATGTGGCTGTTAAGTTCTCAGCCCTAACTCATGCCATAAATGCTTTCCCATTAGCCTGCACTGCTCACTAAAGCAGACATCATTCATGTGGCTCACCTCACCCCACCTGCAGAGCAGAGATTACCTAGATGGGCTTTGTGAATCTGACTGCAAATTTCAGCCCAGACAGCAAAGCAAACTACAAAATGGAAACACAGCTGGGGCAGGCTCTTCTGTGCTCAAGGATCCATTGCATGTACCTAAGGTATGTAATGTAGTAGCTGGGTAAAAAAGCCCTGGATCAAAATTTTTCTCTTTAGAGTCCAGAACAATTAATTTCTAGAATATGCACTTTTTTTCCCCCTTTGGCATCATGGCATGAATGTTTTGAGAGATTTCCTTAGAAGCAGGGTATTCTACTGAAATTCCTAGCAGAAAAAAAAAAATCTGAAGAATTTTGAAGACAGCATTATTGACAATGTATGTTATACATTTGCCTGAAAAATGCATTTTGTCTGCTATGTTTATATTTCTCATGAAGCATGCAAAGAGAGAGCGAGGGTGTGTTTTTTAATAGCTAAAAAAAAAATGGAGACAGAATTGCATCTGTGTATAATTATAGCTGATGTGCTGAAAATTTGCAGATCTATTGTGAGCTCATCTTCAGCAAAACCTCACACAATCACCCCTTTTTGTGCCAACAAATGAGTTAAATAGCCTGGACTTTTCCACATTGCAACAGTGCTGGGAAATATTATCAACACCACTACATTTCTGCAGAGGTATAATACATTTCTGTATGCTGGCTTCTAAGTTGTTTGGCTGTAAATTTGTAAGCACATGCAACCATGTAGTACTTTCCAATTATATGATACAATAAAGAAACTTAAAACACACACTTATATAACAATATATAAAACAAAGTAACCACGCATTCTTACTATTCAGAAAACAGCAGTATTCCTGTAAAGGGAGGACAAAATTTACTGAAAATTATTTTTATTAGGCAAGCCAAATTTTGACGTTTATGAGGCCAGAATAAGTAACATGGATTTCATAAGTTATAACAAATAAGTTTTAACAACAAGCTGAACAAGCTTTACATTCACTTTTAGGATGAGTAATGCTTAACAGATTGATCCTTACATTTACCTAAAGCTATTAATTTAATTTTAAGAATGTAAGAAAGGTTTTACTGAGTAAGACCAATGGTCTATCCAGCCAAATTTTCTGTCCTCAGCAGTGGCAATAGAAAAAGCTATGCAGAGATTAACAAACCCAGCTGTTCTCAGAGGTCCATTCCTTTTTCTCTTTCCTTGACACACCACCATTGTGTCAGGGTTGTCAAAGGTACATCCTCACCCTATTGTGGTATTGTCCATCCATTTGTCTAATTCCTTTTAGAACCTCTTGATGTCCTGAAATCCCACGTGATAGCAAGTGCCAGAAATCCACTACTCTATGTTTAAATAAATGCATTTTAAAATTTGTTTTAGGCTGATATTCTAATATTTTCAATTTTCATATTATAGGATAGAATGAACAGAAACTTTGCTTCTGCCTTATCTAGAATTTTCATTACATTGTCACTTGTCTTTCCCACGTTCTCCTTTCACTGCTGAAGACCCCCAACCTTTGCAGTCTCTCCCCATAAGGTAGCTGCTGAATTCCATATTAAGTTCCCCTTAGAGCTATATGTTTTATACAGAATGCCAAGATATTTTTTAATTTTTTGAGAGCTTCTCATCAGCTTTGTGATTCAACTGCTATAATGGTGAAAAGAAAACTGAAGTTTTTCATATTATCAATCTCATAGTGGCTTTTCTCGCATGACAGGTAATTTTCCCTATTGTTTACGCATAGAGGTACAAAAATTACTTCTGGAGAACACAGTTTGACTTTCCTCCTTACTAATTTCCAACAACTATTTTGTATGTAATACTGTTAATTAACTTAAAATCTAGTATTTAAACAGTTCCTCATTTTTGCTATAGCAGGCTAATATATGTAGCTATGCTTCAGTAATACTTACACTTTCCTCCAGTGTGCTACTTGCTTATTCCTTTAGTGCATTTATCTATATCTACAGCTCTTTTAATTATGTTAGGCTCTCCTGGAATGTCTTTAAAGTGTTGCTCAAAGACTCTGAATCACGTATATTCGTTGCCTTCTCTGACACTCAGTATTTCTTCTGCTCTAGCAACTTCGACTGAATACTTTTCACTTTTATTTGAGGGGTGATTTTTCCACCTCATCTGCTAGAGATTTAATTTTGCGTTAGTAGCAAGTATTATTTACAAGCACAGAAGCTTATGGCCACAGGTAGCTATCCTTTTTTCCTCCCAGGAGAAAAATACGAGCATTGTGCTGACTGCTAGAGATTTATGGAACACAAAGACCTCATTCATTCTCATTTCAGGGTCATCGCTGTGTGATCTTCTTTGAACAACTTGCAGATAAGCATCAAGAAGTCCTCATGAATAACAATGACTAAACTGTCAAGGCAGTAATAGTATGATTGAAGAGAGCAACCTCTAAAAGCAACACATAGTAAGGAATGTGGAGAAGACTTCCATGCCTTACAGTTGTGATAAAATGGCAAGTGCCATTTTTAATATAACGGTGAACTGGAATATTGATTGGAATCAAGTCCTAAACAAATGGCTTATTTAACCAACAAGGGGGCGGGGGCGGGGGTTGCATTTTGGATAAAGCAGAGCGACGTGCGGGAAGCTTGGAGAACACAGTATCTTTCTCTGTCTCCTTTATTCCTCTGTGGGAAGCCCCTTTATAGCATTCAAGGGAATGCCCTGATAGTGCTGCTGAGTTTCATATGAGCACATTGACAGGATGCACAGTTTGGTACAGTTGCCTATTGCTAATCTGAATTACAAATAGCAGTGGTGGCAAAGATCCAAACTGACCTATACTGGTGGAAAAATTCAAATAATTATTCAGGAAACTGTAATGCAAACACATTTAGTTGTTTATTTTCCTGTGGGGTTCAAAATGCTGCAAAAATCTCATGGTATGCTACACAATCATGAGTTCCATGCTGCACACGTAAATTAATAATATGGTGTGGTATCTCATGAGACAGAGACAAGAAGACACATACAACAAGGTTCTAAAATGGGTTTATTTAATTCCGGGATAAGTCTCACAAAAGTAGGGCACATGTGAAAATTGGATGGTAAAGATTCCCATGCCCAGATCAACTAGGAATGTCATGTATACTAATTAAGTAACAGAAACAAGAAAATAGTTTCTATGTATTTTTGAGGTGCATACAATTCACAATAAGACAGGTTTCCAGTCTCAGTGCCAGATAACCCTAGTCAAAAAAGATAATTGATTGGTTTTATGCACCATTGCACAGTGTCTAAAGGCATTCATAATCTATGGTTGATTGCATTTTGAATATTGCAAAATGAATACAATCCCCTCACTGTTGGACAAGATCACAATATTTATATTGACAATTGAGGACTTTGAATAATACATGGTCCCATCATCTTTTCTATAAAATTAAGACTCTTTTGTGTCTGAAATCAAAACCAGTCCAAACAGTCAGGATTTTGACAGCATCTTTTAATTAAAAATGCTTATTTGTATAAGTTGTGCCTTTGTCATATAAATATGAAAATACATTCTTACAGTATTGTAATAGATGTGTCTATAAATTCGTGCAATTAAAACATAGTAGATGATAGAATGTATATTTTCTATAACCCTGTAAGTATAAAAAGTAACCCTGATTCCCGGAATGGGACGGGCGTTCACCAAATGCCAGGACATGCTTTGTATACAAACTAACATCTCGATTTACACCAGAAAGGAGGGTGGCTTGCCAGG